>MU226410.1:5488654-5552900 GCA_018584345.1 Thuja plicata
TTAGATAACTTTCAGGCGATCGACAATTTCTTGTTTGAGATGGATGCTGATTTGATATTTGATAATCCTTTCTTTGAGCTAGATGAGGAAGGTATTTCCTATCCCCATGACGAGGATGAGGTTGATTGCAAAATTTGGGACCCAGGGTCAGCTATTAATTAAAGGTGAATCTTGGTCACAAGGTTGGAGTAGCGGGATGAGCTTAGTTGCTGAGCAGTGTGGTTTCTACACCAGCAGTCCAAGATGGGCAGTTATGTCTTGTGGCATGATGGGTGATATGCCTTTCCTTGCACTACCTCTCATTGATGGTGAGATGTCTCGTGTTGGTGAGCATCCTTTGGATCATTCCTCTTTCCACACAGCCGTGACTCCTCTACATTATCATACTGATTCATCCAGCGCTTATGGTAATTCTATCACCACATATTTTAGGCATGATGACGATGATCAGGTAGAGCTTATTCAGTACAGGGTTATCAAGCTTGGTATGATGATTATGCTTGTTGGGGTGAATTTTTCACACCATGGTATACATTGTATGACTCCGGGTATTGAGAGACAGTTATGGAATCATTATGCTGATTCAGGAATTCCAGTAGAGCTAGTTAGTGCATCGCATGTTGGCTATACTGTATGGGATGCATTATGTTTTCCATTCAGCCCACCTACGGAGAGCTTTCTTTTCCGATTATTGCAGAGGTGTGGGGTGAGTGATTGGTTTGGTACGCTTCCTTGCTTGCAGGTGGAAGCCTTGTCCGACAGTCTGGGTACCTTGCCTCTTCAGTACAGTTTCCAGTTCGGGCAACGAATCAGAGGGGCAGTGTTATGGCAGTTGGACATTTCTGGTGATTCATTCAGTATGGGCATATGGCATCAGGATATTTCAGCCAGCTGGGGAGATGGATGGCCCTTTTGCTTATGGGATCCAGGAGGGACGTACTTGCGGTTGGTATTTATTCAGAGAGCCGATCGGTGTGAGGCTTGGTTTCCCCCTGCATCTGACCGTAGAGGTGCTGGTGATCTCAGTTGGAGTGAGGTTCTCAGTTTGGTTGAGGACTTTCTCACAGATGATGGCGGTACTAGACAGATCGGTACGATTGATCCTGCAGTGATTTGGGATCCTAGCATTAGATTGGTTGTTGTTTTGTTGTTGTGTGAATGGCTTCATAGGTCAGGGCACAATATATGTTTCAGTTTCCCACGACAGATTGGTAGAGCAACTCCCCTGAGGTTGGTTTGGGATCTAGGTATTAGGATCATAGCATGCAAATACCGATTGCTTGAGGGCAAGCAATCTCCGAGAAGGGATAATTTGTAATGTCCCCTTTTCGGGGCACATTATTTCGTGCCTTATAGTTAGCCTTTCATCATGGCCCAGTGGACTAACCGAGACTTGGCAAGTGATCAGAAGGATGTTTGGCCTTGGTGTTTTCAGTTTCAGGCCAATCGGATCAATTTCTACAAGGTTTCCAGGGTACTTACTATTTATAGTAAGTCGGCAGAACTCAATTTTCCTAGCATTTCAATAGTGGACTTGGAGCGCCTCGCCGAGAGCTTTCCGGCAAGCTATCACACATCTTCATCCAAGTTCGTTTGGCCCTTCGTTTTAATGCCAGAAGATTCCTACTTTGTTTTATTTTGTCACTTTATAACCCAACAGTTATATTTATTTAAAAAGTGACTTTAAGTGGAATATGAAGACAAAGTGGGGAAACTGAAGAGTCACAGCTGCAGCTTTAAAAGAAGACTTGAAGTCTCATTGTGCCATGCTTAGTTTTGATATTGTATGTCTCTTGGAGATACCAGGAAGCTTTCAGCTTTCGAATTCAGCCTCGAGGATGGAAACCTTTTTGGCTTAGAGGTAGATTGGACGTAGCCCTAGTTCATCAGCAGAGTGGATTCACAGCAGAGTTCACCATTGCATTTACAGGTTCTTTATTATTCGATCTTACTGTTATTTCTATATTTCAGATTGGGAAGTTTGTAATCCATGGTTATTGTATTGTTGTTGTATAATACAATACCATTTCTCTGAGAAGTTATTAGAATATATTTGCTGGTTTATTGCTATCGAATCAATGGTTTTCTGCATGCATTTGAATGTTTAAATTTGTATGATAAATATTTGTGAAAACTTGGGAAAGACCCGGTTCGGGTCATTACAGACTTCCATGTGAGAACAATGGAAGAGGAATTTTTGTCACATGTAGTTGCAGCTTCCCTTCATGTACACAATGTGAAACTATAGACAAGACGCATTAATAATTTGGCATAATGCCTTGAGTATGAGAAAAAATTAAGTCCAAGAAAAATACAAAGAACATTCTAGTAGACATTAGAAGGGGGTAAAGCACACTGACTATCTTTCTCAAAATTGTTCAAGCCTCAACCAAATAATCTCTCCTACAAAGCTACAAACGCTTTTGAACAAGAGACTCAAGCACATACAGTTAGCAAAACTAAAGAGTCACTACCAAAAACCACCCACAACAAAATAAATGCATGAAATAAAAAGATAGACCACCCCTAGAAACTAAAACATACTCGTGGACATAATCATCAAAAAAACTTAGTTGCATCAGCAATCACCACTAGGATAGAGGCCTCCTACCTGGACATCCATCTAGATGAAGCTATTCTTCATCCCTTTCACCCACTCACTATAATTTCAATGGCAGACACCTAGCAATTCCTCATGGATTGTCTCAGCTTGGTAGCCATAGCGGCAAGGAAGACCAGCTAGGCATATCCAAAACAAAAACAAACAAAAAAACATCTTGTTGGTTAACAAATTCGTCTTTTCAAACAATTAACAAAATGATTCTATTTCAACCAAAAATGAAGACAATCTCCTAACAAATTGTTGCCCTCTAAATTTTTGAAAGGTACAACCCCCTTTTTAAGAAAATATTGGGTTTTTTTAATATGTAAAAAAGATACTTTTAGCCAGAAAGTAGTGAAGGCATCTAACATTTGCACATCACCATGTTACAAACATGATCAATGAACTATAAAACAAATGAATAAATCCGAAAATGATAACTTCTAATGCACAGTTTGACAAGACTTTAAGAAATAATCACTATTAGCATTCAACACAAAGATTGAAATACCAAGATGAGCAAATAACTTCAGGTTTAACCAAATTTTACTGAACTCCAGAAAGAAACGAATGCTTCTTTAAATAATTATTTCACCCATACTTCCCGTTATATTTTATATAAATACTGCCGGGATGTTTGAGATAGGTTTCAGCTTCATAGGAGTTATAATAAAGATTCTAGATTTTGGGAGTTTCCAAAATATTCCAAACGCCAAATTTCAGGATTCAGCATGCCTTCAGTAGTATTGCCTCCCACAATCTTTCCTGACTTTCTAGGATGAAGTTGAAACTGGAACAAGGATTTTCAAAAGGTTCTAACTCATTTCATTACAAATCCTTTGATTTCATCCCCATTTCCCTAGCTAGCTTAGCCCAACTCCTTCCCATATCCTTGACAAACTTGACTTCCCAGCAGGCCAAAGTTACCCAAACTCATCTCTTCGACTTGGAGACTTGAAAATTGCCACCCCCTAAAAGCATCTAAGACCAGTACTCCTACTGTTAAAGCAAAATGAACGGGGTCCCCATTTGCAATGGGGCGATGGTGTGAAAACTCACATCTAGCACCCTCCCAAAGAAATGTTCCTAAACATTTCAAGGATAAAACTCGCTTGGAACCAAGAATCTTTGATCAACTCCATTTTTACCTATCAAGCAACTAGGAAATGCACTCAAAATGGAAGAAACTACGAATTGAGCTAAGATCCTTCATCCTCGATTACTCACGTGTGCAAGTGTATTTATTCCCTGCTCGACAAGAACATGGAAAGCTTCTTAGATCCATTGAACTTTATTATTTTTATATCCATACTCCAAAAAGCATTCTGGATAGAGTCTCGCTGCCAGTCAGGCATCCATAGCCTTGACAAGGTTATCGTTGTGGTCCACCACGAACATTGCTCTACTTTTAGTGAATTTTTATTGAGTAGCACTAGTAGAGATATTCACACACCCATAGCCAAAATGCCTTGATTTTCTTTACTTTTCTCATTTTCTTCTTTTTTCCTTTTTGCTTTTCTTTCTTTTCTTTTGATCTTGCTTTTCTTTTTTTTCAATTTTTGCTTTGGCTTACAAGCAATGAAGCTTGTAGAGGGTTTGGAAAAGTCATAGTGGCACTGAAGAAGGCATATAATTTTCACTAATTCCAACTTCACCTCAATAATTTCCAAAGAACTCGAAGCAATTAAGTGTGAGTAAAATGTAGTAATCGAAAAACTCAGGTACTCGAAACACAACTATCATCCCATCCAAATTTAAAACAAATCCTTTTCGAAAGATAAGGCTATTAGGAATCCATCTCCAATTCAAAGGAACCTCACAAAGGGATATCCAAGAAATAAACCAAACAAATCTACTGGGAAAATACCAGTGTGTTGTATGATACATCACCTTTCTCACTAATTGGGATTCATCTGAACTAAACTACCAAAGTTGACACCTAAACTAAAGCAACTAAACTACTAAATGACTTGGGTGAAAAGACTCAAGGCAAATCTATAAATTAAATCCCTAAAGGAAACTAAACCGCTAACTGAGCCCCTCAGACAAATCTCAAGTCAACTGACTCAAGGCAAATTAATTTCCTATCTCAACAAAGCAACTAAGCAAACCGACAGGAAGGAAACCAATTCTAACCTTCTTGAACCAAATGGTCCAAGACAAACCTACTCTGACTATGTACAAGACTCTAAAGGGACGACACTCAAAAGGCTGATATATACACATGATCTAACATGGTTTCTCAAGATTTTCAAGAGCAAATAGGCTTGTGTGATATTTCTCATTGTCGCAAACTTATCCTTGTACTCCGATAAAAAATTTCACTTCACACTTGAATTCAAGAAATTTATCATGTAAGATCAACAGTTGAGGCAATTCATTTGGTCCATGGTCAATCCATAAACAAGTTGTCTTTCCTACATCACCATAATCAAAATAATAAATTTCAAAATTAAGAGCGGGTAAAGAAACAACCTGGTGTGCTTCGAATGGCAGTTTTTATTCAAACTCTCGTTGATCATCCACAGCTTCAGGAGGTCGAAGTTGGTGATGGATCCTCCCACTGGCGTCAACACCAAACTTATGACCAATCAATGCGGGATCAATCTTGAAATTAGGCCCATGGAATATCGCCTTTGGGGGCTTGTCCTTGTGTAACATGAACCATGCATCCTTGTGTAACTCTGTTAGCATATCTTTGAAAATCAAGGACTCCTCCATGATACGATCTTCAAATAGTTCTCCAAGTTGATCAAATGCAATATCCAATTGTAGCACCAACCCGAACTGCTCTTCATTTTCATCTTCCATGGGAGCAACTTGTTCATCTCTCAACATATCTTGCAGATTCTCACCAAAGACACTTGAAGCTTCATCATCTAACATAAAATCGCCAATTACTTCTTTAGGAACATCTTGCAATTCGTCATTTGTAAACTCATCAAGAATGGTGTCTTCAAATCTAATAGGAGGATCATCAATCATCCTCACGAATTGATCATCAAATTCAATCTCAAATGACAATGACTTCGGAGGTCGAAGTTGATGGTGGATCATGCCACTTGCAACAACTAGTTTGTCTTGAGATGTCTTTGGCAATGGTTCCTTTTGTATTTCTTCTTTGAGATCTTTCAGCACCCCCCCAAAGAATATGGTGGTGATAACATCCTTGAGCGCCTTGTCAAATTGTTCTTCATATTTGGACTCGCCTGCGAAATCTTGTAGTTCCTTGCTCAACTTGTCCAATTGACTACCTCCTCCAAGGGTGCTTGAAACTGTTTGCAATTCACTCTCAAGAGCTTCCTTTTGTATTATGCATGAAATTACACCAAAGATTTCTTCTTCTTCAAATTTGTGATGATCCTCTTATAGTTCTTCAAGTGTTTCCAAATATTTCTCTTTGTTGGCTATCATTTTCTATCTTGGATGAAACCAATTACTTCCTTGATTGTCTCTTCAACACCCTCCTCTTGTGATGTGATGCATGAAAGTTCCTCTTGCTCGTGATTGTCTTGGTCATTAAGCTCAACCACACTACCTTGTAACTTGTTCTCCTTGGATGGTGATATAACACGCTCCTCATTTGATGTCCAACTTAAAAGCTGAATGCCATCCTCATTATCTTCCTTTGATGATTCTTCATACCACCCCATTTGAAATTTGACTAAGTTGATGGTATCTTGACATGATGGACAAGTAGGTTCAGAATGCAATAGGTTGTGTACACTAAACCAAGAACAGTACAAAGTATCTCCTCCATATCTGTTTCTTGGTTCCCTCTGAATCGTCCTTTTAGATTCATGGAACTCTGATTCTGATTTCACAAATATCACCGGTTTATGCACTTCTGAAAAAGATATTCTTCGTTGTGATGCTAACTCCACCCTCAATAGAAATACCAAACAATGCACCTCCTCATGCTCAGTGGTGTCATGTATCCTACACTATCCGAATGTTGCAAGTTGAGATAACCTATGTGGATGCAAACACTTGTTCAAATCAAACCAAATTGGAAGAACATCATCCTGCCTATCCATTGAGAGACCTTTTCTTTTTGGACTTTCTGATTTTTCAGCTTCTTCACCTTTTTTGGATTTTTCCCTTTTTCACTTTTTTGGATTTTTCACCTTTTTAGTTTTTTGGGATTTTTCACTTTTGAAGAGAACTTCTATCTCAAATATAACTTTGAAAGCTCACTCTTGTTGACAATTCCACGATTGAACTTTGTTTGTGCCCTACTTCTAGCGCCAATTTTTGTTGATGTGAGTTTTGTTCTACTACAACATATAGAATCAAAGACTTAATATTCCAAGAAGAAATACCAAATTTCCAACTCTCTCTTGAATAAGGATGCTCATATGCTAAACAATGTATCTGGATTGTGTGATCAAATGAGACAACCTCAAGGTTCCTTCTTATTGTGGACTTTCACTCAATTATAATGATGTGATATGTTGGTTATCACAAAGGGACTTACGTTGTTCATTCAATGGATATCAATTTGACTTTAACTTCTCACCAAACAACTGCAAAGGAAAGGGTTTAGAAAGCTAATCTACTCCTAGAATGCAACAAACTATGGATGTCTTTGTGACTCTACTAGACTTAGTTTAGCCATCGACAACCAAGTTAGTGCAATCTCCTAAGGTAAATGCAAGATGTTCCAACTACCACCATTCCATTAACACCATCCATCGATGCATATCAATGTGCAAGCAATAACCAAAATTAAGTTCATGAAAATGTCATTCGACCACACAAGACAAACTTACAATCAACAAGTAGCTAGTGGTTTGGTCTAAGCGATTTCACCAAAGAAACATCCATTCAACTAAACATTATTTCTAATCTACTCTAAGTGAGGAATTGAAGAAACCATGCAATACTCCAAAGCAACACAAGTAATCCATCATGAAGACCAACAATGAATCAACAATTATAGCATTATGGCAACAATTTCAACAAGTCTCCTACTCTACCTCTAAAACTAGCTCCTCTCTAATGCTTCTAAAATCTAACTTCTTACAAATGAGAAAGCCTTGGCCTTTTATAGTTGTTCAATTACAATGAAGGGCCAAGATTTACCCATTATAAACCCCAATTAGGGTTGCCACACTATCATCCAATTACATGAAGGACCACCTTGTGGGGCAATAAGAAAATTAAAGTGCATTTGAGAGCCAATAAGAAAATATGTTAGGTAGAGGCTAGGGGGATACCAACTAGAAGAGTTCAACTGAGGATCAAAGAGCCAAACCCACTGCTTAGAGAAAAGGGACATAAGTCTCTGTCTGAGATTCCAAGAATATTGACAAGTGAACATGAGGTGAGAAACAGATTCCAAATCCTTTTCACATAAGGCACATCTATTGACCAACTGTATATCTTTCTTCTAAATGTTGTCCAAAGTGAGGGTTTTCCTATGACATAGGTCCACTGGAAGAAACAAATTTTTGATAACCTTAGAATTCCAAACATTTTTCCAATTGAATTCCTGGAGCCATTGAGGGGAGAGCAGATTATAACCAGATTTAACAAAGTACACACCATCATTAGAAGGGCTCCAAATCAACTTGTCTTAAAGATCCAATCTGTAGAATCTCAAAGAAATAAGAAGCTAAAGATGTTGAACTGTCACCAGCCGGAGAGGACCCTCAAACCATGACAAGTCAATTCTCCAAGAGGGGGGATTAGAAGAGATATCCCAATAATCACACACCTGAGATCCAAGTTTGAAAGATAGATTTCTTTCAAGGGCCAAAAAAATAGGGTTGAATTCAAGGGAAGTGTTCAATATCCATGAATCTTTCTAAAAACAAACTTTTGTCCCATTTCCTATTTGCCAAATACAACCTTGTCTGCGAGTAGGAATGGTTTTTAAAAGGTTATTCCAAATATTTGATCCACATGGTAAAGGATTTTCAAGGAAGCTTAATCCTCCATTGTTTTGAAGATACTTAAAGACCAAGATGTTTGACCAATCAGCTGAACCGTTGATAAGTTTCCAACTGATTTTTGTCAAAAGGGCTAGATTTAGAAGACTTGAGTTTCTCGAATTAAGCCCTCCATTCTGTTTAGGAGAGCAGACCTTCTCCCAATCAACAAGAGATAGTTTGTTTTTAACTTCCATTCCAGACCAAAGAAACCTCCTTTCGATAAGATCCAGTTTTTTAACCCACATTGTCGGGATATGAGAGACATGATATAAATGGAATTACTTTGGATGGAAGCCGAAACCATCTGAAGTTTACCGGCATTGCTTAAAAGAGCGCCTTTCCAACTGACCGATTTGACTTAATTCTTTCCAACAAACTAGTCTATATAGAGTAGTCAACCGCATCCGCAGTTAAAGGCATGCCCAAATAGGTTGAAGGGAGGCTAACAATCTGACAATTTAGAATTCTAGCAATGCGAATTTGGAGGCTAGGGGGGGTATTCATGAAGAATACAACACTCTTTTGGAGATTGATTTTTTGTCCCGAAACTAGAGCATAATTCAAGAGAAGGGATTTCAAAGATTTTGCCTTAGCTAAAGTAGCAGAACCCAGAAGCACAGTATCATCAACAAGTTGTTGATGGAGACCATTGTGGTGAAAGAAGTGGGTTTGAAGCCTTTGAGAGCACCTTGAGAAACCTTCTGAGCAATATTTCATCCCAAAATATCTACGAGTAAAATGATGAGGTGCGGGGAAAGGGGATCTCCTTGTCTAAGACCTTCATAAACAGAGAAATAACCTTGTTGAGAACCATTCACCAAGACGAAATATTTGGGGCAGTAAACACAAGCTTCAATCATTTGGAGAATTTTCCTTCAAAACCATACTTTCTTAAAATTGAAGAGCGAACGGGCTAGGAGACCATATAATGAGCTTTTGTAGTGTCTAGCTTGAGGAGCATACTTTCTTGCTTACCATTCTCCATTGAGTGAAGAGCTTCATGAGTCATTATCACCACATGAGTGATATGTCTACCTGGGACAAAGCCTTTTTGGTGAGGATGGATAGATTTGTCAAGAAAAGGTTTCATTTTGTTCATCAAGAGTTTGGACAGAATTTTATAAATGGTGTTGCAAAGACTAATGGGACAAAATTCTCCCATTTTGTTGGCTCCACATTTTTTAGGAACCAAGACAATATAGGTATTATTTAGTTCTTTCAATATACAACCTGAAGAGAAGAATTCCGTAGCAGCCAAAAATATATCATTCCCCACAATATCCCATAACTTTTGGAAAAAATGAGGGGGGGAACCATTAGGCCCCGAAGCCTTGTAAGAGCTGAGAGAAAAAATCGCTTTCTTGACTTCATCAACTGAGACAATAGTACGCATGCCCTTGACATCCTCTGGAGAAAGAATCTTAGGAATATTTTGTAACAAAGAATTTGAGATTTGGGAAACAGCAAGGTTAGATATCAAAGTTGGGTTCAGAATAGAACAAAAGTAATCAGTTACTTCCTTATTAATATCTTCTTCTATATTGAGAAGTCATTAGGGCAAATTAATTCTCTAATGGAATTTATTTTTTTATGTTAAGGAAAATTGATGGAAGAATTTAGTATTACGGTCTCCCTCTTTAATCCATTGAACTCTCCATATTTGTTTCCAAAAGATTTCCTCTTTAGAGATTGTAAAATATGATAAACTTCTATAGATATTAGTATTGAATATCAGATATGATATTGCTGTAAGTGAATATTAATATGCAAGACACTTTGATACTTATAAATTCCTGTACTTCGGTGTCTTTAGATGATCGAATGATATTGTTTATATATCATATTGAGCAGTCATGGCTTGATGAATCGTGACTCATTAATGAGTCACGACCCATCAAGTCGTGACTGTCCAATTCATTGTCAATGTTCACACCGTTTCACTTAGTAACTATCAGTTATCATTAACTGATATTTGGCGATTTGTAATGGTCGATAACTATCGACTTAGTAATACCAATAACTATCGATTAAGGTAGATAGTAGTCGACACTCATAAAACCGATACTTATCGGTATTTGACATTTGTTGTTTATCTATTAATAAACCGATATAATCGGTATTTGATAGATCATTTCAAATATATACAATAATATATATGTATATATTAATGTGTATGTAATGGCAATTACATACACATTGATATGTACATATTAATAGATTATTTAAATATATTAAAATATATATGTATATATTAATGTGTATGTAATAGTAATTACATATACATTAATATATATATATATATGTATTCATTATATATTCAGATTAATTATCTGAACGATGCTATCAATTTCCAACACTCCCTCTTAGCTAGGGAAGATAATTTACCATATATCACCTTACTTGTGATATCATGTAATATGAGTAATCATCATATAGATGATAACTATTTTGCACATCACCTTAACTCATGAAGTGAGGAATCACCTTAACTTGTGATACCTGATTTTACATATTACCTTAGATCGTAATATGAGGAATCACCTTAGATCGTGATACCTAGTTTTCATATCACCTTAGATCGTGATACAAGGATATAGTAACTAGAGAACATTACATTCTCCTTACATATAACCCTATTATGGTATGTGCACTGACATCGCAAAATGTCTACCATAACGATTCCGTATTACAAGATTGTCACCTTATAATGTTGAATACAAGTGTTCATTCACTAAGAAGTCGTCACCTCTTAGAAATGTACACAGGATGGATGACTCCATAAGAAGTTTACACATTAAACATCTTTATTATATTAATACAAATCTAATTTACAATTCAACCATACAAAGATTTTTCCTGAAGTGATCAACTTTCACCTTCGAGAGTGCTTTGGTAAGAATATCTGCAGTTTGATCTCCTGTACTAATATATTCCAACTGAACCACCTTCCTCTCTACCATGTCTCACATAGTGATAAGGAATCTCAACATGCTTGGATCTGTCATGAAATATTGGATTCACTGATAACTTGATACAACTCTGGTTATCACAGTGGATAATAGTTGGTTTTAGTGGTTTACCAAATAACCCAACAAGTAGTTTTCTAAGTCATACTGCTTCTCTAGCAGCCATTGAAGCTGCAATGTACTCAACCTCTGTAGAACTTTGAGCTACTAAAGATTGTTTTCTACTGATCCACGATATCATAGCCGATCCCAAACTGAAGCAACATCCTGAGGTGCTCTTTCGATCGGTCACACTTCCAGCCCATTCTGAATCGGTGAATCCATGAAGATCCAAGTCAATCTTTTCATATTTGAGTTCATACCTTAGAGTACCCTGAAGATATCTCATTATATGTCTTGCAGCAACAAGATGAATTTCCTTAGGGTCACACATGAACTGACTTAATGCATTTACTGCATAGCAAATATCTGGTCTAGTGTTTACCAAGTACATTAAAGACCCAATAATCTACCTGTATAAAGTAGAATCTACTGAAGGAGACTCTGCTGCAGCTTCCTTTAGTTTATGAAAGTTAGTTTCCATAGGTGATGACATTGGTCTACAATCTATCATACCAAATCTCTTTAATATGTCAATGGTATACTTTCCTTGATTCGAGATAATGCTATCTGATTTCTGCCACACTTCTAAGCCAAGAAAGTAGTGCAATAGCCCTAAGTCTTTCATGTCAAATTCCGTGGCTAGATCCTTCTTGCATTGATGAATGAGGTGATCCTCTCCTGAAATCAATAGATCATCAACATATAAAATTAATATTAACATATCACCTTTACTTTGTTTGAAATAGAGATTTGGGTCAGCATCATTTTTAGAAAATCCTAACTTCATAAGGTAGCTGTCAATTCTCTCATACCAGGCTCTAGGAGCTTGTTTAAGTCCATATAGGGCTTTCTTTAATCTACACACATGAGTTCTTGAGTTATGGATCTCAAAACCTTCAACGTGTTCCAAGTAGACCTCTTCTTCAATGGTTCCATTTAAGAAAGCAGTCTTTACATCCATCTGATGTACTTTCCATCATTTGGCACCTGCAATGGCTAGGACTGCTCGAACTGAAGTGTATCGGGCAACTAGAGCAAAAGTTACAAACCTTGCTTTGTACTTCTCTATACTGTCATCTGCATGTCCCAACACCTTTTACTAGATAAGCTGAGTCATCTCCAATAGTTACTTCGTCATCAGATTCTTCTACCATAGAGTCTAGTAGTTCTCTGAATCCTGTAACATGTCTTCAGGACCCACTGTCGATAACCCAGGTACTTTTATTTGAGACTTGATCTGAAAGTGCGGAGTAGAACACAAACTTCTCAGTTTTCGGTTCTTCCTTAGTCTTCTTTACTTTGGTGAATGAAGCTTAATGCTTCTTGTATGGACAATTTATTACATAATGTCCATATTTATCACATCTGAAGCATTGCACTTTTGACATATCTCTCTTACTATTTTCATGATTTGTTTTCCTTTTCTTGAAGTGTCTTTTCCTCTTCTTGTGGGTATCCGCATTTAGTACATGAAGATCTTCGTCAATGGTTTTCTTCTTTAGTCCTTTCTTGTCTAGCCTTGATTCCTCGTGTAGGCAATCTGTTCTCAGTCGGTCAAATTTTGGAATTTTAGACCTAGCACTTATGCCAGAGACAAATGTCTCCCAAGATTCAGGCAGACCATCTAATGTGATCAATGATAATTCTTTACCATCGATTTCATAGCCAAGTGTTGATAATTGATCTCTTAGAGCTGAGACTCTCATAAAGTATGAAGTTATTTTCTCACCTTTGTTCATGCTTATGTGATTTATCTCCCTCTTCAAGGATAATTTCTTGCTTGCATTACTTATTTCATAAGTTTTCACCAGTGCCTTAAACATCTCATATGCCCTTTCATATTTTGTCAATATTGGAACAATGTGGTCTCTAACTCCATCGATAATAATCTTCATTGCTTTATCGTTTCCTTCACTCCAAGTTGATTTCTCAGGTTCATCCTCCGTTTTTGTCTTGTCTTCTCTTATGAAGGATTTGACTTTATTTTCTTTCAATATCATTATGATTATGAACTTCCATGGTTGAAAGTTGTCAGCCCCCTCAAGCCTATCTTTGAATCTGATAATGCTTGCCATGGAGAATGTAATGTATTCAATCTAAATCTAATCACTCAAGTTTATCAGCCGCTCGGATCCTTTAGAACCAGCGCTCTGATACCATGTAAAATATGATAAACTTCTATAGATATTAGTATTGAATATCAGATATGATATTGCTGTAAGTGAATATTAATATGCAAGACACTTTGATACTTATAAATTTATGTACTTCGGTGTCTTTAGATGATCAAATGATATTGTTTATATATCATATTGGGCAGTCATGGCTTGATGAATCGTGACTCATTAATGAGTCATGACCCACCAAGTCGTGACTGTCCAATTCATTGTCAATGTTCACACCATTTCACTTAGTAAATATCGGTTATCATTAACCGATATTTGGTGATTTGTAATGGTCGATAACTATCGACTTAGTAATACAGATAACTATCAGTCAAGGTAGATAGTAGTTGACACTCATAAAACCAATACTTATTGGTATTTGACATTTGCTGTTTATTCATTAATAAACTGATATAATCGGGTATTTGATAGATCATTTCAAATATATACAATAATATATATGTATATATTAATGTGTATGTAATGGCAATTACATACACATTGATATGTACATATTAATAGATTATTTAAATATATTAAAATATATCTATATGTATATATTAATGTGTATGTAATAGTAATTACATATACATTAATATATATATAAATATTTATTCTTTATATATTCAGATTAATTATCTGAACGATGCTATCAATTTCCAACAGAGATAACGTTGTGAAGTTCAACCATCAAGGTCTTCTTTTTTAAGTCAGTCTCTAAAGCCCATCCATCTCTTTCAATCTGATTCTAAATCTCCAAAATTTGTTGTTTCAACTGCTTTTTCTTAAGGAAAATGTTTCCAAATGAGGATTTGGTCCAATCCCTTAAATTGGCCTTAACAAGTTTCAATTTACTGACCATTCTGAACATGGTCGTACCCTGGACATCTGCAGTCCACCAAAGAGATAGGAGATCTTTAAATTCTGGGTGATTATCCACATCACTTCAAATCTGAAAGGGAGAAAATTCCTAGCCTTTTTTGAGTCCCAATTGAGCAAGATAGGATAGTGATCCGATCCAAATCTGATTAGAGAAGACAAGTTAAATTTATCCTAGATAGACTAGGAGGAGGAAATGAGGCAGCGATTCAACCTGGCCTGAATCAAATGATTACCAAAATGCATATTAGACCAAGTGAAACTTTTTCCAAGAAACTCCAAATCCAAGAGAAGGTTGTTGGACACAAAGTCATGAAGGTCTTGCATAGAGTCCGTAAAATCAGGAGAACCCCCTTGTTTCTTTGAGGGATAAAGGGGAGAGTTAAAGTTCCCCATAATCATCCACTCAAAATCGGAGAATGAGACCCAATCAATAAGAAGTGAGGCCCCGAGATCTCTTCTAAAGATTGATTATTAGGAACATGCATATTAACCAAAATCCATTGAACTAAAGAGCTGTCTTCCTTAAAGGAGATGTTTTGGGCATTTTTACTTTGGGAGTGCAGAGAACCAACCAGATTGTTAGGTTTCCAAAGAACACCAAGGCCTCCAGAAGCCCCTTCAACACCAACAACTAAAGAGTTGGAGAAAGTCCAGATGTATTTACTGGCTTTGTAGAAAGCTTCTTTGGTCATTTTAGTCTCTTGAAGAAGAAGGTCTTTGATCAGATTTTTTACTAAAATTTGCTTGTGAGGACCATTTAGTCCTCTTATTTTCCAAGATAAAAATAATCATCTTTTTGATTTACGGGAGCAGGAATGGTCCAAAGAACCTTGGCTACCATTCGCCACATCTCTTGCTGCACTTGTCTCTCTGATGTCCTTTGCTGATCTACAACCAGTTTTAAAATTCCCCACATCAGCTGATTTACAAATCTTCAAGTAGGAAGCCAAAGGAGGGGAATCCTTGTTCTTTAATAGCAACGGGGGAAGGAGGGGGTAGAACGACGAGGGAAGGGGGGAGGGAAAAGTGGCAAGAGAGAGACAAGATCTCATGAGGGCGAAGAGATAGAAGGAGGGGCAAATAGATCAGCCGACAGGGAGAACCCGTGGGGGGAGAAAATTCTGAGAGAGGGCCCAGCAGATCACAAAAAGGAACCATTTGCAACAAAGGAGGGGCTTCCCCAAACTTAGGAAGATCCACCACAAGAGCTACCTTTGAAGACACCACCACATGCACTGCCTCGATCGCCTCCAAAGGCACCACCTCGGACCCGGCAAGAGAGAAAGAAAACAACCCATTCGGAAAAGGGCCAAGGATCCCTTTGTCTTTATACAAGACCACAAAGAGAGAAGCCACGCCCTGATTGAGAGGGACCGAAACAAAGTCCAATACCTTCTTGCCCAAAACAACCTTAGCATCAACCTTTAGACAATCTAAGCTGAAGTGACCTGCAGAAGAGAAAATATGACAAAAAGGGGTGTTCTCATATTCAAGTCTTTGAGACCAAGAGCCAAGGAGAGACTTAAGCTCAACAAAGACCAGAAGTATAGTACCAGGAACCACAGAAGCACAGAAATGAGCAAAAACAAATATGGCCTTGTTTTTGGTGACAGCATCAACTCCCAACAATTCACAAAAAGAATTGGTAATACCTTCAATCACTTCCTCATCCTAAAATTCTAGACGGAGTCTCAGGAGGCAAACCCAGGTCAGGACTACCCCATAAAGGTGCGCAACAAGGTCAAACACTATCCTCCACTTGCAAATCTAAAGAGGTTGCTTGTCATAGAACCACGGCCTAGCAACAAGAATACGAACACAGTCTTCCTTTAAAGATAAGGAGAAGCTAAAACAACCTTTCGGCAAAGCCGATAACGACACAGTCCCCTTTAAAGCCCAGGAAGCCGCAACCCATTTTCTAGCCAAAACAATGTCAGGCCGACGACCCCAAACTTGCCAACTAAGGAATTTTGCATCTTAGCAAGAGACCAATCAAATGAAGGGTCTAGGATCTTGATACAAGTACCAGAATCAAACTTTTCAACCTAAACCCCCCCAGGCAAAGGAGAAGGAACTTTTACAAAGAGATTCTTCCAAGACCCCGAAGAACCATTACCAACCGGAAAAGACAAAGGGAGGGAGGAGCCATTCACCTTGGAATCTCCTCCAAAAGCCTCCAACTTGTCCTCAACAAGGCTGCGGGGCACTGCAATTTCAGTGAATAGATCAGACCATCCACTCGCTTGAAGTTGGAGTCTAGGAATCTGTCTTGAGAAGCACCCCAAAGAAGGTTGTTGTGTACTTTATCTGCTCCAAAAAGTCCATCCTACACATCACCATTGAATGTGTTGTTTGCTTCCTGGGAATCCAACACGCCATGATTCATCTTGCCTCGAATCAGGTCTTCCCGCTTGCCACCACTAGCAGAGCTCATTCCAAATTTTTAAACATAAGCAACCCCATTGTTTACTAAAGATGAGATTCTTGATTTTGAGAGGTAGGCAAATTGAGGATGTGAGTGGAGCAAAAGGAGATATAGGATTGGATGGCATTGATGAGTCAAAGGAGACATTACCATCTACTAGCAAGAAGGAGGTAGAGTCAAAGCCACAAGCACAACTTTCTATGCCAAGTGAGGAGCCATAGTAGACTTCAAGGATTAGAACCTCAACCTCTCCCCAAGTTTTCAATAGATTAGGAATGAGGAATTTGTAAAATGTTAGATTGTGTAACATGTAATTTATGAATTGTGATGATGATTTTTAAAGGCAATCATCCTAAATTCATAATAGTTGTCAACTCTATGATTCTATTGTATTAGCATTCTGCGTGATGATGCAATTTTGTACTCAATTTGCATTCAAATTAATTAAATTTAATATAAAACATTTTTTTAATCATTTATGGACTCACTAGATACATTGTCATTGAATTTTGTAATAAAAATGAGTTTCCAAAGAAATTTAAGCAATTGTTTAAGTTGTCAATTTTTTGCCAAGTCACAAGTTTTAGTCGAGTCAGAGTTTGCCAACTATAGTGTAAAAGATATGCTAAAAATAGTTTGAAGGATCTTTTTCCGAGGAGGGTGTTGAAATTTGGTGTCTTGGTTTGGGTGCCATAGCTCCTTTGGTGCTAATGGTTTCCCAAAACCATCCATAATTTCTAGTATGAGATTTGCCTATTTATTGATGCTTGGGAATGTAGTTTCTATCGATTAATTTGTAGGTACCATTATGCAATCAGAATCGTTCCAGATTTGTATGTTGGTGATACTCCTATAAGGGCTTGCTCTACGAGTGTGTTGTAACCATTTTAAGAAAACTAAATAATACATTGGGCTACTTTGGAGTGTGGGGTTGTTCTCCCTTCCCCGTGCAAACCTGTGTTGTGGCATATTGTTTATATGTTTTATTTGTGTTTCTCTTTTTGTAATTGTAAAGATCTTAAATCTATGCAATACTCTCCTCTAAAGTTAATTTATAAAGTGTTTCCACACACCTTGCTTCTTTTCAAAAATCTCAGTACAGAACCTGACTATTGGTAATCCAACACTTGCATCTAAGGACAAATACTTACATTTAATGTGAAACCCCGATAAAATCATGTACACTCTACATACTTAATCAATTTTGATTGAAGTTTCCGAAGTTAAGTCTTAAGGAGCTTCCTTTTATATAATTTGAAGAACAATTCTACCATACATATTATTTTGATTTGAATTGTCTCAAGATAGAGACAAATTAAAAAATGAACAAGCATAGGGTATTTTAAAATGACTTTTTAATTTTGAAAAATGAACATGCAATCATATTAAGTATTTTCCCAATGAACTACTCAACCTAAAAAAATATAATACAGAATTAAACTAATAAGTAAATTTCTAACTATGTAAGTGTAGTATGCACCATTGTTTTTCTTTTGTTTTGTTCATGTTTTGCAATTGTTTATATTGAGAGAGAGAGAGAGAGAGAGAGAGATGCGGAATATTTGTTTGATGCTCGAAATACTTGCAGCAATTCAATAACTCAGAAAATGATAATATTCAGGAAACCCACAAAGCTGAAATAATCCAGATTTAATTTCAGAACTATAGATAAAATATATCATAAAATATGAGCAACCCAATTCATGAAATTACATTACAAAGTTATTACAAACATACCCAGAAAATCTGATTGACTTTGAAACTCAACTGCAATAGCAGCCTTCAACAATTCTACAAAATGGGACGCCACAATCTCCAAACTGATATGAATATTATAAAATGATCACAAATTGGCTTTCCAACCCTAGATGCCACCCAAGCAACAATAATCTTCACCAAAACCCTAGCACCAAGCACAACTGAAAGTCTCACATCCCAAAAGAGGTACAACCAACCCTCAAAAAGTCCGATAAACAATAAGCTCTGCAAACTGAAATAAAAATCTCAATGAAGTTCAATTATGATCTCTATATAAAATCATCATTGAATCCTCCAAATTGGGTCTCTCATCAACATGGTGTGTGTTGTTTGCGAGAGATTTCATCCTCACAAACCCACAGGCAGAACAAGTTCAACCAGCAAAGTAGAATATCGTAATATCAAATTCAACATGAGAAATAAACTTCAAAAGCTTGCTTTTATAGTCTCCCAAAAGTCATGTCCTTTCTCCTTTTTGCCTTTTAAATAAATTTTGAACTCCTTATGTCTCAAAAGTGGTGTCCCATCTCAAAAGGTCCCATTCATTAAATTTTATCACTTTACTTTAATATTGGGTGCCCATATACTCCTTTATTAATTATATTAAAATAATGATAAAGTTAAATCTTTAATTTAGCATTATAATTTAATAACTTATCGTTATTTAATTTAAAATCACTGGACTATATCAAATATTCAGATATCACCATTTACTGCATTTCCACCAACTATTCGAGAAATAGAAATACAAAAAACTAGCTCAATTGGTGCCCAAAACCAACTTACTAAAAATAGGAAATATAGGAGAAATCATCCAAAACCACTCTAGAAAAAGGCATTACACACATCTTAACCACTGGAGCTCAAATAAACAAACACCTGATACTGCCAACCAGTTGGATAAACTATCACCATGAATTCTCTAACCCTAACTCACTAGCCTATGAGAACCTGCTAAATAGGCTAACGGTCCACCAAACTGAAGTGCTTAGGAAGGGACAACGGTAAGATACAATGTCCACCAATAGAAGGAATATAAATTATATTTTGAAGCTCAGAGGGAGAGAGAGAGAGAGAGAAGAATGCCAATTGTAGAAAACTGACTCCAAAAGGACTCTACACATTAATCATGATATGAGCTTTAGTGGAGCAAGATTGTAAAAGTTAAGGTATAACTCACAAAAATTGTTATGGCAACATAAGAAAACTTTGCTCAAAAGAGGAATTAACTCGAAAGATAGCCTAGGTATAAAGGAGCAAAGAAGGTTGCTTGAGAGAAGGACAAAAATATCACATTCAAAATTGAGTTCTTTTCTAATGGAATCATTATCACTTTTATAGAGAAGGGAACACACCTGTCTGAATGTCTACACCTCATCAACTATGTTCACAAACTCATTAAAGTTTATTGACAACTGAAAAACAAGAGTCTATTGAGGACCTACTATAACATCATCAAGGATGAACATCATACACATGGATATAGCATCACAAAGACATTAAATCTGAAGAAAAAATCGGTCTAAATAAACTCCCAAACAAATTATGTGACAAAAGCTATTTGAACAAAATGTTTTCAAAAAAGATAGTATATGTGCATAAACTCAATAAAATATCATATATTAAACCACTTTTTTAGTGCTTTTCTATTTTATCGAAAGGGTGGGAAGCTAAAAAATGGACAACAAATGTAATTTGATCTCACCCAACAGGTTTATGACAAGTGTTTGTGAGGGATGAGTTTCACATTGCAAACCAACTTTCCAATCCCAGAAGCTATCAAGTAGCCATTGGGAGACTTAAATACAAGAGTTAAATTTATAAAGGACCCGAGCCCACCGCCATGGGCATCTAAAGATAAGAATCAAACTTATGGCGACACGTGTACCATGTACCTTATTACATATTGAGTCTACCCTCATGTTCTCTTCAAGGTCAGTGAAATGTCCCAAACCGGTATTTTCCCCGAAACTCCTCAAATATAACTCAAAAGATTTAAACAAATACATTCGTGCAATAAATCATTGATTCAACAACAATAAACCAGCAGTATGTCCAATAAAACCCTCAGCAAATATTATTGCATTATACAACAGCAATACAATAATAGTGGGATTTCAAACAATCCAAATCTGAACTACAATATACAACAGTAATATCAAATGACATGAACCTGGAAATGCAATGGTGAACTCCATCACAAATCCACCTCAGAGATGAACTGGGTTTCTGTCCAATCCGTCGAGAAAGCCTGAAGGTTTCCGTCCTCAGGTTTCAGAATCGAAAGCTGGAAGCTCTCTGGATTCTCCATGAGAAAATGAATTCATAAACTAAGCATATCTCAAATGAGTCTCCATTCCTTCTTTTAAAGCAACAGTCATGACTCTTTAGTTTCCCTTCTCTGTCTTTTCATATTCCCACCTTTTGTCACTTTAAAGTAATACATCCATTTAATAATAAAGTGACATAATAATAAAGTATGAAATCTTCTGGTATTAAAATGGATGACCAAACGAACTCGGAAGATGACGTTTGATAGCTTGCTGGAAAGCTCTCGGCGATACGCTCCAAGTCCAATACTAAAATGCAACGAAGACCAAACTCTGTCAACTGACTATAAATTGTAAGTATCTGGAAACCCTGCGGAAACTACTCTAATAGGCCTGAAACTGGAATTCCCTAGGCCAAATATCATACTGACCCCAATCAAGCCCTAGTTAGCCTATCAGGCCAAGATAAAACGACTAACAATGCAACAGAAATAATGTGCCTAATAAAGGGGACATTACAAATCCTCCCTTCTTGGGGATTGCTTGCACTCAAGCAATCGGTACCTGCATGCTATGACCAAAATGCATGGATCCCATACCAACCTCAAGGAAATTGCCCCACTCGGTTGCTGTGCTATCCTGACAAAAACGTGACCAAAAAAGTGAAGCCACTCATTACTTCCCCAAAACAGCAATGCATCAATCATACAAATACCAGGATCCCAAACAATCAGGCTGACACGACCACCAAAAATGAGTGAATCAAAAGGTCTCAGGATGCAATCAAAACTAGTCATCTCTCCCTCAATAAGAGGTAATACAAGAAAGAGTATATCACCCATCAAGCAATAAGACACAACTACCCATCGTAAACCGCTGATGTAGAAACCAAACTGCTCAACAACTGAACTCACCTCGTCACTCTAGTTTGGCGACCAAGACTCAACTCGAGTAACTGGACCTGGGTCCCAAATCCTGCAATCAATCTCATCCTCGTCATGGGGATTGGAAATATCTTCCTCATGTAACTCAAAAAGGGGATTATCAAATGTCAAACCAGCATCCACCTCAAACAAGAAATTGTCAACTGACTAAAAGTTATCCAACTCATAAAGAGGTCCTGGATGATCTAGAGATTTGTTATCTGATCTTTTGGGACAGCTATCCAAGTCATAAGTCTCTTGTATGCTATCAAGTTCTTGAATCACTTCCTGAAAGAACTCAGACCTTTCTTTGTCGTCCTGTTCCCTGTACTAACTAGAGGCAACAATCTGATTTCTTGTTTCTGAAGAGAAAGATGTGTGTGCTCCAATGTTTCCTGAGCAACATTAAGCTCTCAGTTGAGCTTATTAACCTCACCATCTTTTTTCCTCAACTGCTCAGCATATTCTTCAGCAACCTGTAACAGGTAGTCGCGATCTGAAAGTAAACATATATATTCTGATTTCCAAACCTCACAAGTTGTTTTGACCCCGTATAAATTAGCAACATAAGATTCACTCCCAATACCGATTTGTCATTTTTTCCATCTAACCCTTCCTGTAAAGATCTTCAATAATTTGGTGAGTGCTATCATGATGCGCAAGAGCTGCAATAATGACATCATCACTAACCTTCAGCTGATTCTTCAAAGCATGCTTCTCACCATTATCATTTTGAAATGCATTCTCTGATTGGTCACCCAAATCCTCATTATGCATAAGTGATGTGTTGCTATAGAAATCACATGATTCCTCATATCCTTCACAGGTGTTATCATGGTCACCATAGGCCTCAAACCGATATGTATGAAGAGGTAAGGTTGTTGTTATGTCACCCAACAATTCCTCAAGACATGAAATGTTAAGGGCATCCAACCGGTTGTCACCATCTTTAACCATATCTTTTCCCTGCATAATACCACAAACATGTTCAAGAGACCAAGCCCCTTGGCATGTAGAACAAATCTGCCCTCTTCTCATTTGGTTCTTGCTCATTTCCGAAGACCATGTAACCTGTATGCCTACTGATATTTGCTCATTTTCAGTCATAAAACCCTTGAACCTTTCAGCCTTAAGCTCAATCAATTCAGCTGAGAGCTCATATGCCACGGGTGAGGTCTTTTGTTCCCCTCTCCAGATTGCCAACAAATCTGATTGCAACTGCTTACATATGTCATTGTCCTCATCTAGGATCAAGGACGTGATAGTTTTCATGCAAGCCTTTACCCTATTTGGATGATGCTTCCTGAAATTACTTAGGAGGCACTGAAATAACTGTTGAATCATCTTATCACAACCGAGATTCATCATGTGAATAAAATTTCTAGTTCTTGCCATTAATTCCAAGATTTTTGCCTGCTTACCAAAGGTAGGACTTCTATCATTATTTAGTCCACCTAAACTGTCCCCAATCAGTTGTAATACCTGCTTCCAAATGTAATCAGTATAAGGTGTAATAGGGGCTGTAATCCGCGTGATCTCACTAAGACATGAGGCGAATGCAAGCCTAACGTCTTTATGTGGATGTTCCATAAACCTGTGTTGGACTAAAGCAACCATTGAGGGCTGCAAGGCCCAATTGAAGAACCTGCAATCAGCCGAGTCTATCCTAGATAGATATGAATCTATCTTTTCCAATTTGACAAGCACACCTCCCATAACTTTTATATTCTCCAATTGTCATCCAAGGCAATATAATTCATTCCCTATTTCAATTTCTTTCTGCAGATCCCTTAAATGTTCATCATAAAATGTGTCATTGAATTCTTTTGAAAACACGGGGCTTTCCAGATTTTCCATTGTTAAATGCACACTGGTGACCAACTGAGGGGCAAACTGGTGACCAACCTGCTACCAAATGATATATTCTTTGCAAGTTATGCCCATTGTAGTAATCCTCAAGTGGTTGCCCAGAATACTGATAACGAAGCACATAGACACAATCTGCCCACTATCTGCAGGATGAAATGGATGTCCAAATATCTCTGCTTCTTAGAAATCTGTATCCCAATTGCACGTCAATGATCCACAAATCTGATACGTCGAAAGGCTACCCCTGTTACTACTGAAAGTTGTCAAACAATTTGCAATCGAATCTGATTCCTCTGAGTTTTCAGTTTCCTAAACTGTTAAGAATGAAGACGACCCTGTCTAACTTCTTATTTGCAGCTTCTTGTAGCGTCCACCAACTTGGTTATAATCTCTTCTCTCTTATTTGCAGCTGCCTGTGAATGACAATGCCTGCAGTATGAAGGGTAGAGCTGCTGGCACCTACAATTAATCTCTTAGTACTGCTGAAGCTATTTAATTAGCTAGTATGTTTAGATTTATGATTCTTGTTGTCTTGGCGGCTTAGTATTTCAGTTCCAATGTTGAATTCCCATGCTTTCCTACATAAGCTTGTCGTAACTTAAGAATATTTAACTCAAAGGTTACTTTACCAAATAATAGTTGCTTGCCCTATGAATATTTTGGAGCTGCTGTCATATAAGAGGCCCTAACAGCGTCACTTTTGCTCTTATAAGAGATTCACGGCAAATGCAAATGGTCGTCGATTCAATAGTCTTCGAATGTAGAGCAAAGCCAACCACGTAAGGTTGATGTCTTTCAATCATACTTCGCTCGGCATCCTGGAAGAACACATAACTACTCATTCACAAGCAACCACGTTGCCCAACCAGTCTCATCAATCCCTGGATACTATTGAATCTCTTCTCAGGAAAGGGACTATGCGTAGGGATTCAATCCTCAGCACTGCACGGCAAGGTCAAGATCATACAATATGTTCATCAACACTTCTGGTGTTTGGTGCTTCTCAAATGGCCATTCACAGCAATATGAACTACTCTCAATCAAATAACGTCATTAACAAGAAACTCCCTTTGACAACTCTGCTCAAGAACAACTCTTCGATTTGTGTCTACTCCATGCGCTGGCTTCAGGATAGAGTGTAAAGAACGGTTTAAAATTCTTTACTGATTTTTCTATGAATTTCGCTTCGCCGCGAGAGGCTTCACTATTTGGTGCAGAAGTGCAATCAGATTCCACTAAGTTTCTCCATATTAATGGGCCAATGGTAAGACCGTATTAAATAAAGGAGACTTTGGGAGAGCTAAACTTTAGAAATATCTTCCATGATATGAGGCCAGCAATATCAATAAATTAATTTCCATGCGACTATAATCTAATTTCAATGACCTCCGCAACAATTAAATTGGGGCGTGCTATAACCGAGAGGCATCGAACAAATAAGCCATTAAAGCCTTCCACAAGAAATAACTAAAACTCAAGCCAAATCTTCTGGCAACTAATAAAAATAGTCTAGTAAAAACATATACCCGGTAGCTCTATAATACATATTCACCTCCACTATCAATACTGGCCTCTAGTTCAACCCGATAGAAAAGAGACGGCAGATGAATAGTTTACCATATAAAAAATATTTCAATCTTTCCACCTGAGTCTCCCGCAAATATAAGTTGGATGAATTATTTATTATTTGGTCTTTGCGCCAACATTAGAGGAACGATAAATTAAAATAAAAAACCCAACACTTTTTAATTCTTTGGAAATCCCAAATATAAAACGGTCCCACGCAAGTGCTACTCCAATATATAAACACCCGAAATATGAATATTTTCGGCCCCACACATCGAACTTTCATAAATCACTTGTGGTAATGTTAGAGGGATTAAGACCGCTCCACTTATTAATAATTAAAACATCCAACTATGCATGCCAGTTGAAATATTTCAACAGCCAAACTAAAGTAACAATTTATAATATTACAGTGGCCGGCAATTTTTTAAAGTTCTCCTTTGGCAAATATTATTGGCTTTCATTGAACTTCCATTTTTTTCTGCATATATCAGAACAATAACCAAAATATTTTCCACGGAAATCCAATTTGTCTCAGGGCAAACGCAGATTTCTTCTGACTTAAAATATTTCTGAATCAACAAATCTGTTGGAGAACTCTCAAGATATCTCACAGGCTGGCAGGAAAACCGGCTTTGATACCACTGAAATGTCTCAAACCGGTATTTTCCCCGAAACTCCTCAAATATAACTCATAAGATTTAAACAAAATACATTCATACAATAAATCATTGATTCAACAACAATAAACCAGTAGTATGTCCAATTAACCCTCAGCAAATATTATTGCATTATACAACAGCAATACAATAACAGTGGTATTTCAAACAATCCAAATCTGAACTACAGTATACAACAGTAATATCAAATGACATGAACCTGGAAATGCAATGGTGAACTCCGTCGCGAATCCAGCTCAGAGATGAACTGGGTTTCCGTCCAATCCACCGAGAAATCCTAAAGGTTTCTGTTCTCAGGTTTCAGAATTGAAAGCTGGAAGCTCTCTGGATTCTCCAAGAGAAAATGGATTCATAAACTAAGCATATCTCAAATGAGTCTCCATTCCTTCTTTTAAAGCAACAGTCGTGACTCTTCAGTTTCCCTTCTCTGTCTTTTCATATTCCCACCTTTTGTCACTTTAAAGTAATACATCCATTTAATAATAAAGTGACATAATAATAAAGTATGAAATCTTCTGGCATTAAAATGGATGACCAAACGAACTCAGAAGATGACGTGTGATAGCTTGTTGGAAAGCTCTAGCGATACGCTCCAAGTCCAATACTGAAATGCCACGAAGGATCGAACTCTGTCAACTTACTATAACTAGTAAGTATCTAGAAACCCTGCGGAAACTACTCTAATTGGCCTGAAACTGTAATTCCCTAGGCCAAATATCATACTGACCCCAGTCAAGCCCTGGTTAGCCTATCGGGCAAAGATAAAACGACTAACGATGCAAAAGAAAATGTGCCCAAAAAAGGGGACATTACAATCAGCCCTACTATTTACGTAAATGGTTCATCTATCAAGTTTCTGCATGATTCTATTATGGAACAAATAGGAGAATCTTCAGCTATTTCTATATAGTTGCACACATTAACAATGAACAAACCGGTCTTGTGGATGGACACATGGTGTAATGGTAGATCCATTTGTTGTTTGGCAATAGGTACCAAGTTTGAGTCCCATAACTAACATTGTCGTGTCGGTTGAGTTGTTGCCTGGTGGATTAAGTGTTTCAATATACAAGGATGAGGCCCTCTATTGTGGCCTCAATAACTAGGACTGGTTAATACCCAGCTTTACCAGAGGCATAATTTGACAAATTAAAAATAATCTTGAGAATGCTTGATTTTGTTTGGATCTTGAGTATCATGAAAATATTCCTTTCAGTAATAGATTTGTTTTATATTAGTATTTGTGATATGCAAGCCCCAAAAACCAAAAGTTGGCCAAGCTCCAATTATAAAACTTAGGGCTTGAACTTCTAATGTCCCCCTTTTCCAATGCCCTAGTTTTTGCCCTAAAACTTCAATTCCAAGATAATCCATAAAACATATCGTTGCCACTAGGGTTAGGAACATTAACTCAATCATATGATATAGCTAATCTCATTAATGGAGCTCCTTTGTAATGTCCCAAATTGGAGTTTACCATCTCATAACCAATCATAACTTAGTCTAGTAGGAACCTCGAGAGGGCACCAATAATCTGCCCAGCCTAACTAAGCCAAAAAGCACGTCATATTCATATGATGGCAAACTTGCCCACATCTCACAAGTGGCAAGAACATCCAACGATAGACTAGTTCCCCCCTTGGGGTATCCCACAAGTGGCAAGAATGTCAACTATGACCCATTCCACCCTTGGATCAACCAAATCACCTCTCAGCCCACAAGAGACAGGAATGTCAACTATGACCAAATTCCCCCTCTTGGGGTGGCATACTTAGTTCAAGGGAGCCGGTAAAGCGCATCTCCCTATCTTATTTCCTCCAACTCATATTAATTGATCACAAAATAAACACACTCATATATGTAAACACATAGTTTAAGTATTAACCCTCCTGCACTTAATAACTAGTAATGCATATAACAGAATTGATTGCATATAGGCAGGTCAAACGCACCATTATCCATAATGGCCATGTAGGCAGATCGAGTGCATTATTATCTATTATTGCTCATAGGCAGATCGAATGCATAAAATACTTAAGTTCCATACTGATTCATGGATGCAATGTCAACAGTTGTATATGTGTCTGAAGTCTGATTTCTCATATAAGATTAATCTCTCAAATTCATCTCCTTCATCAAATGGAGTTCTTTTTAATTTCCTTAATGCCTTCTCTTATTCGTCTTCACAATCTGCTCTAAAAATCTGAATAATATTCTTTTATAGTTGCTCCTCCTTTTTTGCTTGGAATGAAATCTCCTTTATACTTTATTGGTGAAAGGGTCCCCGCCTTCCGTTAGAATTGAGTCACCACTTTTCATTGTTGCCTTTGAGAATAATATATTATTCCCCAAATTGCTCTCCCTTGGATGCCCTCCTCAAATGAAACATTCTCCCCTTTATATCTTCCAATGTGGGGGAGAGCCACACCTCTTCATCATGGCTGCCCTTTGCAAAGGTCACAACCTTCCACAATTACCACCCTTTGGATGAGTCGCAACCTTTCATCATTTATGCCCTTTGAAAGACTCACAACCCTTCATAATTGCCCCTCTTTGAAAGAGTCACAAACCTTCATAATTTCCACCCATTCAAAGAGTTACAACCCTTCATAACTTTTGTCTTTTGAAGGAGTCACTTCCTTATTTTTTTCTCATTTCTTTTTTCTCTTCTATTAAATATTCCTTCCTTGACACCTTCCCTTTTCTCTTCCTTCCTTTCTCCCCCTTTCAAATGAAGTTCTCTTCTCCCTTTTATATCTCATGTTTGAGGGAGTCGCAACTTTTCATTTCATGCCTCTCGACCCTTCATTAACTTAACTAAATTTAATTATGTTATATTTTAATTTTACTATTTTTTTTTTAATTTAAATTTTATTTTTATTCCTTTATATTTTAGTTTTATTATTATTTATTATTAAATCTTATTTCAAAAAGAGGAATTCATAGTCCGCCCTTCCCAAAATTGTTTTTCCTCGAGCAATGATTCAATGCTCATAGAGTCCTATTCATAATCCACCTTTTGTTGCGCTACTCCAATATTATCATAATGTTTTCTCTCTTATTTCAAACATGAGTTATGATCGATAGTTGGAACTTGGCAAGGCTTAATTTAAGACAAGTTTTCTCTCATCTTTGAGAGAAAAGGATCAAGGCCATCTCAAAATGGTGCCAATTGTATTTGCGAAAACCAATGTTTGCATGATAGCATGACTCACATCTATGACCTCAAATGTAATAAATTAATATCTTTTGGTTCACTCTAGTTATCTAAACTTATCAGCTTTCCACAATCCATGAATGATAGCAAGAAATGGTTTTGGATTTAATTGTGTCAATTCTTGCATCAACATTTCGCATCACACTCTGTGATCCATCATCAGGATGAAAGTGAGCAACTGCAGGAGAAAATTCATATCTTTTGGTTCACTCTAGTTATTCTCATATTCTAGATCAACTAAAAATATAGAACAAAACATGGAGCATACACTTGAAAACACAAAGTATACACATGAATGTATGAAGACACTGAGCGTACATGAAGTATACACATGAATAAATCTAGACACAAAGCATACACACGAGTACACGCATTGTTAGATCCTTCTTATTGTCTAGAATGCATTTATTGCTCCGTCCCTCAAGCTAGCAAGAACGATGCTCCGATACCATTTGTAATGTCCCCATTTTCCAATCCCTAATTTTTGCTATAAAATTTCAATTCCAACGTAATCCATAAAACATATCTTTCCCACTAGGGTTAGGAACATTAACTCAATTATATAGTATAACAAATCTCATTAATGGAGTTCCTTTGTAATGTCCCAAATTGGAGTTTACCATCTCATAATCAATCATAACTTAGTTTGGTAGGAACCTCAAGAGGGCGCCAGTAAACTGCCCAGCCTAACTAAGCCTGAGAGCACATTATATTTATATTATGGCAAACTTGCCCACATCCCACAAGCGGCAGGAACGTCCAACAATGGACCAGTTCCCCCTTGGGGGTATCCACAAGCGGCAAGAATGTCAACTATGACCAATTCCTCCCCTTGGATCAACCAAATCGCCTCTCCACCCATAAGAGGTAGGACTGCCAACTATGACCAAATTTCCCCTCTTGGCGTGGCATACTTAGTTCAGGGGAGCCGGTAAACCGCATCTCCCTATATTATTTCCTCCATCTCATATGTGATTGATTACGGAATAAACACACTCATATATGTAAACAAATAGTTTAAGTATTAACCCTCATATATGATTGATTACGGAATAAACACACTCATATATGTAAACAAATAGTTTAAGTATTAACCCTCTTGCACTTTGTTAATGTTTGTAGCTTCAGTCGTATGAACATTAGAATACATATAATATATGTTGATTAATAATAATATAATATATATGTTATATTATTATTAATCATATGAAATTTAATATTTAATACTAAATTATTATATTATTCTTAATTAATAATTGATTGATGAAACATTATAAGATTGATTAAATTATAATTAATGGGAAGAGGCATGTCCTTTCTTATAAATAATAATGAATAGACATGTCTCATGAAGGGACATGTCTCTCCTATCCTCATTCCCAATATAAATGAAAGAGAGATTGTTGCATTTGGAAAACACATACAACATAGTGTTATTACATTTGCAGCTATCCTAAAACTTAACATGGTATCAGAGCCAGACTACAAATGTAAGAGAGTAGTATGTTGATGGTGAATGTGTGACTGTCTCAGAAAATATAGTCTCAATAAAAGGACCATAACTCACAAATCCACCATTGGATTTTGCTAAATTTTGGATCTGTTGGTGAAAAACTAATTTCATAGAATCTCACCAAAGCGATTAGAGAGGAAGTCTTGGATTCAAAAGTTATGACGGAATGTGTACGGGTCTATGTGAAATTCCTGAAAGCGACTTTCATTAAAGAGATATATTAATTTGTTATGATCCTCTTCAAGCATTAACAAAGAAGCATGCATTCAAGGAAGGGTGTCTCTTTCTAGAAAGAAAGAATCAATTATAGAGTGTCACCTCCCTTGGAAAAATCAAGTCATTTCATAAGAAGACATGAGAATTGTTCAACGATATAAGAGTGAAAATTGTACATTGTGGGAGGAGAATAATAACCAATGTTACATTTCCATATGAACCATCCTTAGTGGGGAGATAATTCAAAGGGGAGATATCTCTCAAATAATTTGAGAAGGTGTTTTATGATTTGATGTATATGGACCATCATTGAAGCAACTTGTGTCAAGGATGTTGATGCGCAGATAAGTATTTATTATCCTTGAGTATTACATTTATCTGCTCATTATAGTCTCTCTCATTTGTATTTCTATACGTACTATAAGAGCTATTTTCCTTGATCTTTTCTGGAGATGCTCTTGCAGGAACAAGAAGATTGATATCAGATTCAGAGGGAGTCTGACTCTTCAGAGGTAACTTTGGATGAGGAGCTAAGAAGATTGATATCAGACTCAGAGAGAGTTTGACAATTCATCTTAAGCAATCTTGGATGATCAACAAATTGATATCTGCTCAATGAGTTCTTCTCTATGAGAGAAGTTCGAAGTGAAATCCCTTGTTTTCACCCTCTGCGCTGAGGCATGATGGATGTCATGTGTGTGACTCCATATTTTTTAATGGGCCTGCCCCCTGTGTAAATCATGAGGAAGTGACAACTTCCAAATGATTATCACTTGTATTTGTAAGAGTTATTGAAAGGTGACGATCTTACAATAACTTGACCTTCTATTGTGATAGACATCGTGTGATGGCTGAAACAGATCACAATAGATGATTTCTTGCATGGTGGATTCAGTTCCTTAAATATACAATTGACCTTCTATTGTGATAGATATCATGTGATGGCTGAAACAGATCACAGTAGATGATTTCCTGCATGGTGGATTCAATTCCTTAAACAGGCCATTGACCTTCTATTGTGATAGGCATCGTGTGATGGCTGAAACAGATCATAATAGATGATTCCTGCATGGTGGATCCAGTTCCTTAAACAAACCATTGACCTTCTATTGTGATAGACATCGTGTGATGACTGAAACAGATCACAATAGATGATTTCCTGCATGGTGGATTCAGTTCCTTAAACAGACCATTGACCTTCTATTGTGATAGACATCGTGCGATGGCTGAAACAGATCACAATAGATGATTTCCTGCATGGTGGATTCGGTTCCTTAAACAGACCATCGACTTTCTTTTGTGATAGACATCGTGTGATGGCTGAAACGGATCACAATAGATGATACCTTACATTAAGGATACATTACCTATGGAAATTTTTGAGTTATGGTGAATACCATGAGACTTGATATTCTTGGTCAGACCATATCTCTGATATCATATTGAGGTGATATCTAAAACAATCTTTGAGTTATGGTGAATATCATGAGACTTGATATTCTTGGTCATACCATCTCTTGATATCACGATGAAGTGATATCTTCTCTCTTAAAAGTAATGAATCTTTTGTGAATTGCATTTTGATTAATTTTATCTTCCCTAGCTGAGTGTTGATGTTTCGTGTAGCTATGGTAAGGGTCATAAGTGTTGACACGGGAGGCCACTACACATTTTGTTTGATCATCCTCCCTAGCTAAGAGGGAATGTTAATGTTTGTAGCTTCAGTCGTATGATCATTAGAATACATATAATATATGTTGATTAATAATAATATAATATATATGTTATATTATTATTAATCATATGAAATTTAATATTTAATATTAAATTATTATATTATTCTTAATTAATAATTGATTGATGAAACATTATAAGATTGATTAAATTATAATTAATGGGAAGAGGCATGTCCTTGCTTATAAATAATAATGAATAGACATGTCCCATGGAGGGACATGTCTCTCCTATCCTCATTCCCAATATAAATGAAAGAGAGATTGTTGCATATGGAGAACACATACAACATAGAGTGCTATTACATTTGCAGCTATCCTAAAACTTAACACAATTAATAACTAGTAATGCATATAACAGAATTGATTGTATATAAGGAGGTCAAATGCATTGTTATACATAATGGCCATGTGGGCAAATCAAGTGCATTATTATCTATTATTGCACATAGGCAGATCAAATGCATAAAATACTTAAGTTCCATACTAATTCATGGATGCAATGTCAACAGCTATATATATATCTGAAGACTGATTTCTCATACCAGATTAATCTCTTAGATTCGTCTCCATCATCAAATGGAGTTTTTCTTTTTTATTTCCTTTATGCCTTCTCTTACTCATCTTCACAGTCTGCTCTTAAAATCTAAATAATATTCTTTTATAGTTGCTCCTTTTTTGCTTGGAATGAAATCTCCTTTATACTTTATTTGTGAAAGGATCACCGCCTTTCATTAGAATTGAGTCACCACTTTTCATTGTTGGCTTTGAGAATAATATATTATTCCCCAAATTGTTCTCCTTTGGATGTCCTCCTCAAATGTAACATTCTCCCCTTTATATCTTCCAATGTTGGGGAGTGTCACACCTCTTCATCGTGGCTGGCTTTTGCAAAGGTCACAACCTTCACAATTACCACCCTTCATCATTTATGCCCTTTGAAAGAATCACAACCCTTCATAATTGCCCCTCTTTGAAAGAGTCAGAAACCTTCATAATTACCGTCCTTTTGAAGAGTCACGACCCTTCATAACTTTTGCCTTTTGAAGGAGTGATTCCCTTATTATCTTCTCATTTTGCTTTTCTCTTCTATAAAATCTTCCCACCTTCCCTTTTCTCTTCCTTCCTCTCTTCCCCTTTCAAATGAAGTTCTCTTCTCCCTTTTTATATCTCATGTTTGAGGGAGTCACAACTTTTAATTTCATGCCTTTTGACCCTCCATTAACTTAACTATATTAATTATGTTAGATTTTGACTTTATTATTTTATATTTGTAATTTAAATTCTATTTTTATTCTTTTATATATTAATTTTATTATTATTTATTATTAAATCCTATTTCAAAAAGGGAACATCACAGAACTGAAAGAAGACCATGGAGGGCCATTCTAAGACTAACCCTTTCAACGTATTAAAATAAAAGGAATATGATATGAAGCAAAAAATCTTTGCAAGAAGAAGGCCCTTCTCAGTCTAGGTATATAAGTATGCTACATCACAAGGTAAGATGCAAGGACTCACCCAAGCACATTAATAACAAACAACGAAAGGAACCAGTCGATCTAGACTATAGGTCTTGCATTTTATGATGAAGCAAGGATCACAAGGCAAAAAAAGGGGGAAAAAAAAAAAGGGAAAAAAATCTGCAAGGACCAAGCAATGCACATCAATTAATCACCAAGTACCCAATGAAACATGAAACAGGACAATCCAAAGAGAGAGGAAAGAAGAAAAGCTCCAAGCTCAGTAGGATTATGCTAAAGGATTGCTGAAAAAGGGTAAATATTAAAATCCTAAAGGCCTTTAATTACTGAAGGCTGAGAAGGGAATAGTCTATCTATGTATTTCTATATTTTTTAAATCATTGATACAAAAGTGCCTCTTTCAGAACCTAGACAAATCTACTATATTTCTTAAATGAAAAGTGATTGAATTTTTTCCTCCATTTTTTGGTTCTCCACTGTGTCCCCAAATTTGTTTAACTTAAATCCTAAAGGACAAGCAGTAACCAGTTAGTTGATATAAAGGGCAAAGGCTGTTACAAGGAGGAACTGGTACCTAATGGCTTCATTTACTTCTTGAATGCAGTTATGTTGTCTTTATAAATTCAATTCAAGGTGCTGATGTAACTACAACCAAGGACTCGGGCAAACACTAAGAAGAAAGCGTTGAAGACCAACAAGGAGATTGAAGATCTAAGAGCACTGCTGCCAACATGGACCAGTTGCAACAGGAAGCGACCGAGCTCCTGAAAAACTTTACTTAATTCTGTTTTTGTTGGTTTGTCTGTGTCTGCTTGCTGATTTTTTGCTGGTTTCTGGTGTTGTCCTGGCTCTGTCTCTTTTTGTGCCAGCTTTCTTTCTTGATGACTCTAGGTCATAGTCTTGCTTATGCTGTGCTTTAAAGCCTACCTTTTGTAATGTTGCTGTAAAGGGTTTCGGGTCCCTTCAAAACCTGTTTTTACTTAATCAAAAACTACAACCATGTAATATCTCAAATTGTAAAATTTCACTTTGATCTAAGAATGTATGTTTCACTTCAGCACTTGCAAAGTTACAATAATAAAAATTATTATATTCACCAAATAATGAGCCTCATATTATGTGGTCTACAAATTTGTCAAATGCAGTTCGGTTCATGTTTTGAACATGATATATTTGATGGCTTTACATGTTCAAAAATTTCTGAGAACAAGGCATTGGCCTGCAGTGCAGCGGTTGCTTCTTCTCTTTGTATCTTGTATTCGATTCCCGAAATGGGAGCTTAAATAAACTTAATATTAAAAAAAAACTGAGAACTAATATGCAGCTCTAACCTTGAATCTTAAAAGTTTCAAGAATCAAGCATTTCCAAACTCAATTCCAATATTTCACTTTGATCTAAGGATGTATGTTTCACTTCAGCACTTACAAAGTTACAACAATACAAATCATTATATTCAGCATATAATGAGCCTCATATTCTGTGGTCTTCAAATTTGCCAAATACAGAATTCGGTTCATGTTTTGAATATGATATATTTGATGGCTTTACATGTTCAAAACTTTCTGAGAACTAATATGCAGCTCTAACCTTGAATCTTATAAGTTTCAAGAATCAAGCATTTCCAAACTCAATTCCAATTCAGGCTTTCCAATTGCTTCATTCTCATCACTGATTATAGAAACACAATTGGCAAGTTTTCGAAGAAACTCACTTAATTCTACCTACAAAGTGCCTATTACCTCACAAAATTGCTATAGAAACAGCCTATTTGATATTAGAGGATAGAACATAGATAAAATTGCCAATTCATTTAGTCATATTTTGCAACAAACAGATGTACTTCTAAATGTTTGCAAAATGTACAGCAGGCCATGGTCTAGTCAAAAAGTGTTTCAAGGGCCATGATGATGACAAGGTTTTAAGCCCTGCTAATATGCTCTAATGTGGCTGTGATAATGCAGTTCACATTTGCACATTGGTGAGTGCCAGTCCAAGCCATATTTATGTGGGATAGATTCCCCTCAGATGTGACTTCAACTCTAGATGTCAAAATCTATGCTTGATTTTGTAATCATTGTGCAGTGAAATGGTGGCAGGTGAGTGGTCGCAGATATTTATAAGAACAAATTGCAGAATGCTTACCTCTGCAATAATCTCTGCTGAGGTGACTCCGGTTTCTTCACGCAATTCTCTGATGGCTGCATCTCTTGGAACTTCCTGCTCATCAACTCCACCCTGCAACAAAAAATGTAAGCCATCTATTACAGAGAGAAATATTAGGGACCAATTTTTGCCATAAATTTGAGAAACTACTTTTTAAATAGTCAAATTTCCCACGAAAAAAACAACAATATATATAAATCCTTCCCCTACCATTTTTATACTTTTAGATTTCTATTTTAATATTGTGTGCTCTTTTTCTTGCACTTGCACTTGCTTGTCTACCCTTTGGCAGACTTGCACTTTTTATTGATCTAAATTTGAAATCCACCCATCATTTTTCTTCATCCTAATGACAGATCACAGAGTGTGATCCGAATCACTGAGACTAACAAAACTCTCACAATTGCTTCCCAGAAATATTTCATTATTTTTCATTAACTCTGAGAACCTCATGTCTACTAACATTAATTAGTTTTAATATAAAATTTAGGTTAGGGATGTTGATGATATAGCATCAGGAGTTTCTTTCCCTACTAAATTTGGAAAATTGAAGAGACTCTCGGTTGGAGAATTGAAAAGGCACGCGTTTGAGAAGCTGAAGAGTCTTCAGTTTATAATTGAACAATTCAAGAAATTCAAAGAGTCCTTCATGTGTAGATGAACGGTCTTTTGGACTATGAAGAGTCGTCTTCTTGAATTCAGCAGTACTTCTTGTGCCACGACAATCTGAAGTTATATATCTCTGTCTTTTACGTTGGTACATATACAGTCACGCATTGTATTGTTGTTTCTATGTGTAGTAGATGTATTGCTGGTTCAGTTTGGAGCATTGTACTGAGACTTCTATTATTTTATCAATAAAGCATCATTTTTGTGCGGCTGGGTTTTTTCCCCTCAAGTTGGAGGGTTTTTCCCAGGATAAATGTTGTGTATTATTGTTCATTTTTGAGTTTTTGTTGTTTATCTTTATTCCTGGTATAAAACATTAACATGGTATCAAAACCAGGTTGGATAACAACAAATAAGGATTGCAAGCAATTATGCTATGTTGGCTGCATGGAGATGTTATTTTTTTAGTTGAATTAATGTTCTCTGCAGATGGTGTGCCAGAGTTTTCCTCTAAGAGCTGGCTTTCAATTGCGAGGATGAAATGCTTTTGATTTTCGGAGTTACATAAGAAGATAGCGATAGCAGAAGGATCTAGGACAGATAAGAAAGTGATCAAATAGTTGATTGTTTTTTTTTCATCTACGCATAAAGAGCTGAAATGGATGGGCTCTTGAACGTTCAATGCAGCGATGATTGGAGGGTTTCTTTGTTTTCGTTTCGGTGCCTTGTATTGAGTTTTGTTCACCTTCAGTTATTTTTGGGTGATTATCGGTCGTATTTTCTTTTTGTGATATTTTGCATGTCATATGTGTTCTAAGCTAGAGCATAGTGATGAGCCTGTGTCTTCATCAATTTCAGTAGCTGGTGTATTTGTGCTTAGCCGCACATGTAGAAAACGCATGTATTGGACGAAGGAGCTAAGCTGCATGATTAAGGAATTCGTTGATAAGCAGAATCAAAGTCGCTGGTGAGATCCAGTGGAAACAGAAATGGGGGCCTGGCCATTGGGCAACATGAAAGAAGTGGTGGTGACACTGGTTTCCAGTGCATTCATAGGAGCCAGTTTCATAATCGAGAAAAAGGGTTTCAGGAGGGCAGCAGCTGCCTCTCGTATTCATGCAGGCATGGAAGGGTATTCATATCTAGTAGAGCCGTTGTGATGGGCGGGCATGCTCACTAAGATTAACGGCAACATTGGAGGCTTGTGGTATTCCTTCACGAGCTATACTGAGGTGCCATGAATAAGCCAGCAAGTGGATTGTGAGGAAGATAAGACAATAAAGAGATAAGTATTTTATGTTTATATCTTTGAATAATGATTGTGAATAATTCATGCAATAATATTGGGAATAGTGAATCATGTATGCTTTTAGCATTGGTCTGTATATTTCTCTTCAAGGTATTTTGATTCTATTAGTAATCTCTCTAAAATGCTTCCAGGACGGATCAAGGAGCATGAGAGGGAGGAAGAGCTTGATGCATCCTGGAGAATGGAGACACAGCTTGTTGTCATAGGACTGAGTTGGTGGCATATAACTTCATTAAAGAATCTATTCAGATTGTCATTGTGACAATTTCTTCAAAGAGGAAGAAATGACATTCAGAGGGAGTCTCTGCTGAGAGAGAGTCTCAGCATCAGGGAATCCTGCTGAGAGGGAGTTCTCAGCATTAGTGATTTTTGCTACTTCTTAAAATGCATTTTCTCTGAGAGGGAGAAATTTGAGGTGAAAGCCCTTGTAATGCATTTTTCTCTGAGAGGGAGAAATTTGAGGTGAAAGCCCTTGTAATGCATTTTTCTCTGAGACGGAGTAATTTGAGGTGAAAGCCCTTGTTGCTCTTTCCACTCATGGGAGTAGCCATAGTGGATGTCATATTGAAAGACTCCATGACAACATCACGTTGAGTGACTCCGTGATGTGAGCTTGTGTTTATTCCACTCATGGGAGTAGCCATAGTGGACGTCATGTTGAGAGACTCCATGACGACATCACACATGGGAGTAGCCATGGTGAACATCATGTTGAGTGACTCCATGATGCTATCACGTTGAGAGACTCCGTGATAAAAAAATTGTTTCCTCACAAACGGGTGTAGCCATTGTGAGTGTCATGTTGAGAGATGCCATGACATGAATACTTGAAAAGATAACTCCCTAGCTAAGAGGGAGTGTTGATGATATAGCATCGTGTAATGACTCTATCCAAGTCTATACTGAAAAATGACTGTAACACTCTGATCTAGGAAATCAAATGTCTTTGTTTATTTAATTTTTAAACTTCCTCGATGCAAACTCGTGTTGAGTGTTAGTGGTTTCCACAACATTAATATAACCAATGAATAGCAACCGGTAAAATATTCTGTGATGGCAAGATTATGGTTTTCAAATTAAATCAAATTTCCGCAATATCACAAAACACTTGTATTTCTTGTTCTTTTCGAATCCTTAACATATGGTATAATCTCATTCAAAAATGACGCCTTAGCATGAACTAACCATCCGCTATATAAAATAATCGATATTCAATGCGCAGCACAATAATATAAACACATTAATCTCGAGCTACCTAGTTGACGTCATACTGGTCACTGTGAGCTTGATAGACGTTGCTGGCTGTGGCGGTATAACCTCTTTTGTTGTCGCTCCAGTTGTTGCACGTCCCAGAATGAGTGACGGTGGCTTTTGATGCCCCACGATGGTCACCAGCATGTAACGCTGCTAATCAGAATGGCGCGTTTACTGAAAACCGCGCGGTTAGCAAACCAGTCCATTGCGGCCCATGCTGCAGTCACGCAGCCTGTCTATCCCACGCACTCACACTCCAATCTATTCACGCGACCTGGGGAGGTGCTATACTCCACTTAACAGCTAAGACTCCCTCCACGTGCTGAGAGTTACTACGCGGGTTGGCTTCCTTAGCACTGTCGTTTCCACACAACCAACTGCGGAATAAGAGTCCAGCTACCTGCTCTAACTTTGATCACCTCTTATAGGAGCTCCATTCATTTCGAAATACACTAAGGTTAATTTGCTGAAAGTTGAAGCAAGATTCAAATTGACTTACAAATAAATGGTCTTTCAGAATGCTGAACTCAAACTGTTTGTTTCCTTAATGCCTCTGTTATTAAGCTCACATATGAAATCTGAATAATTCCATCAAAGCTGAGATGCTGGGGTTACGTCCAGTTCTCCAAATCCTCAAGGGGCTACGTCCTCAAGAAATTAGTCACATTCAAGCAACCAGATATAAAATCTTTAATTTTATAAATTCTCATGGTGTCTTTCCCAAGGAAGATCTCCTTCTTTTATAACCTCAAAATGAGAGCCATTACACCAAACTAAGCAATGTGGGATAAAAGCACCTTTGTCATCTAGTCACTTAAAGTACTTTGTCTTTTAGTCACTTAAGCCACTTTATAAAATAAAGTAACTTAAAGTTATCACATTAAAGTGACTTTACAATATTACTTATGAAATAAAGTAATCCAACTATAGAGACTGAGCTCAGACATTAAATAAATGCCCATGTAACCATGTGACTAACTGGCATCCTCTGTAAAGCGGCCATTGGACTATCTGGATGGCTAGATAGGCTAATCAGGCATAAAATGCACTACTGCAGGTAAGGGGACATTACACGTCGAGAGTTTCTTTCCCTACTGAATTTGGAAGATTGAAGAGACTCTTGGTTGGAGAATTGAAGAGGCACTTGTTTGGGAAGTTGAAGAGTCTTCAGTTTATAATTGAACAATTCAAGAAATGCAAAGAGTCCTTCATGTGTAGATGAACAATCTTTTGGACTATGAAGAGTCATCTTAAATTCAGCAATTACTTCTTGTGCCACGACAAACTGAAGTTATATATCTCTTTGTCTTTTATGTTGGTACATATACAGGCACGCATTGTACTGTCGTTTTTGTGTGTAGTAGTTGTACTGTTGGTTCAGTTTGGAGCATTGTACTAAGACTTCTATTATTTTATCAATAAAGCCTCATTTTTGTGTGGCTGGGTTTTTTTCCCTCAAGTTGGAGGGTTTTCCCAGGATAAATGTTGTGTATTATTGTTCATTTTTTAGTTTTTGTTGTTTATCTTTATTCTTGGTATAAAACATTAACAAAGGAGGGGTCCCATGGGGGGACTTGGGCTTCTATTTTTCAGGAAGAGGAGGTCCCATGAGCCAAAAACAATTTGCTATGGGATTATTCAAAATCTTCTCCTCGAAATAGGAGCTCCTATTTTTTAGGGTTGCAAATTTGAGCAGATGAAAATGGGGTGGGACTAGAAATTGCCCCACCAGCTTAGGAATGTTATCTACCACTTGTCAAACATGTAAGTTTAGATTTTTCTTAAAAAATAAATTTGGAGGGAAAATATTTTTTTTATTTGTTTTTTTAATGCACAAGGTATGGAAGAAAAAGGTGTGTATTCATGAGACCACAAGCTTCCTTAAATTTTGGAGATTAAAATTTTTAGTTAAACTACATTACAAAATTCATGGGACCAGCAGCTTTAAAATGTTCCTAAAAATTTCAGCAGCTTCAGCTCTATTTTTCACGAAGCCCCCCTCCATGAGACCCCAGCCTTAGTGTACTTCTCTAGGGATTCCAAAACCCAATAATAAGTATCCAACACAGTCCCAGCCTCTTTCCATGCAAGATATGCAGGTAAAGATGGCAAAACACATGTTCATGGAAGGACTATCTGAGATACAACAAGAATACCAATTCTTCAGTTGCAGAATGAAGGTGATTGGTACGAAGCTCAATGTAATGTCCCCATCTTTTTAGCCTCTCAATGGAGTTCTTAGCCTTTCATTCTTTAAAGGCTAAGTGGAGAAATAAGGAGAAATAATTAAAATTAAAAATTAAAAGGTGACTTTATATTTAATTAATTTAATTAAAAAGTGACTAAAATAAATATTAAAGTCACTAAAATAATATTATATTATATGGGAAAAGGGAATCTTCTAGAAACACAACTAACTATTGTTGGAAAGGAGGAAGCTTCTAGAAAAGTGCAATAAAATAATATTTTTTTGTTCTTCTAGAAGGGGTGAAGGAATAGAATAAATAGAGGAGAGAGCCTCATTGTGGGGCATCCAGATTTGATATTGACATTTGCTTGTGCACTTGTGGAGCCAAGGGTTTCTGCAGGASGTTTCAGTCATTGAGAACGATAATTCTCTTTGATTGGCAACTTTGAGGCTATGAAACTATCAGCTGATATTGTTGCATTTGCTGGAGGTGATATTTCAGTCATCTCATTGAAGCTTATTGAKTTTTTGCAGCAATTCATGAAGAAGACACACTTCAGATTTAAGGGTCATTCGATGCCCTCATTGTATCTGCACTTTGGAAGGAGTTAAGCAGCTAATTCGGAGGCATATTAGGAAGTTTATACCCATCTGCTACAGTGCCATCGCTATAGGAATCGTGAATAGTGTCATCGCTACAGGAATCGTGAATAGTGTTATCGCTACAGTGGTCGTGAATAGTATTACTACAATGCTGTGAACAATACTGCTACAGTGCATGACAGATTCTGATCAGTTTTAAATCTGCCTACCAATCCCAGGTTCCCTTCATTTTATCTTCATGTTTATGCATTATCTGAAAATACATCTACATGGTTTTGTATGGACAGTCTAGTTAGATTGGTGAAGGCATTGTAACCTGATTTTATATCAGAATTTTCATATCAGCGAAATATCAATTTTGAAGTTTGAAATATAATGTTAGTTTGCATGCCAACTGTTTGACATAATGTCACTTGGCTGTAAGTGTTAATTCGCATTGAATAGATGTCATATATTGCATCAAGAAAATAAAAAAAGAGTTGCATTTCATGTTAGGTGTAGACTAAGCAGAAGAGAAGTTCTTTTTTTCAGTCATCCTATGATATTAGAAGTCATCTTTCTTATTCTGAAAACAAACTGAAAATAAAATCAGTCATATATCCCTCTGCTGTACAAGTGTTTGACAAAATTTCTAAAAGCAAATATAGCAAGTTTCAATCAGATTTGGACAGGGATATTACACTCAACTTTAGGAAAGTTGTCTTGCTATAATAAATATAAAAGGATAAGGATAAACATACTGATACTGTGATTGGGGCAAACCATCAACTTCAGAAAAGTTGTATTGATATATAATTGATACTTTATATGGTAATATAGAGGTCTGAATAGTAAGTAAGTAATACTTATCCGTAAAATAAGAGTATTAAGTACTGACAAATATACAACCTGAGTGAATCTGATGGTGAAGGCTTGTGGACTTCACAAGGGAGATGACATATTCAAATCCCAAAGGCGGTTAAACAGATATGCAAATCCCATTGAACAATATATATAGGAAGAATGAAAAACAATCCCACACCCACAAAAGTGTCTCGTATACTAAATCGGTGTCTTGCTTAATGGTAGCCTAAAAATAAAATATATTATATCTTTACCATAGATGTGTTTATGAGAGAATCTAATGACCATGAGCCTCCTCCTACAGATGCTGCTCTCGTTAATTAGCAGAGTTTTATTTCTCTTAACTGATGGTTGGGCTTTTATAATTTTGCCTTTTGTTCAGAGTCCAGACTTGGTACTCTAAAGGTGTTCCTTTGTACCACTCGCCTTCTTTTGTGAATAATATATTATTACCATTTAAGTTAATAATAAGTAGTATACGATTTATTCATCAAAATAGGCTTCCTGTAGATGACCAAATTTACAGTAACTAATATTAAATTCTATAATTTTGTCATTGATCATAGTCATGTAACATTGGTGTTTCTTACTTCTTAAGATAAAAAGATTCCCTTACACTTACAGAAAAGGCTGACGCTATTCCAAACATAAGTGTTCCAAAGCTATTAACTATGCTTTTAACTTTTTTATAATATTTAACTGACTGTATATCAAGATTACTGAAATTACTGTTAATTGTCATTAATAAAGATTTGCATAATTTGTTCAAGAAATGGAAACATTAGCATTCTTTACAAAGAAAAACCAGCCAAACAACTCTCAAATGAGATTTTAATTAAAATCATCCTAAATACTCTTAGAATATTCAAATTTGTGACAAAAATTAGATCAAAATTTACAGTACTTCATATTACATTATAGATTTCTGCTCTTAAATATTGTGATAAAATTTCTATTTCTTGTCAAAGAATTACAAAAAATACCCTGAACAATACTTTTTTTAAATGATTTTCCAATCAAAAGTTCTGACAAAATAAATAAATAAAAATAAAAACACTTCATATATTAAGACTATTTTATTTGATTTTTTCCAATAAATAACTTTCCTACAGTATATAGATTTCTTATTTTTTAACTGCAAAGATTCATCTACGGCTCCACGCTAGTAAAACTATCTCAATTCCTTACCTACCTGCAAATTTAAACCCATTTCAAGATATAGAAAAAGTGTGAAAGAAAAGGAGAACTTAAAACCCTACCCTGCCGCAGGAAAATTAAATAATAACGATAAAAATACCTGTGGCATTTGCCATGCCCCTGGCACGTCCAATCTTGATGCCACAAATACCTGAAAAGAAAGCATTAAACCATACAATTAACAACAAAATTACAACTAATATCACTGTTTTTTTCCAAAGCCTTTTTTTTTCTAACACCAAGACTGAAAAAGCATTAAATCTTTATTTGAGAATCTCAAATTGAAAGCAATAGAATACCTGATTACTGGAATTAATAAGGCAAATTCCTACATTAGACCGGTAACCAGACGGAGGACCATCCATGGATGACGCTGTGACCTTCACAGGACCAAGATGGCCTTCATAATAATGAGATTTCTTTAATTTTTCCGCAGCAAAGCCTCTCTTTACAGCGTGTGCACGATAATGCTCCAAATTGATGTTTTTATAGACGATTGTGCAGTAGAATTTAAAGCGGGGTGATAGGTGGGAGATAGTAGTGGGAAGTGGAGGGGCCAAAGCTACGGAAAACAACGTGCTTGTGCAGCGAGACACCATAGCCGCACTAGTAACAGCATTTTTATCGAATTAGTGGGAGAATAATTTAATTCGGCTTTTTAAGATGTTCCGAATTTGTGATTCGTTCATCCCAAGATGGGAATTTTATCTCCTTTTTGTTTTAAATTCTACTGATAAATTTTCTCTGACACCTGTCTAGTACCTGGTTTTCGCTTTCCTGTTTCAAAATTCTGCTTATCCAAATCCAGAATACAACGGATTGAAGTTGAGCAAAAATTCCTGTGGGAAGTACAGGACGGTGTATATACATTCCGAGCTCAATGGATTGAATCTGCACCTTACAGGCTTGGAGATTTGCACAGATCCAGAATTGAATGTGATGGGTTGCAATTGTACGCCAAACCGATAAGTATTGTTATACCTAGTTGGATTTCAAACATGTAACATGTTTTCTTAAATTTGAGTACGAATTTTAACATTATCCACTTCAATGATTTGCCATTTAATTTATCTCGTTTGACATAATGATGATTTGTTCTTTCCACTTCTAGTTTAAGTAATTTATTATATGGGAGTTTCCTTTCAGATGTTGTTGGGTTTTTTAAAATAACATTTAAATATATTTTTTTAAGTTTTATAGTTTGTAAGATAAGTTTAATATATAATTTATATTTATTTAAAATAATTAGATAGTTCTTGTTGTGGTTTTTGATTTGATTGTTTCGGAATGCACTCTATAATCTACCATTAAGAGTTTTTTTAGAGAGATGAAGAAGTAGAGCTTGATTCCAAAGAGTTGTATAGTTTTTATAATTATATTCATTAAGGTAGGCAAATTATAGTGGTAAATTTAATTAGTCTATTGGAGTGTCCTAAAAGTGCATGGTAAAATTTATGTCCATGACAATGTTGATGAGGGTCAATATTACAAACTTGGTGCATATCTCCATAGATAAGATGAGTATACTTGTGAGTCACTTGGGATGAGATGATGCATGGATATGATGGTTGTGATCTCTACATTACAAGAATAAAGATTATGGATGTGGACACTTTAGTGAAAAGGTGCAAAGTCAACAACCCAATTCTAAAGTGTCAAAATTGTAATATGATGAGCCACTAAACAACAAATAAAAATCCAAGCTTGACTATATAAACTAAATGATTAAAAAAAGGGTAAAGAATATAGATAATATGGTAGGAATAAGACACCCACAACCATTAATGCAACTGGAAAATAGAAAAAGCTATATTATTCTAATTAAAAGATGAAACTAATTATATGTGGATGTACATACACATAGAGATATGTGTATGTGTATATGTATATACTGTAGACCTTATGGCAAGACATATTGTCAATTAGTGTCAAAACACTTAGTGATTGTGTGTTGACCGAGCCAGCAAGCATTTTGCAAAGTCCTGAGTGATTAGTGTTGCCCGAGTGATCAGCATTGCCTGAGTGACCAATATCACCCGAGTGACAGTTTATCACCTGAGTAGACTTCTGGGCCCGAGTGACAATTTGAAGTCGACCTTGCATATATTGTTAAATATAATTTTTTTTATTGCAAGCTGACTTACAGAGTTATTTGTTTGGATAAAGATATATATGTAAGATAGTTTGTTTTATCCAAAGTGTAAGAATGTATGTGCATATGTATGAAATGTATGCATAAGTGTAAAGACATGTGAATGGCATACATCAAATAAATGTTGGAGCAATGGAAAGTCAAAATTTAATGGTAAATACTACAGTTGTAACAAACATGGACATAGAGCAACTGAATGCAAAGATAAACCTAAGTTTGAAGGAAAATGCTACAAGTGCAACAAATAAGGTCATAGATCTTTTGAGTGCAGAACTAAGAATTGGAATCCTGTTGAACAATTAGCCAAGGAAATTTTTGGTTGGGATTACAACACATGGTACAGATGTTGTCATTGTGGTGAATATGGACACATTGGTGCAAACTGTATGAAGACTCACTTCAGAAAAAGGGATCCTACTAAAAGATGTTATGTGTGCAAGCAACTCGGTAATCTAAGCAAGAACTATATGAACAGAGAAAAAGTTGATACTGGTTTTGAGAATGGAAAAGCCAAAGTCTCAGAAATCAAAACTCAGATGATCAAGCAATGGGTAAGGAAATCCTCAGATAATTCAAATCAAAGTAATGAAGGATCTAATGACACCCTAAACAGTGAACTGGGTGGATCTACCATTACATAATAGGAATGTAAGGAGATGACTGGAACTATGCAATACAAGCCATGCTACATCAGTTTCAGATAAGCTAACAGTCCAAATTCGCATATTGATGCATGAGGACATATTATAATTCTACACGAGTTAGAATGTTAGTTACACCTGAGCTACTCTAGCTTAACTGAGCTAAGTCGGGTAGTATTGATAATTGGAAAGTTGGTTTCACCCGAGCTTCCGAGTGAATCCTGGAGAAACACCCGTGTCATGCCAGCTACTATGTACAGAGCATTTAATGAAATACTCTAACGGTTTAAAATATCTTATAAATGAAGGATTGTAAATAGTATTGCTTACAAAGTTTTCAGTTTACAAATCAATTCAGAGCCCTTAGCAATTCAGTGCGAATTTGTGATTGAAAGCGAAGTTTGATCATTTTATCTGAACAAATATGGCATCCACTTCTAGCAGCAAGGTCAAGAAAGGTTTTGAGATGTTAGTAAGAAATGCAATTTGTGATCTGCCAGTGTTTAAGCTTCATTCGACAATTGCAGAGGAGATAGACCCGATGGGAGCTCATTCCCTGATTCCTCCAAGAGTCTTACTGGTTAACGACATCTGAAGCTTCTATCACTGCAACATACAGGAGCTTGGAAATACTAAGATGAACAAGGCATATGATGAATTATGTACAAATGGGAGTCTGAAGCTCGAGCATAAGCACCTCAAAACCAAGGGTTTGACACACATCATACACATGCCGAGGGATTTCTAGACAAAATGGATGAGATATGTTCTTAGTCGTGTCCACGATATGCACCTGTGGTTGGAACATCCTATGAAGATCACGAAGTAGATAATTCACTGTGTCACTGGGTTCCCAATGCTAGAAAATATGAAAGCTACCAAAACCCTAAACCGGGATGACCTAGCTGAGTTAACTCTTGTCGAGTGGGATGGCAGAGGCATGAGACTTAACGAACTAATTGATATGGAATTGAAATTTGGCATTCATGTCATAGCCCACAAGATATATAGTTTGAGAAAACCCAACAACATTTCGTGTGAAGCTGTTGACCTAGCATACATAGTGGTGAAGAAGAATCTAGTATTCAACCTGGCAGAATTATAGCTCGTTCAATTGAGAAAGAATATGGAAAGCATCCGAGTATCCAAATCTAATTCATGTAAGTTTGGTTCTCTTCTAATCTGCATACTTTTTTATATTGAGAAGTTCTTTCCCTCCAAGGGTACAGTAGCATGGAAGAAGGATAGGCCAATAATCCATCATATTAATGAATTCATGGCTGAGCTAGGAGATAACTTTGATAACATTATGGATGGATACTTTGAGAATTTCAAATAGAAGATGCAGAGTAGGTACAAAATTCCCAAACAACTAGTTGAATATTACAAAGATGAAATATGTTTCCTAGTTGGTTGTGATAAGGTTTATATAAAAGCAGCAAAACCTAGGGTTGCATGGGTAAAACCCTTGTCATATGAAGTCAACAAAGATGGCACAAAAGATATCATAGAGGCTCTTGTGAATGAACCTGCCAGTCCAAAGGCACCCTAATTTGGAACATATGAGGAAGCAAAGATCAAGATATCTTTGGAGATTGAGATTCCCAAGATATTGAAAAGAGGAAAGAAGAGGCTTGATACATTCAAGAAGAAGTATGGCAAGACCTCTGACTCTCTTTCCATCTCTGAGAGTAAAGAGGATACAATTAAAATAGAGGATGTTGAATCTGAAGAAGAAAAGGAAGAATCTGATATTGAACCTCCACAGAAGAAGAGAAAGGAAACACCAAAATAGAAAAAGGCAAAAGGCACTACCCCTGTTGTCACCTTGAGGAGATCAAGGAGAAGACTTGTACTGAGTGATGATGAGGATGATGATGAAGAAGATGATACTATGGTTTTCACTAAACCAACACCCACACTTGATCATAAGATTAAATAACTGAAAGAAGGAAGAGCTATGAGTTCTTTTAAGTCACTGAATTATGCTTCTAGGACCAAGGAAGAAAAAAAGAAGATTGAAGAAGCAGTGGTGGAGAATATTGAAAAATTGAAATATGACCCCTCCAAGATGAAGAGTTATATGACTGAAGACCTATTCAAGGCAGTCTCCACTCCCTGGAATAATGTAGTCCAAACTGAAATGGACATAAGGGAACATACATTGAAGAAAGTTATGCCTGCAATGAAGGGCAAAGAGGCCTTGAGAAAATATCAAAATAATCACACCCCCAGATTGAGGGCATTCCAAATATTAAACAAAAACATAAAAGATGTAGTTCAGCATGCTACATTAGTGTGGAAATCAATATTTAAGATTAAAGAAGATAATGAGGCATAAGTATCGAGTACAGACCCTCCAGAACATGAAAATGATGATACACTACCCAAGGTATAGACTATTGAAGAGTCCAATGCTGAATAGATTACAGTTGAGGTAATGGCATCATTACCCCAATCTCCTATCTAGAATATAGTACCTCTGAGCAAGGACAAGGTTGCAGAATCCACATCTGAACATGTAGTAACCGAGCAACAAGCTCCACTTACTACTGAGCCAAGCATGCCCAAGTCGTAGAAAGACAAGGTAGATATTTCTACTGCCAGTATTGACTCATCAGTTAACATTGATTCAGCAATTGGTACTGTAAAGGTCAATGACCTAATTGGAATGAATACTGAAGAAAAGGATGAGGAAGGTAAAGGTAAGGAAATTGTTCATTCACCGAGTCCTAAGACAAAAGGAAAAGAAAAAGTAGTAATTACTAATGAGATAGATCTTGATAAAGAAATTGTGATTCTAAATTGGGATCAATCCAGCTTATATGTAGAGCAAATGGATATTTTGGGAGAATTATGGAAGAAAAGAGCTACACAACAGAAGCTCCGGAAGGAAAGACAAAGGAATAAAGTACTTGAAGATGTCAAAGGAATATTTCTATATGCATTTTAGATTGAAGTCAATGAGAGTGACTCAATAATGGACCAACCTGTTGACATTGTCCACAAGTTCAACACAGATATGATTGGTTAAGAGAAGTTACTCGAGAAAGAAGAAAAGAAATTTGAGAATAAGGTTCTAGAAAATATTGCAAAGAAGATTGCAGTTGACCAGGTGCAGCTTACCAATATCATCAGCACTCTAGGAACCACCGTGACCAATGTGGTAGCACTATTTGTAAAGTTGAGTGACACCTCTAACTTTACCATGAAGATCAAGAACAAGATAGTGAAGATTGATGCAAACATGAAGGAAAGTTAGCACTTGACCCGAGAACCAGTTCCGCTCACTTCATGAAGATCAAGTATCTTACTAATCTATAGGTTGAATTATTGAGAGAAGAAGCAAGGACCAGAGAATCACTTACAGCAATCCAAAGCCAACTCCTACCACACATGGATGGGATGCAAAAATGCATAACACATGCAAAGACACTCATTCATGACAACAATTTCTCAGTTGTCGAGATAATGATAGAGTTGTTTGTAGATCTACAAGTTGAATTGCACATCATGAAGGTGCTACAGGACAACTGGGACAACACTTTGTCTTAGATTTTGAAGGTACATAGTGATTTCCTATCCTACTTTGGAATAACCTTGTAAATTTCACTTTTGGCATTTTTGTCAAAAACAAGGGGGAAATATCATTATATTATAATTAAGGGGAAATATCATTGAGGAAACACATGTACAATGGAACAATGTAGAAAATATACTTTACAAAAACAGAGTCAGTTGGACCCGAGCAGCAGAAGCAGTGTCAAAACCCGAGTAGACAGTAAGGGGGAGTTTTGACATTCAGACATAGAATTCAATGATAAGTGTTTTTGTCACTAATGCCAAAGGGGGAGATTGTAGACCTTATGGCAAGACATATTGTCAATTAGTGTCAAAACGCTTAGTCATCTTGTGTCGACCGAGCCAACAAGCATTATGCAAAGTCCCGAGTGATCAGTGTTTCCCGAGTGATCAGCATTGCCTGAGTGACCAGTATCACCTGAGTAGACTTCTAGACCCGAGTGACAGTTTGAAGTTGACCTTGTATATATTTTTAAATATAATTTTGTTTATTGCAAGCTGACTTACAGAGTTATTTTTTTGGATAAAGATATATATGTAAGATAGTTTGTTTTATCCAAAGTGTAAGAATGTATTTGCATATGTATGAAATGTATGCATAAGTGTAAAGACATGCGAATGGAAGTTTGATTAAGAGCAGAAGTATTCAGGAAAACAGAGTCTCATCTATCACATTCAGGTGATTAGTTATATTCAGAAGGATCTTATTCATCCATCATAGTTGCATAGAGTAGATCATCAACTAGTTCATTATCACAGGTGGATCAACAAAATCCTTTAACAAGGTGGACCTAACAGTCATTTCTCTAAATATCTTAACAGAGTTGCATTAATCATTGTATTGTGCAAAATCATTTAACAAGGTGGACTTAACAGTCCTTTCTATGCTCCTAATAGGGCAGACCATCAGAAGTGGTCATTGTAAGATCTAACAGGCTAAATTTATACTGCAATACTAAATCTTGTGGGTATCATCCCCACCCTAGTTTTACTTTCTTTTGGAAGGTTTATGGGTAACCAAATATTGTGTTATGTGTTGTGTATGATTATTTACTTTCAAGTTCTATGCATGCAAACAAATAAGTTAATCTAATTGTGGATTAAAAGTATTAAGTTTTATTGGTTCCTAATTCACCCCCCACCCCCCTCTCAGTCACTGGGCACATCATATATTTCCAACAATATACATGTGTCTCTATGTGTGTGTGTACACACACATACACATATATGCATGTATGTGTTGTAGAGAATAAAATATTGATGTATATGTATGTATGAATGAATGTGAATGTGATATAAGAAAAATGTATATGTTGCAAGGTATGAAAATGGTGTTGAGGAGAAGATAAGATTCTCTTCCTAGCCCCAAATTTCACAAAGGAAAGATCCACTTTGATCAACCATAAGAAAATGGTTAATGCACAAATGCGTCAATCAATTGGAAATAAAAAGAAAGAAGAAAAGTCTTACAATCCTGAATAATGGATGAAAAAAATTTAATGGAATTGATTGAAACCTTAATTGAAATAAATAGAAGACAAGTACTAACCTCAAAATATAGAAGATCTGAAAAAGCCTATTTTCTGATGTCTGTGTTGAGTTTCGAGAAATTCTCCAACCAGACCTGGAATAGAAACGCAGAGACAGACAAAACCCATAAATATTTTCCTTTTCTGAGTCAAGTCAACCTTGACCTTTTTGTAGGGGTGCAATCGTACCCCATAATGTCAACCTCGACTTGCACTGCTCCGATGGAAATTCTGTTCGCAGATCCCGAAAGTTGGTCAAAAAGGGTATCCAAATATGTTCCTAAATTTGTTGTCATGTACCTATATCTACAAGAAAAATGGTTTTTTTTATTGGGGGAGGGGTTTGCCTTGGTCTAACCCCAGTTTTGGAATTAACCTTAAAGTATAATTGAAATTGCATAAATAAACAAAGCAAATAAACCAATTCACCTTGCTTGTATAGAAACCCTTGTGGAGGATTCAAATCCTTGGATTTAAAAGTATGTATGCACCAAATGAATGTAGAATGTAGAGTGTAGGATATATGATGTCTCAAATCAATTGCTTATAGATATTCAACACCAATCTTGAATGGATCTTGAAATAGGAAGAGGCTTGCATGGATGTGGATGGATAAATCTTCAACAAGAGGGCTCCATAGAGCTTGAATCCTTCAATGGATACCAATGGATCTCCTTGATGAATTGAATGCTTGAATTCTTGTTTCAATAGATCATGCATAGAGTTTGGATGGATGAAATTTCTTCTTGCATCTATCACTTCTTGCTTAGATAGTCGTTCAAACCTTAGACAAAATGAGAGGAGAAAGCTTCCTTATATACAAATCTAGGGCGCAATCTTCTAGAGAGGCCTACATAGGAGAATTAAATTCCAATTAGACCTATATTCATAGAAGTGGACCTATATTAAATATAATTTCAAGAGTCATTGCCTTGAAGACCGAAACAGCCAACCCGAAAGCGGGAATTAAATCTTTCTGAAGCCCGACATCCAGAAACCTCAAAAACTTGAAATTTGGACCCTGGGTCAGGGTTGAGGTCGACTCTAACCTAGGTCAAGGTCAAGATTGACCTTGACCTAGAAGTTTAACCTTAACCCTAAGGTCAAGGAACTCAGGTTTGCAGATTAGGGTGCCAAAAATAGGTTGGAGAGAAGTGGAAAATGGGGCAGAACAGGGGGAAAAGAAAAATCCAAGTCAGAGACCCATTCAAGGCACTTGACCTGACCCCAAACCACTTACTCGGAGGGATAAACTAATCCAAAATGAAATTTCTTCCATTTTCTGACTATACATTTAGCCCCCACTTTAGCAAGAGTATGGACTCAATGCAAACTCTTGGTAAAGGAGATCATAACAAAATGATAATCTTATTGAAATCAAAAGGGACAAAGGAATCCTCAAGACCCAAGGGACTTAATTATTTATCAACCCTAAGATCATGATAAGAGAGACATCATCAGTTAGAGAGAAAAAGAGAGGGGTGTTAGTAATAACTGAGAGGGGGGAGTGAATCAGTGGCCTCAAAAATATTCCAATAATCAACCCTTAAAACTTAGTACTACAAAATTATACTTCTATTTATTTTCAATCCTATAAGATAAATGCCTCCAAATACTTATATCAAATTACTATTGCTCGGAACGCTTTTTAAAACCTTCTACTGTAGATTTACCAATTAGTAGTTTGTCAATTTACCGAAAGACAGTAAATTATCTAGAGTATATCGAGCAATCTAGTTAAGTTGAGTGCAATGAAAAACACTAAAGTAATGACTCATAAACACATGGACACATGGATTATTAGCATGCAAACCTTGTTAAGGGAAAACCCACTTGGGACCGGTAACCCAAAATTTTCACTCTTCTAAAGTGAGCTCGGTGAAGAGCCAACCCTGTTAAAGGTTACAAACACACTATAAGGTGTGACCTTGTTAGAGGATTTAAAACTTTAGTCTGTCACTTGATATCAGGCATCTCTATGCTACCATCTTTGATCAAACACTCACTTGGCATGTCAATAGGTATCTGGCATCTCATGCTATCTTCATGATCAAACTTTTTGATACTCCATTAGATGTATCTCAATATAGAAAGGATCTTTAAATCCCACTCGGTTAAGAGACTTTCTGAATCAATGGTTAAATTGAAACAGTATGATATGTTCACATATACAACTTATACTTGCAGATTTTTAGATCTATTGTAATCTCACAAACTATTCTGATCAATATAACTCTATTTATACCTTTGCTCCACTTTGATTCTGCTCGGTGATGTTGTGTTGTATTGCTCAGTGTCCATAGAATTCTTTAGCTCTTTCCTCAGCTTGTTGATCAGCATTGTATGAAGTTGCTCTTCATCAGTTTCTCTTTAGCATCCTCTTGTTCATTCCTTCACCCTCTCCAATTCGTAATGAATTGAGTTGTCTGTTAAATAGACATGATATCACCGTTCTTAGGTTCTTAGGTTCTAAACTCAAGTTAATTTCGATTTAACTATTTGAGATTGTCGGTCAACACTCCAGTTCTCCTCGAGCTTCTCCGTCAGTTTACACTATGTTTTTGGCCATCGGGTTTGCTTGTGATTCTGCTCATCGATTTTCTTGCTCGGGCATCACTGTGATTTGACTGTCGGTGATCTCTATCCGTCAGGTTCCACTGACCATCGGTGTTTGTAGTCACAATGAGAATGCTTGTCTTTTATGCATTACAAAAAGCATAATCTTTATCTCTCTGATTCTCTGAAGTCTTTGACACTTTGATTATAACCAATTAGATTATATCAAGTTGACATCAATGACAATACAATCCATTAACTGATTTAATGTCTTGCATTACCCTTCTGCATTTCAGTGATCAACTTAACATCTTCAAAAATTCATTCGGTTACATGTCATCAATCTCTCCCTCTAGCATTGATGGCAACATACTACATTATCATACTATACTATCACTAATACAATATGAAATATACAGTTTCATCAATCTTTTCTAATGTAACTATTACAAATGTCTAGCTCTCGATAAGCTCAAAAATAGCTTAGATTTGTTTCATGTAGAGTGGTTGTCTTCAATCTTTAATCCCTTCAATGGATAGATGTATCATCTGATATCTTTATTATGATATGTGCTTTGCCTTGACTGTTCCTCTTCTTGATAATCTCTTTTTCTTTTGATAGCAATCGTTCTCTTGTCTGAAATCTCCCCCTTTGTTACTTCTCTCCCTCATATGGATATTTCATATGTAATCAATTTCTCTCCCTTAGAATATTGATTAACTCTTCCTTTCTGATTCTCAGGAACTTCTCTTCATGGATAATGATATAATTTCACCTTTTATCATATCTCTCCTGTTGATAATGAGATCATCTCTCCCTGATGGTAATGAGAAAATCTCTCCCTTTGTATGATAATGATATATTCTCTCCCTTTGACAATAATGCCAAACAAAAATACTTCTCCTTGATTTATCATCTATATCATCTTTCATCCCTTTGCATAATATATTCCTTGAATTTACCTATCCATCAGCAATACAATGTCTGATTTTTGGTGCAGATATGTACCTTGCAATGTACAGATGTATCTGTTGCTATCCATCTCAGTGTTTGCATCAACATGATTGATCTTCAGATTTGATATAGGCTAATGCAACCTCCTAGTCAAATTACTGACTGATAAACAAGGGTTGGACCCCTAGTCTTTGTCTTAGATACTCAAAAGTATCCTTCGGTAATGGCTTGGTGAATATATCAGCTAATTATTGCTTTGATTGAACATACTCCAATGTCACTTCCTTTGCTTGTACTTGTTCTCTTAGATAGTGATACTTGATAGCAATATGCTTAGTCTTAGCATGTATGACTGGATTATTAGAAATGTTTATTGCACTGGTATTATCACAATAGATAATTATTGGTTCAAGGATCTTCATATGCACACCTTCTAGTAATTGTTAGATCCATGCAATATTAGAGAAATTTGCAGCATCAACCACATATTATGCTTCTACAGTAGACTGAGAGATGCATCCTTTCTTCTTGCTTATCCATGTGACAAGTCTATCACCCATGAAGAATGCTCCTCCAGTTGTTCTCTTTCAATCATCAATGTTTCTAGCCCAATCAACATCTGTATAGACTTGTAGCTCAAATTTTCCTTCTCTTTTGTACCATAAGCCATAGTCCTCGGTGTTCTTCAGATATCTCAGAATTCTTTTGACAACAGTCATATGTGATTCTTTGGGATTAGCAGAGAATCTTGCAACTATCCCCACTGCATGTGCTATATCTGGTCTGGTGTGAACAACATACATCAGTTTTCCAACCATTGATCTGTATAAGGTTTGGTTTACCTCATTTGTCTTGTCTTCTTTTGTCATCTTGCATCCAATAGCCAGAGGTGTTCCAATTGATTTGGAATCTTCCATCTTGAATATCTTTAGCACTTCCTTGATGTATTTTGACTGAGTGATGTAAATGTCTACATCTTGTTGAAGAATCTGTAGACCAAGAGAGAATTGTATCTCTCCAAACATAGACATTTCAAATTCCTTTCTCATTTCATTAGCAAAGGATTCGCATAACACTTCATTCCCTCCAAAAATGATATCATCAACAAAAATTTCAGCAATTAGAATATTACCATCGGTATCTTCTTTTAAGTATAGATTGTTATTTCACTTATTCTAACAAATTTTATGCTAATGAGATATGAGTAAAATCTTCATACCAAGATCTTGGTGCTTGTTTCAATACATACAAGGCTTTGTGTAGTCTACATACCATGTTTTTCTTGTCTGTATTAACAAACCCTTATGGTTTTTCAATGTATACCTCTTCTTCTAGTATTCCATTTAGGAATATATATATTTGACATCCATTTGGTATACCTTGAATCCTTTAAATGTAGCATAAGCAAGTAAGATTCTAACTCCTTCTAGTCTAGAAACGAGTGCAAAGGTTTCACCATAATCAATAACTTATTCTTGTGCATATCCCTTGCATACTAATCTTGCTTTGTTTCTAGTGACTTCTTCATTCTCATTCAGCTTGTTTCTGAATATCCATTTGGTACCAATGACATTCTTGTCATCTGGTCTCGGTACTAGTTTCCATGTATTGTCCTTCTCATTTTGTTCTATCTCTTCATTCATAGCACTGACCCATTCTTCATTCTAAGGTGCATTGTAAACATATTTAGGCTCAAAATCACAAAGTAAACATCTAGTGTTAAGTGACTTACTTCTTGTTCTTGTTCTAGCCTTCTTGTCTCCTATGATTTGGTTATGTGGATGATGCATTCTGACATATTTGGCAAGTTTCAGTTTAGCTCTGTGTTCATCATTCTGATCATCTTCTTCACCTTCATTTTCATCTTCATTGTTCGGAACATCATCTTGAGTATTATTCTAATCATTGGTTATTGTAGCCTGATGCTCAGGTGCAATGATCTGATGCTCGGGAGCGACACACTATTGCTCGGGTAGAGTGTCAGGTTTTGTATAAACAAACCTGTTGTAGTCCTATGGTTCCTTTTTGCTTTCCTTATTATTCTTTTCTGCAAATTCATCAATTTTCACATTTGCACTTTTAATGATTTTGTTAAATGACTTGTTAAGACATTTATAAGCCTTGCTTTTGGTTGAATACCCTAGGAAGATACCTTCTTCACTTTTGCAGTCAAGTTTTCCATTTCTATCATCCTTCAATATATAACATTGACTACCAAATATTCTGAAGTAACTTACATTGGGTGTATGACCATACCAAAGCTCATAGGGTGTCTTCTTTGTGTCCTTCTTCAATTGTACTATGTTTAGTGTATAATAAACAGTACTGACAGCTTCCCTCCAAAATGTTTGAGTGATGCTTTTCTCAATCATCAATGTTCTTACACAATCAATAATTGATCTGTTTCTCCTCTCAGCAATTCCATTTGTCTGTGGTGTCCTTGGTGCAGAAACCTCTCTTTTAATTCCATGCTCATTGCAATAATTAGTGAATTCTTCTGAAGTAAATTCTCCTCCTCTATATGACCTTAAGCATTTCAATTTATTTTCACTTTGTTTTTCAACCATTGCTTTATACCATTTAAACATCTTAAATGCTTCTGATTTATCTTTTAAAAACATGACTGTCATCATTCTAGAGAAATCATCAACAAAGAGGATAAAATACCTATCTCCATAGTAGCTCTTTGTCCTCATTGGTCCACATAGATCTGTATGGACTAATTCTATAATTGCAGTAGATGTATGGGTTTTTCTCTTGAAACTAGACTTTGTCATCTTACCTTTTTGACAATCTTGCACATGATATGCTCGGCTTAGTCATCGTCGGTAAGCCTCTGACATTCCTTTTGTTGCTTATCTTTATCATGTTGTCAAAGTTCACATGACACAATCTTTTGTGCCACAAGAATAATTTTTCATTTCTAGCCATCAAACAAGTGGCATTAGTGTCATCAAGATAGAAATGGTTACCTTTTGTTTGCTCACCGGTACCAATCAACCTTCCTGATTCATTGAAGATCTTTGCCTTCTTGTTTTCAAATGCTACTCTATGACCTGAATTGTTTAACTGAGAAACACTTAACAAATTGTAATTCAGTCATTTATCCCAGTAAACATTTTCACATTTTATCAGGTTATTCAACATTATGGTTCCTTTTCCTTCTACTAGACAAGGTGTGTCATTACCCATTCTCACTGAACCACCATTATAGTATTCAAAAGTCTCAAACTTTTATTTATCACTGGTCATATGGTGAGTGTAGCCACTATCTATGATCCAGATATCATTTTTACTAACTTTAGATATGAGTTCAGTTTCTACATACCTTTCTTCATCTTCATCTAAATCATCCTTCATAGCTACAAATACCATCTCGATGTCTTCCTCTGATTTGGTGTCAGTGTCATTAGCTCTACTCTCAGCTGGGTAACAAGCTTTCTTCCGTTTGTCCTTGTAGTCTTGGGTATCTCTCTTGTCAAATTGTTGGTTGCTCTAGTATTCTCTATTTTCATCTTTATCAAACTTCTTCTCATAAGGTTTGTCAATCCCTCTGTCATCTTTTCATCAGTTTGGACATCTTGCAGCAAAGTGTTCAACCTCTTTACAATTGAAACATACAAGTGGTAATTTACCTTTGTATCTGCCTTTGCCTCTCTGCAATCTTCTAGCCATTAGTGCTTCAATTTCATCAAGTCCTTGATCCTCATTGTCATTGTCACTATCATTTCTAACAGCACGTCTGACTTGAGTTACTTATCTTTAGAGAAGATTTGAATGGAGATTATATGGATGGTAAGACACTATTGTCAAATTTATTCATCTCAAACAAAATTATTCTACCAATCAGACTATCTAGAGTAACTGTATTGTTTGCAACTGCTCTCATTCCTTGAATAGAAGAAACTCTAATAGCATAAATAGGCAATAATGTTCTTAAGATTTTGCTTACCACTGTCTCCTCTTCAAGTACACCTCCAACTCCTCGAATAGCATTTACTACCTCTTTGATTCTGTAGCTATACTGAGTAATGTTTTCTCCTTCTTTCATTCTTAGGTCATCAAACCTCCCTCTTAGGCTTTCTGCCTTTTCTCTGAGTACATTGGCATCTCCTCCATGTACAAGCTTCAACTTATCCCACATTTGCTTTGTAGAGGTACTGGTTTTGACATCTTCAAACTCAACATCAAAGAGTGATGATGCAAGTTCTATCATCATGCAGTTATGCTCATGCTTGACTCTTAATTGCTCAAGAGTATGAGGTCCTATAGGCAGCACATATCCAGTATCTAAGTATTGAACAATATCATTTCCAATACCTGATAGGTGGAGTCTTATTCTTCTTTGTGATGATGCAAAGTTGTCTTTATTCAACTTGGGTACATCTCATCTGTTCATCTTGCGATCTTTTTCTTGAGCTATTAAACTCCCTTTCTAAGCACACAAGATCTGATACCAATTGTTAGTAATAACTGAGAGGGGAGGGGGGTGATTGAGTGGCCTCAAAAATATTCCAATAATCAACCCTTAAAACTTAGTACCACAAAATTATACCTCTAGTTATTTTCAATCCTATAAGATAAATGCCTCCAAATACTTATATCAAATTACTACTGCTCGGAATGCTTTGTAAAAGCTTCTACTGTAGATTTACCGATTAGCAGTCTGTCAATTTATTGAAAGACAGTAAATTATCTAGAGTATACCGATCAAACCAATTAAGTTAAGTGTAATGCAAAACACTAAAGTAATGACTCATAAACACATTGACACATGGATTTTTAACATGGAAACCCTATTAAGGGAAAAACCACTTGGGACCAGTAACCCAAATTTTTCACTCTTCTAAAGTGATCTTGGTGAAGAGCCAAACCTATTAAAGGTTACAAACACACTATTAGGTGTGACCTTGCTAAAGGATTTAAAATTTTAGTCTGTCACTTGATATCGGGCATCTCTATGCTACCATCCTTGATCAAAAAATCACTTGGCCTATCAGTAGGTATTTGGCATCTCATGCTATCTTCATGATCAAACTTTTTGATACTCCATTGGATGTATCTCAATATAGAAAGGATCTTTAAATCCTGCTTGGTTAAGAGACTTTCTGAACCAATGGTTAAACTAAAACAGTATGATCTATTCACATATACAACTTATACTTGCATATTTTCATATCTATTGTAATCTCACAAACTATTCTGATCAATATAACTCTTTTTATACCTTTGCTCCACTTTGATTCTGCTCGGTGATGTTGTGCTCTGTTGCTTAGTGTCCACAAAATTCTTTAGCTTTTTCCTTAGTTTTTTTATCAGAAATGTATGAAGTTTCTCTTCATCAGTTTCTCTTCAGCATCCTCTTGTTCATTCCTTTACCCTCTCCAATTCGTAATGGATTGAGTTGTCTGTTAAATAGACATGATATCACTGTTGTTAGGTTCTTGATCTTCTTGATCTTGGGGTGATCCACAATTCTTGCCAATTAGATTTAAAGAAAAAAAATTATTTTATCTCGCTAAGATCTTCTTGCCAACTAGACAAATCAGCTTTAAATCAATCACTTATCTTTGGCTTATCTTGTCGATGAAAACAATGATAACTACTAGTTAACTCTATATTTATCTCTGCCAGCTAGATATTTTGTCATTTTGAACTCAAGTTAATTTCAGTTTAACTCTTTGATAGCATCGGTCAACACTCCATTTCTCTTCGGGCTTCTCCATTGGTTTACACTATGTTTCTGGCCATCGGGTTTGCTTATGATTCTACTCGTTGGTAATGCTCGTCAGTTATCTTGCTCAGGCATCACTATGACTTGACTGTCGGTGATATCTATCCGTCGGGTTCCACTGACCGTCAGTGTTTGTAGTCACAATGAGAATGCTTGTATGTTATGCATTACAAAAAGCTTAATCTTTATCTCTCTAATTCTCTGAGTCTTTGACACTTTGACTATAATCAATTAGATTATATCAAGTTGACATCAATGACAATACAATCCATTAACTTATTTAATGTCTTGCATTATCCTTTTGCATTTCGGTGATCAACTTAACATCTTCAAACATTCAATCAGTTACATGTCATCAAGGGGGTGTGATTACCTTGCCCAATGAGAAACTATGTCCCATTGTGAATCACACAAGGAAAACGTACAACTGGAAAGATGGAGTTGAACCGCCTAGTGAATGTGGCTACTCACTAGTCAACCCATCAAGGTTTTACTCTTAGGAATATTCTACTCCAAAAGAGAAAAATCAAAATATAGAAAGATCCAGTCTTAAGGACACCTTCCATCCTTAAGGGATCAAAACATTGTAAATTGAAACTGGAGGGATCAAGAGATCCTATAAGGTAAAAATCCATGCTTTAAGGATTAGTCTTTAATACATAAAGGGAGAAAAATTTTAGGTTTTGAAAATATTTTGAAGGTGCGTGTGTACAAAAAGTGAGCAGAGTGTATGCCCCCACATTAAATTCATTGCAAACACTTTAACAGGAGCAATGGCTTTAACGGAAACATAAACAACTCCACTGATTATGTTTCCACTATGAGATGCCCCTAAGCAAAGAAAAAAAAAGGGAAATACCACATAATATATATGTATATATAGATATGATATTATTGCAAATGAATTGACATCATTCCCCAAAGAAAGTAGAACTAAAATCATTATGGAGGAAATAAAATGCAAGAGTTATGAAGAAGAGTCTTTTCAAACCACAACATGGAGACCAAAAAGAATCAGTGCTACCATGTCGCAAATCCAAGCAGACTACACAAGGAAAACATTTACGAACAATAACAAAAGTACAACATAACATGAAAACAATATATAGAAGAATAGAGATACATATCGAAGAATATTATAACAGGATCGATTCCTTTATCACCTTGCACCAACAAAGTAACAAGTGTCATATAAAAGAATATAAAAAACATTTAGCAAACACATTACGGGAGAAGCACAATACAACAAGCAACACACATAAAAGGCTACCATGAAGGATAATCCAATCAAGCGCATCGCCTACTCTCCCCATCTCAGCTTATATCATTTAGGGATGGTGGAAAACTCACAAGAGGGACTATATCCAACACAGTAGGAATAATAGCCAGTTCCGAACAAGGATCCTCTTGAGAATCGCGATGTTTGATACTAGGTGTAATTATCAGTTGTGTGGAAAGCATATGAGGTAAATCAGTATCAAGATCAATAGTATCATATTCATCATTAGCATCAATAGGATCATCAAGAGTATCTTCTTCATCAAGATTAATCAAAACAAAATCTAAGATGTGAATAGAATCATCATAATCATTCATCTCAACATCATTATTAACATTAAATTCCTCCAACACATCAGGCATAGACTGGTCAAAAGAAGGTAAAGAATTCTGAAGAATAGAGGCACGAGCCCTAGAATTAGCCTGAAGCTTCTTAGGATGTTCATTGGAAGATTTGTTACATTTTGTCTTGTTTGAAATATATTGAGAAATAGGAGGAACAACAACCGGTTCCTTCATAGGTTCTATAGGAGGATTATTAGGACTCTTAGTAGGCTGAAAAGTGATACTAGGAGTTTGATTAACAGAACTAGAAGTAATGGATAAAGGAGGTATGGAAGACATAGGCAAAAGACCATGGTTAAGATCCATTTGAGGCATGCTTAACTCAAGAATCTTTCAATGTTTATAGGCTTGATATGAGTGAAAAAGGTTATCAGATCGAGAAGGACATGAATTAGGTAATGGTTGATATAAACTATGATTAATCATTTTCACCTCTTCATCATGAATGAACTTGTATCATCTTAAAATGGAAGCACTTCCATGTTAAGAGAATTTAGCCCTCCTTAGGGGATGTATTTGACCTCCATCACATCATCCTCCCGAATCTGCATCATCCTCCCTGATCTGCCTTTCTGACTACCATTTTCTGACCTGATTTCTGCATTCTGGGATACAAACCTGTGTTTCTGGGATTCAGGGATAGGGTCAACCTCCTAGGACAGGGTCGACCTCGGCCCTAACCTAGGACAGGGTCAACCTTAGCCTTGTCCTAGGATAGGGCTGACCTCAACCCTATCCTAGGGTCCAAATCCTGGGAACTTTTGGTTTCCTGGATGTCGGTCCTCACAAAAAGTTTCCTCCCGCTACCGAGTCGGCTGTTTCGGGTTCCGAAGCATTGATTCCTAAATTATATTTAATATAGGTCCTTTTCTTGGGGCATGGGTTTAATTAGAATTTAATTATCCTATGTAGGCCTCCTTGGAAGATTGTGCCCTAATTTCATATAAAAGGAAGCATTTCTCTCTCATTTTCTCTAAGTCTTCCAAGTGCAAAAAGCTCT
>MU226410.1:5630599-5642668 GCA_018584345.1 Thuja plicata
ATACATAGGGGGAGTCATTAAATGACTAAGGATTATATATGTTGTATATACTTAACATTTTGTTAGTATTTTGCACATATCAGTTTTTGATACTAATGTCAAAGGGGGAGATTGATGAAATTAATTTGTCATTAGTATTCAAACAACACTTTCGGCAAGCTTACACCAAAAGATAGTAAAGGGAAAACCAAAGATCATATTGGCAGATCACAAAAAATGACTAAGTGCAGAGAAAACCGATGACACAAGGAAGTGTGTAAACCAAAAATCACAAAATAGAGAGTCAAAGAGGAACCCGAAATGCAAGTTATAGTGTAGAATAATGAAACAAATTCAGTGCAACCGATAGTAAAAACTAAAGGACAGTCAAGCATGACCGAAAGATAGAACCGAAAGTCAGTTGCAACCCGCAAAAAGTGGATTTGACTTCCACGTCAGATAAAGAAAGGGTATTCTATTTATAGGATATTTAATTATTTTTAAATCCATTTCTTTAGGGACAAGAAACATTAATGTAAGTGTTTTTAATCAGTCTAACTGATTTAAAGCACATAGACTAGGAGATCTAGGTGCAAGTTGTAAACCTAATCTTAGAGTTAACATTGTTTTTATCATCAACTCAATGAAATAAATCCATCTATAAATAGATGATGTAATAATTCATTAGAATGTGTGTGGAAGAGAGAGGAAAATAGAATGAGCACATCTATGGATTGAATTGAGAGTTTCAAGAACCAGAGTAGAAAAATAAAAATTTGGTTAACTGAACCAAGAACAGAGGAATCCGATAATCAGAGGTAATATTCAATCAAAGTTAAGGTGATATTATTTTGTATGTGAACTACATAGGATCTGTATTAGCAATAGGAGATTGCACTTACCAAGTCAAATTTGTAATTTTCTATCATTCTAACAAGTGAAGCAAAGTGTAAGAAATTCTTTCAAGAAAGGTGGATTTAACAGTCCTATATCAAATATCTTAACCGAGTGCACACTTAACAATGTTGCTAAAAGCTCTTAACATAGTAGAATTTAACAGGTCTCCATCAATACTCCTAACATGGTAGATCATCAGAAGTGATCAAAATTGTAAGCCTTAACCGGCCCCTTCCATTCTACAAATAGTGAAGTTTTGTGGGTCCCATCCCCACCGTAGTTTTTACTTCCTAACAAGATTTTTCTGCAATATCATATCTTGTGTTATGTGTCAATTATGTTCATGAATATTTCTATGAATGATTCATATGTTTATTAATGTTATGAATTGATATAACTCTCACAAAGATAGTGTAGATCAGATTGAATGGATATGCAATTGATTACTAAGGTTAATTGATTAAAGAACAAGAAAAAGTTTTAGAGGTACTGATTCACCCCTCCCCTCTCAGTACCACTTCCCATTAAACCCAACAAAAATATGCAAATTTTGAACTTTAAGGTAAAAATATGTACAATTTGATTAGTCTCTGCATCCCTCATGATGTATTTTCTTTGAAGGGGATTATTTTCACCAGTTGTATAATTATGTCCACTACCCCTGAGAAGAAATCATATTTATCATACTAAAGGATTTTAAATCTATTATTCCAGCCATTTTGAATAAGCAGGGTGCAAAAGTGTGAAGAACATTATTAATGGGATGGATGACCTCAAATAAAGGGAAGTTTGAAAAATTCTAGAATCTAGCATGTCATCGGGTGTCAGACATTTTTTTGAATTAAGAACAGGTTTGAGATTTCTATGTTTTCTTGACCTATGGATTGCAGATAATACATAGGTTGTCAAGAGAACTATACAATTCCCAATCTCATTTACGTGCCCTACATGTGTGATTGGGAGGTTGGATGAGCCAATCAAAAGCTCATGCTCTTAGTCTTTAAATAGACTTTAGGGTGCTTTCTCTACACACCTAATGACCTATAGGATCTCTGTAAGATTCTTGACCCCTTGGTCTCCTTAACCAACCCAAATACCAACAAAGAATTACCAAACCAAGATTTGTACTTGGTGCTTACTAGCCTTTAACACACTAGCCCTTCAACTCACCTAAAGGATTTCCACCCCCACTCTTATTAAGTAATCTTGCAGAGGTGAGGAGGTGCTTATTAAGATTTAAATTTGATCAATTAGAGGTGTTAGGATTCCCTCTTGATTCAACTTGATAGTCAATTTCTGCAAATTGCTTCAAAATAGACCTAATGGCTAGTAGCCCTATTAGGTCTCCTATTCCAAGAAAATAGGGATTTTCTTCATTTATTTCCAAAGTAACCCTACAAATTTTCTTGGGTTCTTAGGTTCATTTTACAACCTCAAATATTTTTGGGGTCTTAGGGTTCCAACCCTCTGTACAATGCCCTAACCCAAAATGTGTGGTTTTATAAGGGTTTTAGGAATTCACTGGCTCCTTGGATAGTCTACAAGATTTAGACTCTAATATTTATTGGCATTACCTTATCCTCTTCACCAAGTCTCTATAAGACTCCCAACTTCAACTCCCAATAGTTAATTGGGTCTTTAATTCACACCTCTGCAAGTTATGTATCCTGCAACAGTGTCTTCCCTAGCCGGGCTCACCATTGGCTCACCTAGGGAAAGACCTTAAAAATGATTCCTCTGCATTTGAGGGCCTAAGATCATATACATGCTATGTACATGGAGTCTACTTACTATCCCCAAGAGGTTGTACTGATTTAACAATGAGATATTGAGCTAGGTCTCCATCTTTACAAACTGTCTGGTTTAAACTAGTGACATCACAAAATAAAACTAATTATAGTAAAATAAAGAAATAAATTCAAAATAAAAAATCAATGGAACAGACAAAAATAAAAAAACTACCCTAATACATGCATGAGCTACAATGCAGAATTCAATCCATTCTTTATCTATTGTTACCAAATAACTAACTAAATGCACACAAAACAACACTTCTTTCTATTCTCAGAAATCCAAAATCTGTACAATAGGTGTCCAACCTTAGAATTAGGTCATCATAGGTATTAATTAGGTCAACCATGCCTTTGGTTTCTGCTTAGGGCACTTCTCCACCATTTTTGCAAAATTGGACAATGTTGTCTGAGCAACTTTTTAAAGTTGCAAAATGTAACTTTTACAACTTTTTGCATCTTTTCACAATTTCATGGAAATGAGGTCCAACACTCAAATAACCTCATCCTAAACTCCAACCTTGGTTGAAACATGTTTCTAACCTACTCCAAGCCCTAATGAAATCATCCTGACATCATCACTACTACTTAACTAATCAGGAGGCTTTACAACTTTTAAGCCTCTAATTGCAACTTCCTAAGGACTTAAGCCTTAACTAGACCCCAATCCCTATTGTACTCACAACTATGGTCAACATGACCTTATGGGAAAAAAATCACAATACCTCAAAGGGATTTACACAACAAAAAACATAGGATTGATTTACCAACCCATGGGTGCTCCTTGACCATTCCCCCCTTTGCACAAAGATTAAGGAACATGAGGGGATATCAGAGAGATATCAATGCAAAAATTTCTGAGATTTCTTTTCTCCACCCATGTAGCTTCAGATTCAAGGTGATCCTTCCACTGGACCAAGTGCTCCATATACACTTTTTTCCTAGTTGTCTTCTTCACTATGGATTCTAAAATCTTCTCTGTTTGAGGCTTAGATTTTGGAGGTAAAGCTAATGTACTGACATCTTCTAAGATCTCTTGATTGTTATGGTTTAATTCAGAAAATGGTCCCTTGAACTTCACCAAGTTTGCTACATTAAATACTCATGAGATGCCCAAATCTGAAGGAAGTTCTACCTTATAGGCATTATGCCCATACTTATCTAGTATCTTTCATGGTCCCACTCTTTTCATCTGTAACTTTGTAGGAACTCCTTTGTGCAATCTATATTTTTTTAGATGGACCATGACATATTCTCCCACATACACTAAACATCTCTTCTTTTCTCATCCACCTTGGCTTTCAGTTTGTGAGTAGCCTCTGTTATAGTCTTCTTGACTTGCTCTTGAATCTCTTTCATTGTCTGAGAGAACTCTTTTCTCCATGACCACTTCTATACTCCATGGATCCTAGATCTTTGAGCTCACATAATCCTCTTAGGTGAATCCCATATACTATCTCAAAATGATTTCTGCCAGTGGTCCAGTTTACACTATCATTATAGGCATATTCAGCTTGTAGAATAACTAGATCCCATGTGTGTCCATACTCTTTAGTTAGAAATATAAGCAAGTTACCTAACAGCCTATTAATCACCTCAGTTTGACCATCTATTTTTGGATGTTAAGCTAATCCAAAAGACAAGTTAGTACCCAATAATCTCCATAGAGTCTTCCAAAAGTGACCACCAAACTTGACATCCCTATCAGATATAATGCTTAGGGGAAGTCCATGTATCCTAACCACTTCCTTGAAAAAGAGATGATCTATATAAATGGCATCATGGGTAGTCTCACAAGGAATAAAATGGCTCATTTTGCTAAACCTATCTACCACCACATAGATACTATCCAACCCTGTCTTTTTCTTAGGTAGCCCTACTATGAAATCCATGCTAATGCACTCCCATGGTCTATTGGGAATGGACAAAGTTTGGTACAAACCTACATTACTAGCTCCCCCTTTTTCTTTCATACACACAACACACTGTTCAACATACCTTCTGACATCTCTAGGCAACTTGTGCCAATGATAGAATCTTTGCACTAACTCCATGGTTTTGTTGATGCCAAAATGTCCATTGAGGATACCATTGTACTTCTCCTGAATGAGATTTTATCTCATTGAACCCTTAGGGACACATAACTGATTCCCTTTAAACAACAGACCAATATGTAATGTATATTCTGCAAATTTACTGAGAAAGTGATTTTGAAAATCATAACATACCTTGTAGGCTTAAGAAAAGTCTTTGTCATCTCTATAGAGGTCCTTAAAACTCTCTATGCCAATGCTTTGGAGTTGAACTTCTTGAACTATCAACAATCTCCTACTCAAGGCATCTGCCACCTTATTCAACTGTCTCTTCTTGTTCTTGATAGTAAATGTGAAGGCTTGCAGATACTCCATCCAATTTAGGTGCCTATTGCTCAATTTGTCTTGTGTGTTAATATAGCTCAAGGGTTGGTTGTCTGTGAACACCACAAACTCCATAGGTAGGAGATAATGTCTCCATTTACTAAGTGATTGGACTAGAACATATAACTCTAAGTCATAAGTTGAATACTTTTTCTTTTCTTCATTGAACTTCTCACTAAAGAATTCTATAGGCCTATCCTCCTGAATCAACACTCCTCCTACTGCCACTCCACTTGCATCACACTCTATTGTAAATAGCTTGTCAAAACTAGGTAACAAAAGGATAGGTTGGGTAGCTACCTATTCTTTGAAATTCTCAAATTCTTTTCATGCATCATAAGTCCATTTGAACTTGGTTTTCAATCCACCTTTAATGGTGTCTAGCATTGGTGTACAAATACCACTAAAATTCCTTATAAATTTTCTATAAAATTGTGCTAACCCATGAAAGCTCCTTACCTCTATCCCTGTGGTTAGTTTTGACCAGTTCAAGATAGCCTCCACCTTTCTTGGGTCCATCTTCAATGAATCTTGAGACACTACAAATCCCAAGTACACAAGTTCTTATTTGAAGAATTCACATTTCTCCAAGTTAATAGACAATTGTTCCTCTTATAGCCTTTTGAGTACTATCTCCAAATGTTTTAGGTGCTCCTCCTTTGTTTTGCTAAAATTTAGTATATCATCAAGATATACCACTACAAATATTCTAGTGTAATCCTTTAGCACTTCATTCACGAGCCTCATGAATGTGCTAGGGGCATTTGTAATCCCAAATGTCATAACTCTCCACTCATACAACCCTCCAGTGGTTTTGAAGGCTATCTTCCATTCATCCCCATCCTTTATCCTAATATGATGGTATCCACTTTTAAGATCCAATTTAGTAAAATATTTGGCCCCTACAAGATAGTCCATCAAATCCTCAATCCTAGGTATAGGAAATCTATATCTAATAGTAATCCCATTAATAGCCCTAGAATCAGTGCAAAGTTTCCACTTACCACCTTTCTTGAATTCCAAAACCATAGGTACTGCACATGGGATGATGCTCTTCTTTACCAATCCTTGGTCAAGAAGCTCCTACACTTGCCTTGCTACTTGAACCACCTCACAATAGGTACTTGTAATCATGCCAAAGCCTCTCCTAGGAATAGTATATTCAAACTAAGGATTACTTTTCCTACCATGAGGTGGATTTAAATTGTCAACCTAGGGATGTATACTTGAAATGGGACAATACGATATGTGCATTAAGTTTCTCAGAGAGTCATACTACCTATGCTGTAGGAATTCAAAATGCATGAAATAAACCTATGCTATTGTTGCAGGAAAGAAACAGACTTGACTACTTAATGTAATTAATGCTGAAAACTGCAAACTTAACTTAAATCTATTCTATCAACCCATAGCATTCACCATAATTATTTGTGCAAGTTTTGCATGAACATACATGAATCCAATGCTACATGAATGAAATAGTAAACTCTTATTTAAAATGCTAAAAGAAAATCTACTCTACTCTAATCTAATCCACCTCCCAAGTGGGCCCCCTTGGTTAGCTTATGCTAACTACTAACATAGAAGGTAAACCAAAATCACTTCATTATATTTAAGAAACTGATTACATAGGAATAATGTACATTATTGGAAAAGTAACTTCTTGTGCAAGATGCAACAATATATTCCCAAAAACTCCAAACTTACAAACTAACAATCAAATCCCTATAAATAGAGGATTGCCACTTATTCAAAACATAAAGATAAGTTCAGCCATAGAAGAAAAAGGAAATGTAACAGCCCATGACATCTGTTATAAAGTCTGGATGACCGATTCAATAGGATAATGAGCGCTGAGGAAATATAGCAAGGCTATAATCCTATATTCTCTGCGATGGTGGCTCCTCCAATGTAGCAAACATATCTTTCGGTTCCATAATGATTTCCCCATTGCAACTGGACTTCAACATTTCTTCTTTAATGTTGTTGACCACTCTCAAGATGCTCCTTCTTCTTGGCAGGTTAGTTAGCATGCGGAAATGTATACAAGTAAACTTAGTCAAATCAATCCAAATATTAGAACACACATTCTGATAGGTATATGAAGTACTACAATATATATAATATTATAAAAACATGTCATAACTAACTACCCATAAGCTTGATAGTTCTAACTATACTTTAACACAAGTTCAAATAGTTATAGGTCCACAAATGTCTTGGTAATGTTTAAAATAGAGTATCAAGATTAACATAAAATAGAGACAATAAATTGTCTCATCATCTGCCCCCTAGTAAGTATAATGCTTTTCCTCAAGCATTGCATCTCCTTGCAATTCCTTGGAATTCTCTTCTCTATGTCTTTCCTCTTCTCTAGCTCTTGAAAGTGTAGTAGAAACCTCTTGTCCTTTCTTAGAAATCCATCCTATGGTCCTCCTACAGTCGGCCAAGCCTTGCAGCATTGATGTCATAAAGGGGCCATAGGAGCATAGGTGGATGCATGGTAAGTGGACACTAGAGCTCTTGTCTAATCTGCCTACCTAGCTGGATATATTTTGGTGCTCTGTGAATAGCTACGTCGAGGTTGATAGGGCTGTGTGGCTATGATTTCTTAAATAATTTTGGCAGTCTACTCCACCTTCTTCTAGCACCAGCCAGAGCTCTCTAAAAAAAAAAGTAAGACATTTACTCATATTCTGCATAGACCTCTGTTCAGATATCAAATATTTTCTTCTTTGTTTCTGCTTTTATTTTTCCATAGGTTAGGCTAAACCAATCCCTTAGGAGCAAATCAGGTTTGCTTCTTTCTGCCCTTAATGGGAAGGGTTCTGACTTCTCTCGATCTCTATAGTTTTCCAGCTGTCTGGCATAGTTTGCTTCATTATGTATCCATGACATTAATGCCCTCAGGTGTATATCCCCTATGTAGAGTAAAGGGTTTCATTCAATTTTTGCAGGGATATTGAACTTAGGTAAGTATATCTCACAAATTAAGTTCTGCTACCATGAAGGAAGGGTCTAATACAGGCCATAAAATTCCTGGGCCATTTTAAACTCAGAGTCTATGTCTTTTAAGGTCATCATTAGTTGGAACAAAATGAACTGTTGTTTCAAAAATATAGCATAAACCCTAGGAGGTGGCCTACAAGTGATTATTTGATCAGCCAACTTCGAGGCATGATCCATCCTTTTCTTTTTCTTTACCAATTGTTCTTTTAGGTCTTCTATCTCCTCACTTTGATTTGTTATTACCTTCTGCATTTTCTTCTTCTACTCTTTCCGTAAGGTTGTTGTAAAAACATATTTATTGTATAAACCAAAGAGAAGTGATTGAAAAGTGGGTGGACCACACTCTTCTACCTGATTAATTTTCCTCCTCTGTTCTTTCCATACTTTCTCTAAGTAGCTGGTAAACCAAGTTCTTTTATAAGGCACTAGGGAATTCTTTGAGTGGGCTAACTGATGAGGTATTTGAGCTTCTTGCTCATTTCTTTCTGAGATATTTTGATGGCTCTCTTAGGGGTTGTTTTGACATACATCAGGTTCATCATCACATTTCTCTTTTGGATTTTGAGAAATGCATGGGATTTCAGACTAATTTGGGGAATCATCTAGAACATATTGCACATGAGGTTCTATATCAGCTTGTTTGGGAGAAATAGATTGACTTTCTGAGGAAACTTTAGGAGGTTGTCCTCTCATTCTAGGGCTTCTTTGCACATGTATTTCCTCAAACTCCACAACCTTTTTCCTGATAACCTTCTTTGGTCTCTCTGCTGCAGGAGCTAATTTTCTTTTCTTCCCTTTCAAAGCTGTGGGGTTTTGCGATTTGGCTGCAGGAACATAAGTTCCTTCTCCTACTTTTTGTTTTCCTTTCTTTTGGGCAGGAGTAGGTACATTTCTCATATGGGCAGGCGAAGGCATATTTTCTTGAATATTTTCAGGTTTTATTTCTTGGGTGACCTGCTCAATAGCTAGTTTAGTGGGTGTTGCATCATTTTTACTAGGTTCCTCAATAGAGTCAACCTGAGGTTGCAGGGTTTTATGTTGGAAAATTTTTGACCATGCTAAGGGAGAGACTTTCCTAAGAGATTTCTCAACTAGCAATTTTATTAGGGTATGGTGGGTGACAAAATTTATATTTCCCTTTTGGGTTTCCTCAACACTAATACTTAGCATGTTATACAAGAAATTAGGAACATTTACTGGAAGATTATGCCTTACGTAGCTAAGTAACTTAAAATGATGTGCATGAAAATTTGAAAATCTTCCTTCGCAGGTCAAATACATGATAATGTGTGTTTCCAATTCATTAAATGGTGGAGGAAGAGACATCGGTTTTTACCCTTGCTTGTTAATCTCCAGAGGAGGGTCACTTGGTAGGTAAACTGGGACCGAGCTGACCTGGTGTCATACACATTGGGGTAGTGTTCCCCAACTGCTGGTAACCTGGTTACCTTTGCTATCCACTCTTCTATTGCGACAACTGTTAATCCCCATACAATTTCTTTCCCTTCCTCAAATGTATTTGTAAATTCAGCTTCTACTTATTCATCAAAGTGTTAATTTCAAGAAATATCCCAACCAACCACATGCATTAAAATTCCTTACTGCTTCAACATCTGTAAGCAAAACACCATGAACCACTGACTCATGTTGTAACCACCTGAATTTGGTCTGTTCTAACTATAGACCCTATTTGCCCTAAGTGTGATCATACCCTTGATTTATGTCCAAATGACCCTGTTACTGCTTGGCATAATTCTTTTAATCAATTTAATATCCTAGGTGATTTTTATCACTGATTTATATTAACTATTATAGCCATACAATTCAAATCAATTTCGATCAATCAAATCAAATCAAAATCAAACATGGCTATAGTATTTAATTATAAAGGAATTAAATAAATCCCTAAATCAAATACCCACTTGCCATTAACCCATTCCCCTAGCCTATTTAATTTAATTAAAATGGATATAGTCCTCTAATTATTAAAAAAACATTTTCATTGTTTAAATAATTAAATCCTATATTTTTAAATGAATTAAATAAGTTTATTTCATTTATTAATATTCTCCTAAACCCCAACCTAACCTATGTCAACCACTTCTACCCTGGGTTCTAACCCTTCTCAACCCATTCACCCATGCTAATCTAATCCTAATCCTAAATTCTACTCTAACCCACCTCCTAATGTTGTCACATTCCATTAAGGAATACTTTGCAACTCCACCCACTTGAGAAAGTCCACTTTCTCAAGTTGGACTTTCTTAAAGTCCATACTCTCTTACATCCTCCCTTCCCTTTTTAAGGCCTTCATTAATATGAAGACCTTAAGCCCATGTCTCTCCCATGTCTTATTAATGCCTTGGGCATTAAAGGCTCTTACATATTCATTTATGAGTCTCAAAATTTATAAATGAACCTTGTCCCCCCCTCTCTCTCCCATTCTTCTATAAATAGAAGCCTATTTTGAGAGAAAAGAAGCCTTCATCTTAGATCATAAATACATGGTTATACTGTTAGATTCACTCTAGACTCATATTTCATCTATTTTAGCATGCTAGTTCTTAGTTTTTATTTCATGTTTTAAAGATAGATTGTATGCTTTTTCTCATTTTTAGCTTAAATTCTAATCACATCCTTCATGCTAGGATAGTATTGGTCCTTGATTTTGAGCATATACTGAGGGATAAATATGCAACTTATCATAATCTTTCTAGTTAGAAGGCAATAGGCTGATATTAGTGATTTTGAACGTTTTAACTAACCTTTCAAGCTAATGCAATGACCTATTGAGTGTTTGTGTCATTTTCAACAGGTACCCATTTACACACACACATTTGTGCCACCCACCGTGGGGCTCAATTTTGATTTTAGCCTTGTTTTCTAACCATTTTGACCATTTACAGACTCAGAAATCGAACACAGAATTGCAAATACGATTGCAGGCTCGCATCTCGGATACGCCATCGCACAATGTGGTTTCCGGATCGCATTCGGGATTTCTCAGATCGCATCTGGTTTTTAGTCGTAGCTGGTCAGCACATGATCGTATCTGGGGAATAAGATCACATCCCGGATACTGCATTGCATATGGTAAGAATTTAGGATCGCATCTAGTTCTGAAGCTTGACCTTTTAATTTGCCTAATCCTGACAAGTTCAACTAGTTGTGTTTCTGTGTTTTGCAGTCTAACAAGTGCTTTCAGGTACCTTTTAAATAGGTTTCATGGAGTCGGACTAAGCAAAAGTACTAATGTGGTTTTCACAGGATACCCATACCCCTTCCATCTTGACTTCTATTTCCCAGTTTTCATAACTTAAGATCATTTCTTCTCACTTGAAAAGCAACTAGATATTATGCTCTTTTCCTCTTGAGGAAAATCAGAAAGTCGGACGTTGTCTTATCACTTGTGATAAAATTGGGGATAAATTGAACAAGAAAACACCTCATTTAATTTGATTTGGGAAAGTAATTGAACAATAAAAACATTTAATATGTGGGTTAATTGAACAAACTTCATTGTATAATTGCTTTTGGGATCAGAAATTGAACAACACAAATCATTAAATCAATGTGGTAAATGAACAAGGCAAACTTTCCCTTGCTGTCTTCTTTAGAATAGGAATCACTAAAACAAGCTCAACATAGCTTGGGAAAAAGAACCTTTGTTTATTGTGTTTGGGGAGAAAATGACATGGAATAGGAGAGTATGCTCTTCTTCATTTGAAGAATCAGAAATCTAGAACTCCTAAGCTCGCCAATCCTGTTACCAATCTCTTTTAACAGTAGAGGGCCTGCCGGTTGAGGAAAAAATCTCTCGGGAACGACCCAAGTGAGGACAGGTCTTACGCTGACCCTTCCAACTCACTATAAATAGTTTCTTCCTTGTAGGCCAAAGCCTCGGAAGATGGAACTGGTTTTGTTCTTGGAATTTTGACATCATTCCTTGAACATATCGGGGTATATATAGAGCGGAG
>MU226410.1:5662034-5699398 GCA_018584345.1 Thuja plicata
AAAGGGGGAGATTGTTGGAGATTTGATTCTGAGCAGTTGATTGATTGTATGTTTGTCATTGATGACAACATATAATACACAGTAGTAATTCTGTATGTACTTATCAAAATGATGATATGAAGACTTGTGTGGATAAATACATGTTGTTGACATGTTTATTATGTTATGTTCATACACACAAATCCTGATATGATGTTTCAATAAAGTTATGTAATTCTGTTATTGTTAGTTACAATTCTGGAAGTATAACTATTTAGGGCTAACGTATATAACGTGTTTCTTGAGTTGCACCTATCTTCTGTATATGCATGTGTATATTCATGATTAGTTACGAGTTAATAATATTAATCCAAAGGTGACAAACATGTTTCAAGAAGATTGCAAAGTTAGAGTTAAATTGGTGAGGTTGACTTAGTGAAGCATCACGTCTATTCAGTTTATACTTGCGCGGTTGTAATAATGCTTGTGTGCTTTGTAGAGCTGACAAGGATGTTATGAAGATTTGTCTTACAGGTCCCATGATCTCATACTTTTAGATAGATACTTATAGCAAGTCAAAGGTGACACGCGAAGTTTGAATGATTTGAAAAGAGAAGAAAGATGTAAAAAGCAGATTATCATAGTTGGTTCATTCATCAAGAGTCTATGTGAAGAAGAACTAAAAGATTGTAATACACTGGAACTGATCAAGACAATAGGTCTACTCTATAGTTCATCATCAGATATAGTGCATATCTTTTATATAGAAGGTTATAGCCTTCACCATCAAGCAATGAGCTTTTGGAGAGTGAGTCCACCACCCCTAACATGGTTATTTGTAAAAGACTCCTAACAGGGTTTGACCCTTAACCTTGTCACTATACTTATTGCATTGTAAAGTACAACTCCTAACAGGGTTGAAATATCTTCTAACAGTGATTACTACAAACAAGTATAGTTTATTGTGGGTGCTAATTCCCACCGGGGTTTTTACCATTTGGTTTCCCCATAATCAAATTGTGTGTTGTGTACTGTGTTATCTGATTAAGCATTTACTTTGTTGTATTTTGAAGTTAAGGAAGTAAAAGAACTGAAGTTACTGATAACTGATTCACCCCCCTCTTAGTTATCCTTTGGGATTATTCTAACATGAAATCCATGCCCCACTTATCAAATGGTGTTACCACCACTTGCAGATTCAAGGGCATTTCATCTAATTTTGTTGGATGATCCATCCTCTAACATTTATCACATTTCCTTGTGTAATTGGTTGCATCCTTGTGAAGTGTGGGCCAACATTAACCTGTTGTTAAGATCTTTAGGGCTGTCTGCTTAGCTGCAAAGTGTCATCCACATGGCTCATTATGATAAGCATGGAGGATGTCATATGTATCATCTTCTCACACACACCTCCTCATGACTTGGTCTGGGCCAATATAAAATAGTGTGTTGTCAATCCAAGAGAATTGGAAGATTTTCTCTACAAGCATTCTCCTATCCTTAAGAGAGAAATGTGTGGGCATTTTTTTAGCTGCAAGGTAATTAGCTATATCAACATACCATGGACTCTTGACAGCAATATGAAACAAATTCTCATCAAGGAATGTGTCATCTATCACAATAGTATCATTGTCAGCATTTTGGATTCTAGATAAATAATCTTCTACTACATTTGCTTTCCCTATCTTATCAATGATGGTTATATCAAATTCCTACAAAAGAAGAAGCCATCTTGCTAACCTGCCTGAGATGACAGGTTTGTTCATGAGATACTTGATTGCTGCATGGTCAGTATGAAAAAAGATGGGATAGCTTGTTATATAATGGAAGAATTTATTTAGAGCATAAACTACTACCAGTAATTCCTTTTCAGTCACTGTTTAATTTAACTCTAGTCCATGTAAGCTCTTGCTGATATAGTAAATTGCATTTTCAAGGTTGCTATACCTTTTTTCCTAAGACAACACCTATTGCATAGTCAGAAGCATTTGTATGTATGTGGAATGGTAAAGACCAATCATGGCCCCTAAGTACTAGTGAAGTTGTCAAAAATGACTTGAGCTGTAGGAAGGATTCATCACAGGCTTTTGTCCATGCAAACTTGACCTCTTTTGTAAGCAAGGTGTACAAAGGACTAGCTATTTGACTAAAATTTTGAATGAAATTCCTATAATAGCCAATATTTCCTAAGAAAGATCTAACATATTTTTTCTTAGTAGGTGTAGGCAATTTGAGAATTACCTCTATTTTTGCAGGGTCCACCTGGATTCCAACTTCTAAGATGAAATGTCCCAGCACTACTCCTTCATGCATCATCATGAAAAATTTCTCACTATTGAGAGAAAAGTTGTGTTCTTTACATCTGATCAAAAAATTTTCCAAGTTCTTCAAGGCTTCCTCAAGGGTGACACCAAATTTAGTGAAGTCATCCATGTATATTTCCATGCAATCATGTGATATGTCAACAAAAATGCTGATCACAGCTCTTTGGAAATTAGCTGGTGCATTACATAAGCCAAAAGGTAACACAAAATAAGCATATGTCCCCCAAGGGAATGTGAATGTGGTCTTCTCTTGATCATCTAGAGCAATGTTGATCAGGTTATAACCACTATATCCATCCAGAAAAGAGAAGTACTTCTTCCCAGCTAAAGTGTCTAAAACTTGATCAATAAATGGCAAGGTAAAATGGTCTTTCTTTGTGGCATTGTTCAATTCCCTATAATATACACATATTATCCTTTTACCCCTCCTTTTAGACACTATGAACAAAGGTTATACCCATTTTCTATCAGAGATTGCATATATGAAACCAACATCCAACAACTTTTGCAATTCAGTTTTGACTATTTCTCTCATGGCTGGATTAATTCTTCTCTGAGGTTGGTGGAGTGGTAGAATTCCTTCATTGATGTAGATTATATGTATGAAAAGATTTGGGTTCAGACCTGCCATGTCTCCATAATCCAAAGCAAAGGATTTTTCATGCTTACATAAGAGTTTGGTTAACAATGCCAATTATTGTGGTGGCAGCTTACTGTTAACATGGAGATTGTGACCAAGGGAAAGTTCCACAATAGTTTTCAGTTCTAGCATTGACACTTCAAAGATTGGGATTGTAGCTACTTCACATGGTAGTAATTGATTTATTATATCAAGAGTTTCTGGAAAAAAATAGTCCTCAAAGGTACACAACTATAAAATAGAGCTTCCAGAAATATCTTTTTATATGACACAGTCATTGGTAAGGATAATTTGGATCACATCATCTTATTCTCATGTTTTCAGGAAGGATTTCTTGTTTAACATCATTAGTTGAGAAATAAAATTTATCTCTTCTTCCTCACCTCCAAATCTGGCCAAATAGGTGTACTCAAATCTAGCTGGGGTTGGGCAGGAGGATATAATGCTAGCTTGTTTATTGCTTGGCCATTTGAAATTTTCATGTTACCTGATCTGCCACTAATATTGGCATCAGTGGTGGCTAACCAAGGTCTTCCAAGGATAATATCAGGAAATTTTTAGGATATTCCCATGAACCCAATGTGACTTCTATATCCTCTATGATGCCATCTGGGGTGATAGTGGAACTGTCTACAAGTTGTAACACTGTTGGAGTGGTTATCAAGCCCTCTATACTCAACCTATGTATTGTATCCTTAGTCATAACATTTATACCTGCTCCCATATCAACTAAAGCATTTTTATAGTCTGACCATTAATTATCAAATCAAAAATTGGGCTTCCAGGGTCAGAATACTTTGGTATAACTATCTTTCCCAACATGACATCTGCAAGTTGATCTATAACATGGACTGTTTGAGGATCCTTTTTCTTTCATCTATGATTTTTGAGGCATGCTTCCTTAATATATTTTCCATAAAGAGGAACATCTTTGATATCTTGGAATAGAGGAATCTGGATATGCATGTTTTCAGCTACTCAAGGATATCAAATGGTGTTTCTTCTTGGGATATAGGTTTTTCCATGCTAAGCCTGTGTGGAAAGGGAGAATTAACTGAGGTATGAATATTAGTTTTTCTAGATATATCAGTTGGTTGGAAAATATTTTTTAGTGTAGCTTCTGGATGTGGTGTTGATGGTGTAGGAATGTCTGCAACTTCCATAATAATAGGAGGTTTAGGTGCAGGAAAAGTAGTACCAAATCTCAAGTGGATATCAAATATCTCTAGTACATAGGTAGGGTACTACTGAGCATCAGTAGTATACATTGGTTGTTGTTGTTTCTTATTGTTAGGATTAGGATGTGGTTGAGAAGGTAATTGGGGTGGCTTTGGATTAGGACTTGTGGTTGTAGGAGGTGACATTATTGCAGGTTGAGATACTGGAGGTGGTAATGGTGGATAACCAGGATTTTGGTTAGGCCACTGTGGAGGCCCTCTCCATTGGTTATTTTTTTGTCAATTCCCTTGTGGTGGTTGCCACTAATTTTGAGGTTGAGGCCACTGGTTTTGTTGTTGTTTAGGCCACTGGTTATTTCAAATAGGTTGGGAGTACTGAGAAGGATTCTGATAATTTTGGTTTTTCCATTAACTATTATAAGGATTGGAAAATTAAAAAGGATCTTGAGGCACACCTTGTCTTGAGTCCCATGACCGATGTTGAGAAACAAAAAATGATTGCTTCATCTCCTTTTATCTTCATGTACTCAGTAGGCAAGTCTTGATTCTCCAAGTTCACAACCAACTTGCGTCCACAGTCTTTTTTTTTTTTTTTGCAACAATGAGGACAATATTCAGCTAACTGAGCTTCAACATCTACATGCTTCTTCTTGGACGTCATGGTATCCAAATGTGTAGCAATATCATTAATGATTTCTTTCTTGAAATCTGACAGTAGGTTAGATATCTCCAACTTGGAAATGCCTGAGATGATCCCCTTAGTGACTATAGACCAAAATCCTCTACCCTTCTTTATAGTTGATCGTGAATAGTTGAGGCATATTTTCTTGAGGTCATCCCAAGAAGATTGGGATATGTCCCCTCCATCCATGAGGTCAAGTTCTTCCAGGCATCTATCGCTGACTCCTCTTAAGAAGATGAGTTTCTGTGAATCCTCCTTTAGCACATGTTGTGGATTCTTCTGTAAATTGTACAGAAAATGTGAAACATAATCTTGTAAAGTTTCATCCTCCTTCTGTGACATTAAAAAATGTCATCTCCTCTTGGGTCACCCACCTTGCAATAGTCTTTGCACTTCTACAGAAATAGAGTCTGCATTTCATCCCAGCTAGTAACTACATTAGCTCTTAAGCCCATAAACCATCGTAGGGTAGAATCCTTCAATATTGCTGGAAATAACTTGAGCTCATGGCCATCAGTGTTGTATTGAAAGCTTTGACAAAGAATGTCAAAAGAAAACAAAAAGGTGTCAGGATCTTCATTTATTAAGCCATAGAACTTTGGGAGTGTAGCAGTGGGTATGTTTTTGAGATTCGCATTATTTATTAGGCTTGGTGGAGGAAATGGAAATGTAGGTTGTGCCATTGCTGGAGGTATTGGAAAATGGAATGGCTACTGGAAAGGAATATTAGCTACAACATTATGGACAATAGGTGCACTTGGAACAAAATTATCAAGGAAACTAACCAAAATTTCAGCAAAAGGGCACAGGCCTACTGGATCAAAATGCACTTCTTTAGAGGAAGATGCTGTAGGAAATTCAGGACTCACATAAGCAAAAGGTAATTCAACTGCTTCAACTTCTTCGTTTAGAATTACAGACTCTCCTGGAAGAAATCTGCCATATTCATCTCATCTTCTTCCTCTTCGATGCATGCAAGTAAATTCTTCACGCTGGTGAAGTAATTTTAGGACTCTAAACTACTATCTAGAAAGTAGGAAACTATCTAAAAATGGAAAATGACTCAATAAGGTTCTCAACTTGACACTATCCCCAACAACGACGCAAAAAATAACCACCTCACAATAGGTACTAGTAATCATGCCAAAGCCTCTCCCATGAATAGTATATTTAAACTAAGGATTACTTTTCCTACCATGAGGTGCATTTAAAATGTCAATCCAGGGACGTATACTTGAAATGGGAAAACACAATATGTGCACTAAGTTTCTCAGAGATTCATACTACCTATGCTGTAGGAAGTAAAAATGCATGAAAGAAACCTATGTTATTGCTGCATGAAAGAAATATACTTGACTAATTAATGAAATTAATGCTGAAAACTATAAAATTAACTTAAATCTATTCTATAAACCCATATAATTCACCATAATTATCCGTGCAAGTGTTGCAGGAACATACATGTATCCAATGCTACAAAAATGAAACAGTAAACTCCTATTCGAAATGCTAAAATTAAATCTACTCTACTCTAATCTAATCCACCTCCCAAGTGGGCCCCCTTGGGTTGGCTTCTACTAACTACTAACATAGAAGGTAAACCATAATCACTTCATTATATTTTAGAAACTGATTACATAGGAATAATGCACAGAACTGGAAAAGTAACTTGATGTGCAAGATGCAACAATATATTCCCAAAAACCCCAAACTTACAAACTAACAATCAATTCCCTATAAATAGAGGTTTGACACTTATTCAAAACATAAAGATAAGTTCTAACTTAAATCTTTCCATAGAAGAAAAATGAAACGTAACATCCCATGACATATGTAATAAAGTCTAGATGATCGATTCAACATTATAATGAGCGCTGAGGAAATATAACAGAGTTATACTCCTATATTCTCTGGGATGGTGGCTCCTCCAATGTAGCAGATGTGTCTTTCAGTTCCATGATGATTTCCTATAACAGTTGGACTTCAATGTTTATTCTTTAATGCAGTAGACCACTCTCAAACTGTTCCTTCTTCCTGGCAAGTTAGTTAGCATACAAAAATGTATACAAGTAAACTTAGCCAAACCAATCCAAATATTAGAACACACATGCTAATAGCTATATGAAGTACTAAAATATATATAATATTATCAAATCATGTAATAACTAACTACCCATAGGCTTGACAGTTCTAACTGTACTTTAACACAAGTTCAAATAGTTATAGGTCCACAAATGTCTTGGTAATGTTTAAAACAAAGTATCAAGATTAACATAAAATAGAGACAATAAATTGTTTCATCACTACTTATTGGTTCTACTCTGGTGTGAGCTTGTAACATTTTTTGTTGGGAAATGAAGTCCCTGGGATAAAGTCTATTTGATGAATTATAGACCTCTTAGGAGTTAGGGTTGCTAGTGTACTATCACTGACTATGTCCCTGGACCTTTCAAGAAATGCTTAAACCTTGACTAGTATAGGTGCTTGTGTAGTCTTTTCTACTTCATTGGGATTAACAACTATGGCATATCCCTCATTTCCTTCTTTTTGAATCTATTTCCATGAACTCTTTTCCACTGCTAAGTAACATGCTAGGAGTCTTTGACTGGTCTCCTTCTTCATCTAGCAAAGACTGTATTTTGAATGCCTTTCCATTCTTCTTGAATGAGAATATATTTTCTTTCCCATCATAAATGGCTCCTCTGCCATATTTCCATGGCCTGCCCAATAAGAGATGGCATGCATCCATAGGGAAAACATCACATATTAACCTATGTTTATATCCTCCAATGGAGAATTCCACCCATGTTTTCTCATTCACAAGGACACTTTTCCCTTTGTTCAACCATGTCACCTTGTAGGGACTGCTATGGGGTATCTTTGCCAAGTTAAGCTTCTTAACTGCTTCTTCTAAGATAATTTTATATGTGGATCGTAAATCCAAAAAAAACTTGCACACTTTACCAAGTATCTTGCACCTTATTCTAAATAAGGCTCTTCTCTACTTAGTTTCCTCTTTGACTGGTTGTCTGATCAAGAATCTTCTAAAAATTAGATCCTCTCCCATATTTGATTTAATGTGACTCACCTCTGGTGATTTGACACTTGATGTGTCCTCATGTTAATATGCCACTCTCTTTTCATTGTTTGAAGAAGATGCCTTCTTTGGACACCTATAAGAAGGATGTCCCATTTGACCACAGTTATAGCACTTCATTCTAGAAAAGTAAGAATTGATTCTTCTTGCACCTCTTCCTCTATTAGAACCTCCTTGAGTTCCTCTACCTCTTCCATAGCCTCCTCTAGAAGTTGTATCACTACTATGATTGACAAGTTTAGACTCTCCCTGGCTTCTTTGTTTAGTCCCTCTTCCTTGGTAACCACCTCTATGACCTATTTGGTCTCTACCTCTTCCTCTATTCTTGGAAGTTTGATCTTGTATCCTCTTTCTCTTTTCCTCAATCTTGAGGGCTAACTGATAGTGTGTGTGTGTGATTTTCACACCTTCACGAGATTAGTTTATTTCCTAACAATTCTATGGAAAAACAATAACAATTTAAGCTAAAAAGTGAAAGAAAATCATTAAGTATCCCATGGATCTCTAACTAAGCATGCTAATAGAGCTCTCAGCCTTAATGTCTACTAGTGATAGTCCTAGAATGAGAATTTATATTGATATGCCTATCTAGTTCACAAATTCTCTCGAATTGCCTCAACAATCCACTCAAATGCTCTCAAATTATGCTTGCTAATACTCTCAATTATTCTTTGCTATGGCTCAAATTGCTTTGATAAATCTTCAATTTATCTCAAAATGACTATAGTATGGATGCTTTGCATTCGAATTCCTAAGATATGTTTATGCTTACAAAATGGCTTCTATTTATAGGATTTTCCCAAGTGTAGGGGGTAGAGTCAATTGATCATGGTTTAGCCTTGGTTGAGTAAAAGGCTTCAAATTTTTTCAAATGAGTGGACAATTTAAATGATTGTCTCAAAGCTTAGGACAAAATGAGTGGATGAAATTGAAAAGACCAAATGAGTGGTAGAGATTGAAAATTTGGAGTGATCCATGTGCTTTGCCTTCTCAATTCTCACTGGTTCCTCAAATTCATGTTGAAAGATATTAAGATTTATTAATTCAATCAATTAATTAAATTAGCCATGTAGGGAAATAGGTTGGATTTGCTTTTTGATTTAAACTATACAGTTAATTGATTAAAATCAATTATATAATTTTATTAATCCCTTTAGGCATATATTTAATTAATTTATGTCATTTTTTAATTGAACCTTTGATTTAATTTCATTTTGTCCCAATTTGATTTAATAAATGTCCATTTGATTTGATTTGGTACATTTTGATGAGATTTGATGCAATTTGATGAGATATGCAGATTTGCTTGATTAGAGAACACCTGACCAATGTTAGGTGTCTACAAATGCCCCTCTTTGAATTGATGTGTGAAGCATATTAGTTCAAAGAAAATTTTATGTCCTAATCACTGATTTGATGCTTGATTGATTGATATAAAACTTGATTGATTGATAACCTGATGCAGAATGAAAACATTTATCCAAGATGCGAAACTTGATTTGAGACCCTGATGCAAAGACTGATGCGATACCTTGATGTGAAACTGACTGCAAAATTGAATTGAAAAGGCAGAGAATTCCCACTGATGATAGTTTGAAATTTCAATGCCCCAGATTTGATTGATGTTTGATCTAGAATACGATGCAAAATCTTGATTTGATAATGTGATGATGCCCCCTTAGAAATGAAAATAGATTGATGTCCGGAAGCAAAAGATGATAAAATTGATAAAGAATAGATCCAATATGTTTTCATTTCTAAAAACAATGATGATGATCTTGGCAACAAAACATGCCCCAGTGTGAAGAAAATATATATTAGGTCAAACTGGGTGAAAACCTCTACAAAACGAAGTCAAATAGTATAAATAGGTTGAAAAATATATTTTTACTATTCATTTTCACTTTTTACTATGGAGATTTTTCTCTGATCCTCCTGAGATTTCTGACAATGGTGGTCCCTATTCGAGAGCATCGGTTAAGGCAAGGGTACCAATATCAGAGACCCACAGACTATGGACCTCCGGTAAGTGGTTTTGAACATCTTAGTGCATTTATTGCTTTGTACAAATGCATTTAATGCTTTTAATCATGTGTGTTAGGATAGATTAGGGTATTTTTAGGCCAAATGCCGCATAGGATATTTTAAATGATGTCTAACAGTGCCAAATTCCTCATCCATGTTGTTAAATGATGCCTATGCTCATTAAAATGCCGCGTATAGATTAGGTCAAAATATGCTTGTGATAGATAAAATACCGCCTACAAAGCCCTACAACAAAATAAGATTTTAAATGCTACCTAGGATGATTGAAATGCCACCTGCAAGGGGAAAATGATGCATATAATGCAAAGTACTATGTCCGATCAGTCAAGTCATGCCTATGATATATAAAATGATGCTTTAACATGAAATGTTTTGTACACTCTGTGAAGTGACGCCTACAAGAAAAGTTGATGAAAACCTGATTTAAAAAAGCACAAACTAATTTTGATCTAACGTCTCGATCAACGGATTGATTTAAAAGATAGATAGGTATGTTTAGTAATGCTACAAAGTGTTTAGGATGTTAGAATAATCACATAAATGGATGTTTGATATGTCAATCTGATTGGATAGAAAACTGATTGGTAGGATAACTGATACATTGATCCCTTCTCATGATCTAGAGTTAGGAACAATAGGTTGATGCGCTCAAAAAGAGAAAAAGATTGATTTGATTGTTGTTGATTGACTTGAAATGATCCAATGATATGAAGATGCTAATATGATTCACTTGATTTTCAAAACAAGCACAATTTCATAAGTTATATGTATGGATCCTACCATCATGGTTTCTTGATTTAGCCAATGATCTGACTAGACCAAAGACACATGTTATTGATCAGTGCCGTCTATACTTCCTCCTTGATATACCTCAGTTCCAGCTAAATTGTGGACTACTCATAACTATGGCAGAGTGTTGGCACTCTAACCATAATAATTTTCACTTACCCCTCAGTGAGATGACGATCACACTTGAGGATGTATATAGATTATTACACATCCCTACTTGAGGAGATAGGGTTTACTATGATCAGGTATATGATGGTAGTTCTTATAGACATGTCTTTATAGATCTGACAATTAGAGATGATACTATCACATGGGCGCAGTTTGCATCATTTCCCACTTTGCCTGCAATTTTAGGTGCAGTGATCGGTGGATTACTTCTTCCTGATAGACAAGGTCACAAATTCATAGTCAGATGGGGATGGATCCTAGAGAAATTACTTGCACATCCTCAGTTATTTGATTGGGCTTCATGTGTTCTTGTATAGTTGTATCATGATTTACATGAGGTTTTATATTGAGAGAGTGCAACCTTATTAACAAGAGCTATTTTGCTATAGTTATCGACTTGGGAGCACATCCTAGTCACTAGACTAATTTTAGCTCAAGTGTAGGGTCGAGGATGGTCGTATGCATTCCTTTATGATGGCATGACTATCCATCATCGACTAGGAATGGTAGAGTACTAGTGTAGGATGATAAATGATATCGATCAGGTTGTATGGAGACCTTACCTAGGCTGTGAGGGGTGGAGAGAGGATGCTGATGAGTTACCTTATATGTTCTCCCCTCGATGGATGATTGGTTGATCACCTCTTTTTATTGAGAGATTTTCCTTTGGTAGAGTGTTACGATAGTTTGGCAGGGTACAAGATATGCCATAGGGTATGGCTTTGTATGCACAAGTACAAAAAAGTGGTCTATGTGGGGAGCTCAGGTAGATTATGAGTTCTCCTGTGATCAGATTGATAGATTAGGATTCAATACATGGGATATGTTAGACCATGTTACTGATGTAGGGATGTCTGCTGAGTATAGGGAGTGGTTTTCCCAACATAGATTTATGAGATACATAGATCCAACAGAGCCTATCCCTGATGTAGATGAGATGTTTGATGATGATGATGGAGGAGATGGTGGTGGAGATGGAGGTGATCAGAGAGGACCTAGAGTACAATGGGCTCTGAGAGTTCTGAGATCTCCTAGGGCACCAAGAGATCCTAGATCTCTAGGGAGAGGACAGATGGGACCTCAGATGTGGGGTGGTCATGTCAGATCTAGGGGTGGTGGTTATGCACCCAAACAGAGATAGGTGGTTCCTCCCATACCGGCTGTAGCATGGGGTCATCAGAGATAGAGAGATGCCCAACATGCACATCTTGATTAGGCTAGACAAGTATCAGGATCACAGGTCTAGGGACAACATGGACCATTACAACAGGTTCTAGTTATACAACCATAGGTTACTTTAGCTCCCACATGTCTAGTACAACCACCTCCACCTAGTAGAGTGGAGCAGGATATACATAGCCTACAAACATTTTTCTTGGCTATGACAACTTAGACGGCTCAATTTAGTGCTATGATGCAAACATTTATGAGTAGGATGGATCAGATGAGCCAGGGTGCATCTACCAGCCAAGTTCCTCCTAGGGAAACATATATATTAGACAGAGGTCCCGATGGGCCAGGGGATATAGGTACTAGAGATGGACCAGGTGCTAGGAAAGGTGATGAATTAGGTTCCCCTACTGGGTCTTGATTGGAGACAACTTGATATTGATCCTCTTGATATATATTGATGTACCATATGTATGATTGACCAATACTTTGATGATGTACTATTTTGTTGATGATGTATCATGATATACATATATTTATGGACATTTTGACGGACATTTATTTATTATGCTCTTTGATTCCATGATATTGTTTATGATGTTAATGTGAGATTTCTTTATATGTAGATCTTTATGATTTCTATGATGCATTTACTTTGATATGCTATGGATGTTGTGTCTTAGATATGACATAGATAGATGGATAGAAATGATTATGCAACTACTTCTATATGTTTTTGATTTATAATTACTGTAATGATGTATGAAATGTAATGGTAAAATGAATGCAACCATATTTTTTGGTTTTTAATGTATGCAACTTATATGAAATGCACTATTTAAATGGATGAAAAAATGGATAATGATTAATTCTTTATGAATCTTTCTCTTTGTTTTTTTAATTTCCCGATATAAAAGATAATGATTAATGATTAATGTAATGAATGCAAAAGATATTCTCACATCATTGATTTGAAACAAGATAATTGAATTTAACCTTAAAATGATTAACCCCATTGAACTTGGAAAAATCCTTTTAAACATGCAATTGATATATCATGAAAATGTAATGTAATGCAACTAACTGTCACTAGCTTTTTGCAAAATAAATGCAATAGAGATATATTTTCATCATTGAGTGTTGTGGAACTAGCAGCAAGCACAATCATCACTAACCACATTATGATAATATGAATACCACTTTCATTGCTTTTGTAACCATTGATAAACTAGTACAACCCTCACTAGTTGAATAATCCACTATGGGAGAATGAATACTGGTTTCATCAGATTCAATCTTGCAATTGCATTTTGTTATTAAGATATGGAAGATCTAAATAGCCAAGCTACCCATTTGTGTAAACAAACAAAGGTTAATCCTCCCCCCTGTATGAAAGTCCTCGATTGTTCTTTGATGATCATGTACTTAGACAAATTCACACAAGTTGGTGGATTTTCCTCAAAATAGTCACACAAGGTCAAGAAAATATCATGTCTTCATCATCGCCAATCTAGTAAAAACATCATCAATTAGCTAAAAAGACATGACTTTGAAAATTCAATGAATATCATCAAAAGATTCAAGTGTTTTGTATTGTATCAATATTTTCAATAGAACTCCAACATTCTGATCATTTAGGTTTTTGTCAAATTTTAATCCTGATAATAAGGTCATGAAATTCAAGGATCAAGGTGCAAGATCGAATGCTTGATTTGAACAATGAAATCCTTCAAAGGTTCCACAAATATCTCCCCTCTGAAGTTATGAAAATCTCTTCTGATATGTGACCAAAAAGTAGCCTTATTGAATATGTTGGTATCAACTAATGCTTTGCCCCCAAGTGAAAAAATGAGACCATGTGAATCTTGGGCAAATGAAACCTAGTATGCGACAATACAGCTTAGAGACTTTATTATGACTATGCACAAATGACAGATGCAATGAGGATATACAAATGAGATGATGAAAAGACAATATGTACAAGTACAACTACGAAATACCTAAGGGATCAAAAAGCACATGATTGCTAGGTTTTCACCTTTTGAGTTTTATTTCTCTTTTTCTCTTTTTCCCTTTTTTTGCTACCAAGGCGCCTATTGCTTGGTTTTCACCAAGGCACTTTTTCCTTTTTCAAAATTTTTCAATTTTTTCAAAATTTTCTCTTTTTTTGATATCATCAAGGTGCCTATTTGATAGGTTTTCACCAAGACAACTATTTTTGATTTTTGAATGTTTTTTGTTTCTTCATGCTCAATTTTCCTCTTTTTATGCTTTTCTTCTTTTCCATTGTTTTTGAATTTTGAATCTTTCTCATGTTTTTGGATTTTGAATTTTTCTCATGTTTTTGGATTTTGAAAATTTCTCATGTACAAAGAATGATGTTGAATTAATCCTATACTCTTTCATCTTATCATGTATAAAACCTCTTTAAATGGATGCTATTAATAGGCTCTTGCAACTCATCACCCTCACAATCAGCTAGCTTGTAGGTCCCCATTCCAAAAGAAGAAGTAATTACAAAAGGTCCAAGCCAATTTGCCTCCCATTTTCCTTTCTTTTCTCTATTTTCATTGTTTTTAGGGTTTTATCTTAACACTAAGTCTCCCACTTGAATGCTTCTAGGTTTGATATGCTTGTTGTAATTCCTTGAGATTCTATTTTGATACACTTTCAAATGCTCATAAGCTTATGTTTGATGTTCCTCCAACAATTCCAATTGTTGAAGTTGGGAAACCCTATAATCCTCATCATTGATTAATCCTTGTAATGAAACTCTTAAGGATGGGATTTCAACCTCCAAAGGTAGAACAACTTCTGCCCCATAAACCAAGGAAAATGGTGTAGCTCCTGTTGGTGTTCAAATGCTAGTTTTGTAGGCCCACAATGTCGGGTTTATTTGGATGTGCCAATCTCTTCCTGATTTGTCAACCGATCATTTCAATATTTTGAGGATATTCTTATTTGTAGCTTCAGCTTGTCCATTACCTTGAGGATAGTAAATGGAGGAAGAATGGTGTGTTATATGGAAGGTCTCACATAGTTTATCCACATCTATGTTCTTGAATTGTTTCCCATTTTCTATGATGATGGTACAGGGAATATCATATCTATAAATGATGTGATTGAGGATAAACATAGAAATCTATTTTCCTGTTGCAGTTTTCAAATGTACGGCCTCCACCCATTTGGTAAAATATTCTATTGCCGTGATGATGTATTTGTGACCATTGGAAGAAGGTGGATAAATCATTCCAATAAGATTAAATCCCCATTGGTAAAAAGGCCATGGTGTAATGAATGGGTTTAACTCTTGTGCAGGCACATGGATCATGTCTCCATGGTATTGACAATTTGAACACACTTTAACAAAGTGGCAAGCATCCTTTTCTAAGGTTTTCCAGAAATGCCCCATACAAAGGATTTTCTTGGCTAGGTTTAACTAACTTGAATGAGACCCAAAAATACCCTCATGAATGTCTCTTAAAGATAACTTTTATTCCTTGTCCTCTAGACACATAAGTATAATTTTGTCAAGTCCTTTGCGATATAATATGTCAAATATGATAGTGTAATGATCCACTTTGTGTATAAAGTGTTGTTTTTGGGCACGAGTTTGGTCTAAAGGTAAAAATTGGTCTTTGAGATAGGTATAAATGGGTCCATACCAAGGAAAGTCATGTCCATTTATAAGGAAAATAATTTGAGTTTCAGGGAGGTCAAAATCTGGTTTTACCAACTCTTCTACCAAGAATTCGTACCTCGCATTTTGATCAGGCATTTTGAGTAAAGAAGCCAAAGTAGCCATAACATCTGCTGCTCTATTCTTATCCCTTGGTATTTTCTCAAATGTAATCAAGAAAAAGTATTTCATCTAGTCATCTACCATCCTTTTTATATGGCATCAATTTTCATCCTTAGTTTTATACTCATCATTAATTTGATTAATGACCAATTGAGAATCCCCATAAACTTGCAGTTTTGTGACATTCCATTCTAAAGCCATTTTAATGCCTATGACTAAAGCTTCATATTCTGAAATATTGTTTGTACTGTTAGTAATAAATGAGAGCGGGGGGAGGGGTGAATCAATGGCCTAAAAAATATTCCAATAATCAACCCAAAAACTTAGTACCACAATATTAAGCCTCTAGTTACCTTCGGTCCTATAAGATGAATGCCTCCAAATATTTTTATCAAATTACTACTGCTCAAAATGCTTTGTAAAACCTTCTAATATATGTTTACCGAATAGCAATTTGTTAATTTATCAAAAGAAATTAAATTATCTAGAGTATACCAATCAATCCAATTAAGTTAAGTGTAATGCAAAACACTAAAGTAATGACTCATAAACACATTGATACATGGATTTTTAACGTATAAACCCTATTGAGGGAAAAACCACTTGGGACTGGTAACCCAAAATTTTCACTCTTCTAAAGTTAGCTCGATGAAGAGCCAACCCTATTAAAGGTTAAAAACACACTGTTAGGTGTGACCTTGTTAGAGGATTTAAAAGTTTAGTCTATCACTTGATATTGGGCATCTCTATGCTACCTTCCTTGATCAAACACTCACTTGGCCTATCAATAGGTATTTGGCATCTCATGCTATCTTCATGATCAAATTTTTTGATAATCCTTGAGATGTATCTCAATATAGAAAGGATCTTTAAATCTTGCTCGGCTAAGAGACTTTCTGAATCAATGGTTAAACTGAAACAATATGATCTATTTACATATACAACTTATACTTGCAGATTTTCAAATCTATTGTAATCTCATAAAACTATTCTGATCAATATATCTCAGTTTATACCTTTGCTCCATTGTGATTCTTCTCAGTGATGTTGTGCTTTGTTGCTTGGTGTCTGCAAAAAACTTTAGCTCTTTCTTTAGCTTGATTGATCAGGACTGTATGAAGTTTCTCTTCATCAGTTTCTCTTTAGCATCCTCTTTTCATTCATTCACCCACCACACCAATTTGTAATGAATTGATTTGTCTCTTACATACATGATATAACCGTTGTTAGTTTCTTGATTTTCCTTATCTTGGCATGATCCACATTCTCACCAATTAGATTTAAAGCAAAACTATTGTTTTATCTTGTTACGATCTTATTTCCAACTGGAAAAAACTACTTTAAATCCATTACTTATCTCTGGCTTTATCTTATCAATGAAAACAAAGATAACTAATAGTTAAGTCTATATTTAGCTCTGCTAGGTAGATATTTTTTTTGTTTATGAACTCAAGTTAATTTTGGTGTTTAACTCTTTGATAGCTTCAGTCAACACTCTAGTTCTCCTCGGGCTTCTCTGTCAGTTTACATTATGTTTCTAGCCATCAGTTATGCTTGTGATTATGCTTTTCGGTAATTCTCATTGATGTTCTTGCTTGAGAATCACTATGACTTGAATTTCAATGATCTTTGTCTGTCGGTGTTCCTCTGATTATCGGTGTTTGAAGTAATATTTGTGAATGCTTGTTTTTTATGCATTACTAAAAGCATAATATTTTTCTCTTTGATTCTCCGAAGTCTTTGACACTTTGATTATAACTAATTAGATTATATCAAGTTGACATCAATGACAATACAATCCATTAACTGATTTAATGTCTTGCATCATCCTTCTGCATTTTAGTGATCAACTTAACATCTTCAAAATTCAATAACTTATATGTCATCAATCTCTCCCTTTGGCATTGATGGTAACATACTACATTATCATACTATACTATCACTAATACAATATGAAATATAAAATTTCATCAAGTTTTCCTAATGTAACTATTACAAATGTCTGGCTCTCGATAAGCTCAAAAATAGCTTAGATTTGTTTCCTGCAGAGTGGTTGTCTTCAATCTTCAATCCCTTCAATGGATAGATGTATTATCCGATATCGCTATTCTGATATGTGCTCTACCTTATTTTTCCTTCTTCTTGATAATCTCTTTTTCTTTTTTACTACAATATTTCTTTTTGTCAAAAGTCTCTCCCTTTGTTACTTCTCTCCCTTAGATGGATATTTCATATGTAATAAATTTCTCTCCTTAGAATAGTGATTAACTCTTCCTTCTGATTCTCAGGAACTTCTCTTCATGGATGATGATATAATCTTTTCCGATCAATGAGATAATATCTCCCTTTAATAATGCAAATATCTCCCTGATGATAATGAGATAATTCTCTCCCTTTGATAATAATGCCAAAAAAAATACTTCTTGTTTTATCATTTATATCATGTTCCATCCCTTTGCATAATATATTCCTTTAATCTCCCTATCCATCAGCAATACAATGTTTCTAGTTTTCAGTGTAGATATGTACCTTGCTATGTATAGATATATATGTTGCTATCCATCTTAGTGTTTGCATCAACATGACTGATTATCAGATTTGGTATAGGCTGATGCAACCTCCTAGTCAGATTACTGACCAATAGACAAGGGTTGGACCCTAGTCTCTGTCTCAGGTACTCAAATGTATTCTTTGGTAATGGCTTTATGAATATGTCAACTAACTATTCCTTTGATTGAACATATTCTAGTGTCACTTCCTTTGCTTGTACCTGTTCTCTTAGATAGTGATACTTGATAGAAATATGCTTAGTCTTAGCATGCACGACGAGATTCTTAGAAATGTTTATTGCAATAGTGTTATCACAATATATAATTACTGGTTCAAGAATCTTCATATTCATACCTTCCAGCAATTGTTTGATCCATGCAATATTGGAGCAATTTGCAGTAGCAGCCACATACTCTACATCTGTAGTTGATTGAGAGATGCATCATTGCTTCTTGCTGATCCATGTGACAAGTCTGTCACCCATGATGAATGCTCCTCCAGTTGTGCTCTTTCGGTCATCAATGTTTCCATCCCAATCAACATCTGTATAGACTTGTAGCTCAAATTTTCCTTCTCTTTTGTACCATAAGCCATAGTCCTTGATGTTCTTCAGATATCTAAGAATTTTCTTGACAATAGTCATATGTGATTCTTGGGATTAGCAGAGAATATTTCAACTATTCCAACTACGTGTGCTATATCTGGTCTAGTGTGAACAACATACATCAGTTTTCCAATCATTGATCTATATAAGGTTTGATTTACCTCATTAGATTTGTCTTCTTTTTTTAGCTTACATCTGGTATCCATAGGTGTTCCAAATAGTTTGGAATATTCCATATTGAATATCTTCAGCACTTCCTTGATGTATTTGGACTGAGTGATGTATATGCCTGTGTTGGTAAACAGATTGTTCTTTTTCACTTTAACTCTAAAGTACCCAAATATTAAAGAAACAATCAAATACAACAGTTGGGAAATGTAATTGAATAACTAATTTCCCTCTAAATTTGAAGGTACAGCTCCCTTAAGTGATTAATCTTCAATGAATTTTTGTTCTTTCCTAATTTAAAGGGGGTTTGTTCTTAACCTGAGAACATAAGAGGTAATTGGAACTAGGCCTAGATAGGAACTAGTTCAGGCAAATAGATTTAGATTTCTATCTAGCCAAATTTCAAGACTTTATAAATCATATAAGATCCTAAAATTGGTAATGCAGGAACTAATAATGAAGATGCAAACACTAAACTAAAAGATCAATGATAAATTAACAATGATGAATCGATCTACTTCATAATAAAATTTCTCATAATCTATGGGTGACACCCAGATTTCCCCTTAATTAACTGTATCAAATCATAATACAGAACCTCAGTTTAATCTTGAACTGTAAATCTAATTTAAAGAAACATTCAAACTAATAGAAAGATAAATGCAATGGAACAGTCAAAACATTGGCATTCAGACATAAACAAATTTGACTCAGCAAAAATGAAGTCCTTCACACCAAAATTTAGCCAACCTTTGTATTGATTTTCAAAATAGTACATATAGATTTTTAGAGTTTGACCATTACAAAAAGGGGTAACCAAAATGGTTCAACTTCCCTAACTAGATATGATAAACAAATATTTATCCATTACAAGCTCTATCAAAATTTAGTACAAGAGGGAATCTATTTATTCCGCCATTTACTTCCCCTTATCTATTCTCTCCCTATAGGCGGTGACAACTGTGATGATCAGAATTAGCTCTTCATGTCTATTGATATGGACATTGGTATATCTGATGAGCCATCTAGAATGATATTTGGCTAGGCTCTTAACCACATCTACCCAATCTTTCATCTCTTCCATGGCTTTATAGATGCATCCACTCAACTGTTGGAGTTCCGACACCTTATCCAAGTGAGAGGAAGACTGTTCTACCAGCTTATCCATATAATCTAAAAAGGATTTTTGCATGTTGGTCACTCCGATCATTTCTTTTCCTTGACCACTTGTCTATGACTCCATGTGAAGACCCTGAAGGAGTTTAAAATCTTTGTTATGTTCCTCTTTGATTTTGACATCTATCTATTGCAACCCTCCTTTGGCTTGGATGATCATCCTAGTCTTAAACTCCAGGCTTTGAAGCCATTCAATCAAAGGCTCATCTCCTTTCAGCAATATCTTGGCCTTTATTGCCTCCTTAGTCTTCATTTTAACTGCTACATGCAACATTACTATGCATTCTTGGCACTTCACTCTCTCCGATGTGAGAGTCTACAAATTCTTGTCAATGTTATTTCTCTCCTTCTCCAGCTTTAGGAGAGTATCACCTAGTTGCTCAATAACTACCAACCCTTTATATTTGAGCCTCTCAATCCATCTTTTACAAATCTTCCCAAAGTTTCTATCTTCTTGAAAATTGGCTATGATAGCTTGATTCTCTGTAGCATTAGGGTCAAAAGTGGTTTGGGCACTAGGAATGCTCACAACTGGGGTAACTAACTATTTGATAAAGTTAGTTAGTTCAACAACTTCTGCTTTAGGTTGGACTTTAGTAGTCTTGAGATCCTCAAGCTCTTCTTCAATTACAATATTAGTGGACTTCCACCAATGCACCTTAGTATCATGGTGAGCCAATCCCATATCAAATGACTATAGTTTGAAATCAGAGGCAGTCAAATCCTCAATCCTGCCTTCTTTTGTGGGCTTCGCTACCTCCATAGTGAAGTGCCCTATTTCTAGGTCTCAACCTAATGTAGACAGTGTCTTTTATTTCTTCTCCTTGCTCATGGTGGCACTGGATTGTAAATCCCATGAAAGAGTATACTTGCTGGGAGCTACTTCTTCTATCCTCTTCCTTTTATGCTCTAAAGTGTTCTCTATCCAAGACTCTGCACTAGTAACTTTGGTGGCAGAGACCAATTCCTCTATGAACAACTTCCTGATGACCAGAGGAGTAGCTTTAGGTCTAGAAGAAAATGGATTCATTGAGTTAGGAGAGGAGGAAACTAATTTAATAACTTGAGCAACCCTTCTGTTTCTTTCCAGCCTCCTCATTCGATTCTATGGCTATAGTGCTAGAACTATCTTTGCCCACTTCTACTATAATAGGGGACCCTCACCTTGGAGTATCTTGAATCAAGGTGTCACCTTGTGTGCCCAAAGTGCTAGCTTTAACTGGTTTCTTTGTTTCTACACTTTTAACAGGCTCCGCCGTACACTTGAATGGGTCTGTAGAAACCGCTTCTTCTGTGGAACCAATGATAGGAGCCGAGCCATCTCCACATGTATTGTCTACTGGAATCATCTTTTCAGGAGGCTCATCACCTCCACCTGCTGGTTGAGCTAACTCCTTGGCTATGGTTGGGATAGTCGCTAAAGATGATGCAAGAGTACTCTTGATCACTTTTGCAAGAGTTTGTCAAGATGAAGGCTTCCTTTTCGACCTCTTCCTTCTGCCCGCTGTCCATTCGATCCACTACTCTGTCCTTTTGTAGATCCCACCCGTCAAGGTTTGCAAGTCATCAATGGCTTGACCTAGCATGGGTTTAGAGCTTATAAGAAGGGGCTTAATTTTATCTATGTATGTATCATCATACATATGCTAGCCATCATCTTCTATACCTTCAACTGCAATCTTATCTTTGAACCTTTTGATTTGTTCAATAGTTAATCTTGCATAGAATTGATCTCTGCTTTCTAGATCATCTTTGCAATTGGCCCAATAGTCCTCTATATCATCGATGTGATGAATAGTGTGACCCATTTGCAAGTAATCTTGGGCATAGTTCATAGGATCATACTACGGCCTCAGAACATCATATATTTCTAGTTGAAAATTCTTTGAGAATGCTTTCAAAAAATTCTTTGCATCAGACTGGGATGCACAACTTTAGGCTCCCATGGTCATTGGGAAATCATAGCCTTTCTTCTTGGCACCTACATAGATCAGGTTCACTTGAACTACTTTTCTCATCACCTCAACCAGCATGATCATGTCGTTGGGGTACCTGGGCAACTTCAAAGGAAAATCATCAAATCCTGCAAGATGAATGTATGAGAAATTCACAAATTGGATAAAATAAGCTCTAAATTGGTTGATAATGCCATGGCTTCCAGAGAAAATCTTCTTTCTGGGAAACCTTGTAACTCCCTACACAGCCTCATTGTGAATGTGTACTTAACTTTGAGATATTCAATATAACTGTTATGTAATTGCAAAGAGGGGAAGAACTCATAACTCTTAACATCCTCCGGGAATTCTTCTAGTCTAGGAAGTCCTGGCCAAAGTTAAATTGTAGCTAAGATATATAATAGAACTGAGGACATATAGAACTTGTTCTAATGTTTAGCTCTATTTAGGGCATTTGAGAGATTTTCACTTACCATGTGAGCCTAGTTAATGAAATTATGTTGAGAAAAAATCACCTAAACCAAGAAGAAATAGTGCTTAATGAAATTAAGTGCATCACTCTCACCTCTGATCCTGTGAAGAAATACTAGGATATCGACAATTTCTAGCTTTAGTTTCATGTCGTATAGTGTTTTGGACAACTTTCCCTTGGCGCTCCTCGACTCCTGGAACCATGTCTTCATTATCTCCTTCTTCCACACAGTCTTCTTTTCTCCATACTCAATAACTACCCGATTGTATGTCATCTCTGAGTATTTAGCTTGCTCTAGAATACGAAGGGAGTTCTGGATGAAGTCTCGGTCAATAGAGAGTAGCACCATATCATTGGGAAAAAGAATTTGCTTAGTGTCCAGATTGTAGCGGACTATGCATTCTCAAACCAGATTTGGAGCTTGAATCACAACAAGAAAGCCGACGGCTTTGACTAACCCACTCTCCTTCAAATTTTCTTAATGGGATCTATCCTTTCAGCATTCATCCTGCTATGAAAGCTCTGCATATCAAAGAATCTCAAAGAGGTGTCTGTGATTTTGTGCCAGTCGGAATGATGCCATTCATCCCAATGAAAGAAAGGAAAAATTATCTCTAGGGGTTTCAATTTAGACAATTCATCAAATAGATGGTAGTTCTTGTTTGCAACACTTCGCTGATTTTATAACTTCTAACTTCTTACCGTTAATGACCGACTTCCCGTGCCACACAAATTAAAAGACTTAGGCATTTATGAAAATTCCATTATGAAGAAAAATGACTTTATTTGAATTAATTAATTTACCTCTACAGGCTGTTAAGAAACATCTTTTCACCTTAGATAAATGTAATGGTAACTTTTTGGAGACAACGGATAATTACTTTTTTGCTTCTCCTTTCGGTAGAGAAATGTTTTTGGAGAACTCTCTACTCAGAAATCCACCGAGAAGGAATCTTATCCTATTGCAATGCTAAAATGATGAGAGACAATTTTATTTTCTTTCTTTATGCCTTAAGTCCCCTCACAAGTTGATTTTTCTTCATAAACCTTGCGTATAACAATCTGGCAGAAAATGCATCTTACAGGTCAAAACCCGCCTGTTGGAGTAGCAGAGAAGATACTTTCCACTTTTTTGCTGATGAGCTTTGGTCTTTGATACCTTATCATTTGATCATTCTTCTGGCTCGTAGGGATTTATTTTGAATGCAATAATCTTTCTAGCCTCAATTATCTATCTTCCACTTCTACTGTCCGCTGAGACTTTAAAATTGTTGACTACAAAAAATGCACTCTGTAGGTCATTATCCGCTAGGGAAAAGCCCAAAACAAATTTTCTGCTGATAAGAGAAAATGAAGTATCAAAGCTAAAGATTCCAAAACCCCATAAGATCAATGTTAGAAACTTCCAAATCGTGACCTTTATCGGATTTGGGAGCTTAACCTACCCAAAATGACATGAACTTGGATAAAAAACCCCTAGCGTACAAAGGAGAAGGTAATTTGGGAAAATCCAATAAAGGTTTCCCTAGCCTAAAGGGAAAAACTAGACTTAGAATCATGACTTTCACAATGTTTTCAAGATCATTACTACACACTAAACATCCATTTTTCTCTAAAGATATGCAAAACAAAAATGGGGCAACAACCTACATCTTGTTGAAGAATCTGTAGACGAAGAAAGAATTTGATCTCTCCAAACATAGACATTTAAAATTCCTTTCTCATTTCATTAGCAAAGGATTTGCTTAACAATTCATTCCCCCAAAAATGATATCATCAACAAAAATTTCAGCAATCAGAATATTACCATCGCTATCTTCTTTTAAGTACAGATTGCTATTTTTACTTGTTCTAACAAATTTAATGCTAATGAGATATGAGTGAATTCTTTCATACCAGGCTCTCGGTGCTTGTTTCAATCCATACAAGGCTTTATGTAGTCTATATACCATGTTTCTCTTGTCTAGATCAACAAACCCTTTTGGTTGTTCAATATATACCTCTTCTTCTAGTATTCCATTTAGGAATGCAGATTTGACATCCATTTGGTATACCTTGAATCCTTTAAATGCAACATATGCAAGTAAGATTCTAACTCATTCTAGTCTAGAAACGGGTGCAAAGGTTTCTCCATAATCAATACCTTCTTCTTGTGCATATCCCTTGCATACTAACCTTGATTTGTTTCTAGTGACTTCTCCATTCTCATTCAGCTTGTTTCTGAATATCCATTTGGTACCGATGACATTCTTGTCATCTGGTCTCGGTACTAGTGTCCATGTATTGTTCTTCTCAATCTTTTCTATTTCCTCATTCATATCACTGACCCATTCTTCATTCTCAAGTGCATTGTTAATAGATTTAGGCTCAAAATCACAAAGTAAACATCTGGTGTTAAGTGACTTACTTCTTGTTCTTGTTCCATCCTTTTTGTCTCCTATGATTTGATTATGTGGATGATGTCTTCTGACACACTTGGGAAGTTTTGGTTCAGCTCTGTGTTCATCATTCTGATAATCTTCTTCACCTTCATTCTCATCTCCATTATTCAGAACATCATCTTGAGGATTATCCCAATTGTCGATAATTGCAGCCTGATGCTTGGGTGCAATGTTCTGATGCTCTAAGCGACACACTATTTCTCATGTAGAGTGTTAGGTTATCTATAAATAAACCTATTGTAGTCCTCCAGTTCCTTTTTGCTTTCCTTATCATTCTTTTCTGCAAATTCATCTATTTTAACATTTTCACTTTCAATGATTTTGTTAGATGACTTGTTAAGACATTTATAAGCCTTTCTTTTGGTTCAATACCCTAGGAAGATACCTTCTTCACTTTTGCAATCAATTTTTCCATTTCTATCATCCTTAAATATATAACATTGACTACCAAAGATTTTGAACTAACTTACATTGGGTGTATAACCATACCAAAGCTCATAGGGTGTCTTCTTTGTGTCCTTCTTCAATTGTACTCTATTTAATGTGTAGACAGTAGTACTGACAGATTCCCTCTAGAAAGTTTGAGTGATGCTTTTCTCAATCATCAATATTCTTGCACAGTCAACAATTGATCTATTTCTCCTTTTAGCAATTCCATTTTGTTGTGGTGTCCTTGGTGCAGAAACCTATCTTTTAATTCCATGCTCATTACAATAGTCAATGAATTCTTCTGAAGTAAATTCCCCTCCTCTATCTGACCTTAAGCATTTCAATTTATTTTCACTTTATTTTTCCACCATTGCTTTATACCATTTAAACATCTTAAATGCTTCTGATTTATCTTTTAAAAACATGGCTGCCATCATTCTATAAAAATCATCAAGAAAGAGAATAAAATACCTATCTCCATAGTATCTCTTTGTTCTCATGGGTCCACATAGATCTATATGGAATAATTCTAGAATTGCAGTAGATGTATGGATTTTACTCTTGAAACTAGAATTTGTCATCTTACCTTTTTGACAATTCTTGTACATGATATGCTCGAGCTTAGTCATGCTTGGTAAGCCTCTGACATTCCTTTTGTTTCTTATCCTTATCATGTTGTCAAAGTTCACATGACACAATCTGTTGTGCCACAACCATATCTCTTCGTTTCTATCCATTAAACAAGTGGTGTTATTTTTATCAATATAGAAAAGGTTACCTTTTGTCTGCTCACTGGTACCAATCAATCTTCATGATTCATTGTAGATCTTTGCCTTCTTATTTTCAAATGCTACTCTGTGACCTAAATTGTTTAACCGTGAAACACTTAACAAATTATAATTTAGTCCTTTTACCCAGTAGGCATTTTCACATTTTATCAGGTTATTCAACATTATGGTTCCTTTACCTTCAACTGGACAAGGTGTATCATTTCCCATTCTTACTGAACCACCATTATAGTATTCAAAATTCTCAAACTTTTGTTTATCACCGGTCATATGGTGAGTGCAGCCACTATCTATGATCTAGACATCATTTTTACTAACTTTAGATATGAGTGCAGTTTCTACATACCTTTCTTCATCTTTATCAGAATCATCCTTCATGGATACAAATACCATCTCGATGTCTTCTTTTGATTCGGTTTCGGTGTCATAAGCTTTGTTCTCAGCTAGGTAAAAATCTTTCTTCCCTTTGTCCTTGTAGTCTTAGGTATCTCTCTTGTCAGATTGTTGGTTTCTTTGGTAATCTCTATTATCACCTTTATCAAACTTCTTCTCATATAATCTATCATTCCCTCTATCATCTTTTCTTTGGTTTGGACATCTTGCAGAAAAGTGTCTGACCTCTTTACAATTGAAACATACAAGTGGTAATTTACCTTTGCCTCTCTGAAATCTTGTGGCCATTAGTGCTTCAATTTCATCAAGTCCTTGATCCTCATTATCACTGTCACTATCATTTATAATAGCATGTCTATGACTTGAGCTACTTATCTTTAGAGAAGATTTGAATATAGATTCTATAGATGGTAAGACACTATTATCAAAGCTATTCATCTCAAATGAAATTAGTCTACCAATCAGACTATCTCCAGTAACTGGATTGTTTGCAACTACTCTTATTTCTTGAATAGTAGAAAATCTAATAGCATATACGATCAGTAAGGTTATTAATATTTTACTTACCACTCTCTCCTCTTCAAGTACACCTCCAACTCCTCAGATAACATTTACTACCTCTTTGATTCTGCAGCTATATTGAGTAATGTTTTCTCCTTCTTTCATTCTTAGTTCATCAAACCTTCCTCTTAGGATTTCTGCATTTGCTATGAGTAAATTGGAATCTCCTCCATGTACAAGCTTCAACTTATCCCACATTTGCTTTGTAGGGGTCCAGTTTTGAAATCTTCAAACTCAACATCAGAGAGTGATGATGCAAGCTCTATCATCATTCAGTTATGCTCATGGTTGACTCTTAATTGCTCAAGAGTATGAGGTCCTGTAGGAAAAAAATATTCAGTATCTAAGTATTGAACAATATCATTTCCAATACCTGATAGGTGGAGTCTTATTCTTCTTTGCCATGATGCAAAGTTATCATTATTCAACTTGGGCACATCTCGTCTGTTCATCTTGTGATCTTTTGGTTGAGCTATTAAACTCCCTTTCAAAGCACACAAGCTCTGATACCAATTGATAGTAATAACTGAGAGAGGGGGCGGGGGGGGGGGGGGGAATCANGGGGGGGGGTGAATCAATGGCCTAAAAATATTCCAATAATCAACCCAAAAACTTAGTACCACAATATTAATCCTCTATTTATCTTCAGTCCTATAAGATGAATGCCTCCAAATATTTTTATCAAATTACTACTGGTCGAAATACTTTGTAAAACCTTCTAATATATGTTTATCGAATAGCAGTCTATTAATTTATCAAAAGATAGTCAATTATCTAGAGTATACCGATCAATCCAATTAAGTTAAGTGTAATGCAAAACACTAAAGTAATGACTCATAAACACATTGACACATGGATTTTTAACATGGAAACCCTGTTAAGGTAAAAACCACTTGGGACCGGTAACCCAAAATTTTCACTCTTCTAAAGTGATCTCGGTGAAGAGCCAACCCTGTTAAAGGTTACAAACACACTGTTAGGTGTGACCTTGTTAGAGGATTTAAAATTTTAGCCTTTCACTTGATATCGGGCATATCTATGCTACCTTCCTTGATCAAACACTCACTTGGCCTGTCAATAGGTATCTACCATCTCATGCTATCTTCATGATCAAAATTTTTGATACTCCTTGCGATGTATCTCAATATAGAAAGGATCTTTAAATCCTGCTCGGTTAAGACACTTTCTGAATCAATGGTTAAACTGAAATAGTATGATTTGTTTACATATACAACTTATACTTGTAGATTTTCAGATCTATTGTAATCTCATAAAACTATTCTGATCAATATATCTCAGTTTATACATTTGCTCCACTTTGATTCTACTCAGTGATGTTGTTCTCTATTTCTTGGTGTCTGCAGAAAACTTTATCTCTTTCCTTAGCTTGATTGATTAGGACTGTATGAAGTTTCTCTTCATCAATTTCTCTTTAGCATCCTCTTTTCATTCATTCACCCAGCACACCAATTCATAATGAATTGAGTTATCTCTTTATAGACATGATATCACTATTGTTAGGTTCTTGATTTTCTTTATCTTGGCATGATCCACAATTCTTGCCAATTAGATTTAAAGAAAAACTCCTATTTTATCTCACTGAGATCTTCTTGCCAACTAGAGAAAAAAAATTTAAATCCATTACGTATCTCTGGCTTTATCTTGTTGATGAAAGTAAAGATAACTACCAATTAAGTCTATATTTAGCTCTGCCAGCTAGATATTTTCTGAACTCAATTTAATTTTGGTGTTTAACTCTTTGATAGCTTCGGTCAACACTCCAGTTCTCCTCGGACTTCTCCATCGGTTTACATTATGTTTCTGGCCATCAGTTATGCTTGTGATTCTGCTCATCTGTAATTCTTGTCGATGTTCTTGCTCAGGCATCACTATGACTTGACTTTCATTGATCTCTGTCCATCGGTGTTCCATGACCGTCGATGTTTGAAGTCATATTTGTGAATGCTTATCCTTTATGCATTACTAAAAGCATAATCTTTTTCTCTTTGATTATAACCGATTAGATTATATCAAGTTGACATCAATGTCAATACAATCCATTAATTGATTTAATGTCTTGCATTATCCTTCTGCATTTCAGTGATCAACTTAACATCTTCAAACATTCAATCAGTTACATGTCATCATGTGCATGGGAACAAAATTTTGTAAGAGTTAGGAATGGTGTATCCTTGTGGTGTAATCAATAGAATTCCAGCCCCTGAACCATGTTGAGTGTAGGATCCATTGAAATATAATTTCCATGCTTTGGCTTCCACATTGACTATCTCTGCATCTGGAAATTCAACTTGAATAGGATGAGTAGAAACTAAAGGATTTTCAGCCAATTGATCAGCTATGACTTGTCCCTTGATAGATTTTTGGTCCACATACTCAATGTCAAATTCACTAAGTACCATTACCCATTTAGTAATTCTTCCTGTAAGGGCTATTTTTCTAAGCAAATACTTTAATGGATCAATTTTGGCAATCAACTTAACCTTGTGCATCAACATGTAATGTCGTAGTTTTTGTGTGGAAAAAACTACCGCTAGACAAGCCCGCTCCATGAAGCTATAATTCAACTCATACTTGATCAAGGTTCTACTTAAGTAGTAAATGGCTCTTTATTTTCCTTCATCATCCTCTTGTGCCAAAAAAACCCCTAAAGATCTCTTCATTTCTAAAATGTATAATAGTAAGGGTTTTCCTTTGATTGGAGGCATCAAAATGGGTGGATTTACCAAGTATGTCTTCAATAGGGTGAAAGTTTGTTTGCATTCATCATCCCACCTAAAAATGGTATTGTTATGTAGTAATCTTGTAAAAGAGTGGCACTTTTCTGCTAATTGTGAGATGAATCTCCTAATAGATTGAAGTCTTCCTTAGAGTGACCTCATTTGAATAATGTTTTTGGGAGTTTCCATTTCCATGATTACTTGTACTTTTTTCGAATCCACTTCAATCCCTTTTGCTGAAACTATGTAGCCCAATAGTTTGCTGGATTGAACACCAAATGCACATTTATTTGGATTTAACCTTAATTTAAATTGCTCCAACCTTATAAAAATATTTTCTAGGATCGATAAATGGTCTTTTATTTCATGTGATTTTGCTAAGATATCATCCACATAGTCTTCTAGGAAAATATGCATCATGTCATGGAAGATAGTTGTCATTGCCCTTTGACAGGTTGATCTGACATTTTTGAGGCCAAAGGGCATAACATTCCAACATAAGGTACCCCATGGGAAAGTGAAATCGGTATTTTATTGATCCTTAAGTGTAATTATAATATGATTGTATCCGCTAAATCCATCCATCAATGAAAACATAGAATTTCCTGCTGTCAAATCCACTATAGAATCAATGCTAGGTAATGGAAAATCATCCTTAGGGAAAGAAAGGTTAAGGTCTCTAAAATTTGTGCATATTCGAATGGATTTGTCATGGTTAGTAACAATTACAATATTGGAAACCCATTCTTCATAAGCTATGACTCTTATGAAGCTAACTTTAGTAACTTTTCCAATTCGGCCTTAACCAATAAAGCTACATGGGGATGCATTTTTCTCAACTTTTGCCTCACAGGTTTTACGTCGGGCCCACATTAAGGTGGTGCATTATGAAACTTGTATCTAATCCTGGCATGTTGGCATACAACCATGCAAATTTTATTTTCTTTTCTTGAAAGAATTTGATGAAATCCTTCCTTTCTGTAGGAGTCAATGATGCTGCTAAATGAATAAACTTAGGTTCCCATTCGGTTCCAATGTTGACCTTTTCATTTGGATCAATGAGGATAGGAGATATCTCTTCTTCATATTCTGGTAAGGTATCCAATGTCTCTTCCTTAGGTGCCACAGTTGGGTTTTCACCTTTGGAAACATCCATTATTTTTACTTTTTTGGGGTCTAGTACTGGCACATGGTGGTTTTCACCACTAGACCTTTTCATTTTTTTACTTTTTTTTTTAATTTTATCTTGTGGATTAAGAGATTGGACCCCTACCTCTATCATCATGTTTGGATTGAATTTTTTGGTGGAAGATGGTTCAACCACATTAAGGTATTGGGCCATGTCATTGTCATTGGGAAAATAGAGTAGGTCATTAGGTTCGGTTAAGTCACAATCAATGAGATCAGGATGAATAAGGGCTAAGGACTCATTAGGAAAGTTTTCATTTGAAGGTTTCAAGGACATGAATTTGTTTGAGGGTTCATACATTGTATTTCTCAATTCAATAACATGTGCTTGCTCGAGGTGTTCCATGGAAGTAGGATCGAAATTATATTCACTAGACTCCTCATGGATTTCCATGGGAAAGAATGCATGTGGATTAAATCTAACATTTGAATCAACCCCCCCCATGAAGGTACCCAAGGTTCACTTATCCATTGGTTGTCACTAGGTTCTTGTCCTACATTGGATTCTTGAGGGACAATTAATACATGTGTAGAACTCAAACCTTGATCCATATTGTCTTGAATTTTGGTATTAGGTATAGTAGCATAGGTATGAATGACATCTACCTCTTTATTGTGACAAGAATATTTGGATAGGGAATCCCACTCATATTCTCTGGAGTCATCCTTACTCTCGGATCCTAACATGTAAACATGCTCATAAGAATCATGCCTAAAACTTGAACCAACTTCTTTCTCTTGATACCCTATTCCTGATTTCTCATCCTTTGACCTCCAAGGAGGTTTGATAGGTTCTAGCAAGCCTTTATTTCTTATTCCTAAGGGTCCTCTTCCCTTGTACCCCATTTTTAACATTATTTGAAATCCCTTTCCATATTGATCGGTTTGGATGGTGACATGTTGCACTCTTTCAACGAGATTATTTGAAGCATCCTCATCTTTATAGAGCCATTGTAAAACTTCATTATCCTCCTTTTCTAGGCCTGATTGATCACTCTCTCTTAAAAAATGAGATTTGTATTTTTGAGGTGGATGATAATTTTGAAGGTTTCCCATGTGTCTTTGGGGAAGTTGGTAAATCAAATAGGGAAATAGAATATTCCCCTACTCCTTTTGAATTGATTCTACATTGTTTTTCAAATTTATGCATCATCTCACTCATCTTTTGATATTTGTCCTTGTTGGTTTGTTCTCTTTCCTCCTTAGAGGGTCTCAAAATGTGTTCTTTGGTGTAGAAACTTTGACTAAATTTTCATTGGAACTTTGACCCTCATAAATAACTTTCCCTTTTCCCTTAGTCGATGTAGGTAAGTTGGTTTCATTAGGAATTGAAGTAAATGTAGCATTTAATGTAGAATTAGGACCTTCCTCTTTGGTTTCTTCAATGATGACACTAGGAATAATTCCTTCCCTATTGTGTGGAACAAATAACTCATGAAGAGGTTTCACCATATTTCAATATTGCAAGGGATTGGAATCTCCTCCAATAGTTATTTCTCCACCCATGTACAAAAACTTGATACATTGATGATAGGTCAAAGGCACCGCTTGCATCTCATGAATCCATGGCCTTCCCAATAAAATATTATAAGTTAAATTCATGTCAAGAACTTGACAAATGATATCTTTCTTGATAGGACCAACCTGAATGGGAAAAACCACCATTCCTTTAGAAGATATTTCCTCCTCATCATAAGCCCTTATAGTGATTTGTTTCTTGGGATCAATAGATGACTCAGTTAAGCCTAGAGCTTTGACTAGGTTCAAGGTAGAAATGTTTAAATCGGCTCCTCCATCAACAAGGAATCTCTTGAACCTATTCTTTTGTATTAAGACTTCTGTATACAAGGGAAAATTTTGAGGATGATTGATTGAAATATCATCTTTTTCTTAAAATGAAAGGCAATGTGGTTCCACAAGATGTCTTACCATGTTTTGAAACTTATCTTCCTCCAAGTTTATAGGAACATTAGTTTCCACAAGAGATTTTCCAAGATCTCCTTGTGATTGGGAGAAAGTTTTAATAACTCCAAAATAGAAATTTGTGCTTGAGTCTTTTGTAATTGATCAACCACACTATAAGGCTTTGTTGTAAGAGGTGTTTGTTTAGCCAAAGTAGTTGATTGTTTATGACCAATAGGTTTCAGAGAACCCCCTTATAGGGTAATCCTTGCTACTTTCCCCCTAGTGATAGCATTAGAAGTCTCCTTTTTAGGCTATTCCTTTACCACCATAATATTAACAACATTCTCATCTCTGGATAAGGTATTGATAGTATTGTCATAGTGATGAGCAAAATTAACATTGTTTTTACCTTTGGAATTGTTTACATTGTTGTTTGAATTTGAAGACTCGCACTTTTAATGATTCAAGAAAGGTATTTTAAAGGCCATATGATCCTCATTGTTTTGGGTCCCTTCCACTTTAATCACACCATTATCAATTAAATCTTGCACCACATGTCTTAGGTGCATGCAATCATTTATTTTGTGCTCCCTTTTGCAATGGTATTCACAATGGTTTGATGCATTCCACCATGGTGGCTTGGTGGGTGGCTCAAAAGGTTTAGATTTAGGTAAATCAATGATAATGTTAGTAATAAGGGTTCACAACGCATTTTCAAGGGGTTCTCCCAAAGATGTAAACTTACTTCTAGGTGTTGGAGCAAAGAAGGGTTTAGGCTTGTTAGCCTCTTGATTATTTCCAAAGTTATTGTATTGTTGAATGGAACCTTGGGAGCTTGATTCACATTAGTAGCTTGATTTGAACTTCATGTGAGATTGAAGGGAGTAGCTTTTAGGTTATTTTCCTCCACAACCCCATCATTCACCAAACCCTTGTTATTATTCTTGATCCAAAACTAGTTATTGTTTGGAGGAGATTTGTTATTGTTATTTTTGTAATTGTTGGAGGTATTGTGATTAGTGGAATTCTTTTTTTCCTTGTAAAGCTTTATCTCTCCACTTTTCAAAAAAATATCTTTTGTGGTAACTCCATTCTTAATTAGGTCTTGGAATGAACGTGGGCATTGCAACCTTAACCGATAGTTCATCTCCGTGTTCAAGCTATTAATAAAAATGTCCATTTTTTCCTTTTTGGGCACACTTCGAGGGTATCATGCGAATACCACTCTCCATCATTGTAAGAAGAAAAGGAATCCTTCTCCATCACATTTCTTAGTGTTACATAAATTTAACATTGTGACCTCATGCTTAATATTGTAGGAGTAATGGGTCAAAAACTTAGAAGCCAACTCTTCAAATGTGCGAATACCAAAGGGTAGGTTTGAAAACCACTCCATCGATGTTCCTCCTAAGATCCTTGGAAAAAGTCTTATTAAATATGTTGTATCATGCATTAACTCCAAGATCAATGCACAAAATTCCCTTAGATGATCGTGGAGATTAGATATTCCTTCGTATTTATCATACTTAGGAAAGATTTCATTTAGAGGGAATGGTACCTTAATTAAAGTTTTGTCAAACGGAAATGGATATAGTACTTTGATAGAAAAGGGTTTAGGAGTCCCTGCTTGTTTCATTTTGTCCAATTGAGCTTGAAATAACTTAAATTATTTGTTCATCATAGCCATATGATCATCTTCTTCTTTCTTCTTCAACTTGTAAACATCACAATCATGGGTAATTGAACCCCTACTTGGGCTAAGTCAAAGAAGTACTTCTCTCTATCCTTCTCTAGGATCTTCCCCATGACATTCATGAAAATTTAGTTTTATAAGGCCTCATTGATTCTTTCTTCCATGGGTTCTTCATCTTATTATTCATGGCCATCATGTAAATGAGGATCTTCTTGGTTTATATCCTCATGTCTTTCTTGTTAGAATGAATTTAGAATAACTGAGAGGGGAGGGGTGAATCAGTTATCCTTAGGTCTAGATGTAGCAAATAAAAATTTCTGTATTTTAGATCTACTCGGTAGTAGTAGCATATGTCAACAACTTTAATCATACAGTTTACTATCTAATGTAATTAGCTTGTAGAAACATAATAGAAAAACAACCATAAGCATTCACACAAGTTGACACAAGTATTTAATGTGGAAACCCAATATGGGAAAAATCACCAGTAACATGCTACCAAGTTTCACTCTTCTGAAGTGCGCTCTGTGAGGAGCCGACCCTGTTAAAGGTTACAATAACACACTATTAGGTGTGACCTGGTTAAAGGATTTAATCACCCTGTTAGGAGTGGCCTTGTTAGAGGACTTAGGACATTCCACCTGAATGTCACCTTGTTAGAGGATTTTTACAAATAACTGTTAGGTCAACCTTGTTAAAGGATTTTAACTGATACAATGGTTAGAAAGTAATTAGTAGTTGTGATCTGATACATACAACTTACTTTGCAAATTTAGATCCAATTACAACTCTGATTTTAACTTACTAGATGACATGCATTGTCATTTCAATCTTCTGATCTGCTTGGAAATCTATCATGCAATCACACATGTAACTCTCTACTTCTGTATTCAGCCTTCTTTGCTAGGTCATGCCAATTACTAAATCAACTATGAAATCCTCTTGCATACATATATCCACTTCCACACTTAATGAATAACCCCTTGAGGTTATCATATACCTCTCTGTCTAGGTCAGATAAATCTTTGTTGCTTAATCAAGATCGTAGATCTTCAGTTAGGTCAGATCCAACAGATCATTCCATCATTTCATTACATTTACTTCTCCAAAGTAGTCTCTAATTAAATCTTGAAACCATGCATTAATTATGGTTACCCTTATATTAAATGATGTGGACCAATCTTTAATTAACATTACATATCCCAATAAAATTAACTAAGTCAGTCAGAGATCTCAAATCTCATCATGAATCCAATTACTGTAAGTTGGCTAACATCACTATCTTCACTTGGTAATTTCACTAGTGCTCGGCACTGAACAAACTTTCTCGTCAAAAACAACTTCGCTCGGCACAAACAACTTTCTCGGCACAAAACAGCCAAAAAAACTATCTTTGAAAGATAAACAACTAATTACTTTGCTATAGTTCCAACTAATCAAGTACCCTTTTATTTGCCTTAACTCAAACATTCACTTGGTCTTCTTGTTAAATATTCTTCATCAACAATAGATATGGTACTCAAAAAGATAACAATAGTCTCACCAGTTAAGGTTTGACAGCAATGACAAAATAACAATTGCTTGCATTGTCACTTTCCAACAATCTCCCTCTTTGGCATTAATGGAAACAAAAAATATTAAAACAATGATTTAACAAGCATAGTTACCATACAATCCAAAAATTCACCTGTGTTCCTTGATATGAACAAATCTTCATTAATGTCTTTAGCTTCATTTTGATTCTCATGTGTAAAACATTTCTCCCTCTATGTCTGTAATCACACTGTAATCATCTGTGTCTAATCATCTGTAGACTCCCTCTGAGTAGATAATCACTTCAATGTTTCACTTCAATAGTAACTTCTGCCTCTATATAGGTAATCTCTCCCTTTTTATACTTCATCTCTCCCTCTAGGTAATCTTAACTTCTGCCTCTATATAGGTAATCTCTCCCTCTTTGACAACAATGCCAAAGACGTCAAAATATTTATCATGTAGATCTTCAATATCATGCTGATCCTGTCATCTTGATTATGACTGATTTTCTTTTTTGTCCTTGTCCAACTTCGTAGCTTTAGTCAGCATCCTAAAGTGTGACGTACTGTCCATCAATGTGTCAAGTATTTTGAATGTAATATTTGATGCAATAGTACCATATAGAACTTAATTAGCCTCAGTTAGGGGAATCAACCCCATTTTACCTCATAGATACTCATGAGCATTCTTGAGTAGTGCCTTTGTGAATATGTCTGCTAATTGTTCTTTAGTGTTCACATAATCTAGTCTCACTTCTTTAATCTAAACTAGCTCCCTCAAGTAATGATACTTGATAGCTATGTGCTTTGTCTTTGAGTGCATAACAGGGTTTTTAGAAATATTAATGGCACTTGTGTTATCACAATATATGACAACTGGTTCAGTGATTTCT
>MU226410.1:5723878-5792884 GCA_018584345.1 Thuja plicata
TCATATTTAATTAAATAAATTTAATTAAATAGATAGAATAATATAACAAATATAATTAATTAAAATTAACTATAATGTTATGGGAATATTAATTAAATTAATATAAGGACGATTTTGGACGTCTACACTAAGTTAATTAAAAGTTGGTGTCCCATGTGATCGGGATATCGAGACTTCTAAGAACTATTTAACTGAAATGAAATTTGATTCAAAAGATGAAAGGTTCAAAGTTCCACATCTCCTCGAATTCAGTCTTCTGCAAGCACTCAGAATTCACACCAACACAACTATTTATTTGGTTTAAAATGAAATCTTGTTTTAATCAAGGATTTTACTTCAATTTATGGGAAAAGTTACATCAAATCTTCTCTTCTAGAAAAAGAAATTTTGATGACAATGTTGAGATAAGCCCTAATGCTGATATAATTGAGACCATTTGAGTTTAGGTGCTCCTTATGACCCCTGATATGATTCTCGAATTGATTAGATGAGATCCTCTAAATCTTTGATGGTGAGCTATTCCTCCACTCACAATGTTCTATTGAAATAAAATTCACAACCTGTCTACATACATGAACAAACAACAATATACAAATGAAAGATGATCTTCTTAGAAAAGGAAAAAGTATCTATGTTGAGTCATCCATGTGGGTGATTTCATGGCCATATATTTGTATCTACATATCCTGTGCTGAGTGACTTATCTATGATTTATAATTCTGATGGGAAAGTTAATTAATGTAAAATTCAAGTAAAAATGAAAGTAGCCATAATACATGAACCATAATCTGTGTAGTTCCGCCCATGAATGGTTTGTCAATGAAATGGGCATCTGACTCCACCATTGTATTAGTATTCTCCTTCTATTCAGGTATGAGGATGGTAATCTAGATGGAGTTTATAAAATTTATCATCACTCAAACATCAACATTCAAATACTATGAGGGAACATTAATATAACACATAATCTACATTAGTAGTCTTTAAAGATGTGAATGAATGCCTATTACAAATGTTTGCGAAAACAACCCCACTATCCTCGATGATAAGTGGAAACACCATGAACAAAGGCAACTGATTCCATTCAAGAATGAAAGGGAAAGATATGTCTAATAGCTTTTAGGATCAAATTCTATTGAGATTGGGAGTTCTGGGTCAGAAGTAGAATATCTAGCGATCCCACAGCTTCCCATAGAATGTAGATTTAAGAACTAATGTCATTAGGCCCTGAGTTATTCTTATCACATCAAGCGCTTTGGGAATTGGTCAACTAAAATTAATATAAAAAGACAATGTTTTGAAGGATGACACTATCATGGATGATAATGGTGTTATTGTGATAGTCATATACATACTGGATAAGTTGAATCAGAGGGTACAATTATAGCTAAGAGGATTAAAAAATATTCATTAACATCAAGTGGTGAAGTAAAAAAGGAGTTTTTAGGTTTGGAGAAGTTGTTTTCGCTTATCAATAACCCAAGTATTATTTGAATGAGGGGAAATTGAGCTTTATGTATTTTAACCAATTTATTTCAAGAATTAGTTATTAAAAACTAAAAAGTTATGAGAAACTGAAAGACTCCCAGAACAAACTACTTATTGTAAAATCTTAAAAAAAAGGGTTCTTCATGAGAAGCTATAAGAGAAGACAAAGGCAGTTTAGTTTTCTTTGTAAAAATATTTTGTTGTACAGAAGAGGAGTCTGCGAACTTGATTTTGGTATTGGATAAATAAAGGGAATGTTCTTAAATCTGTGAATTTATGGATGTTTTCTTTTGGTTGAAAATGTCCTTTGTGCCACTGCGACCCCTTTCCAATGTTATTTCTGTCAAATCAAATTGCGTGGATGTTTATTTGTGAATATTTGAATTCAAGTCAATTCATCTATTAAAAATACCTTCTACTCATTCTTTTCTTATTTCTCGTCCATGGGTGTGGGAGAGGTGATCTATGTATCATTTTTCTGCATTCACTTAATTCTGTGTTTAATATTTTGCATCTACTTTAAAGGTTATGGGTAGGTGTCGGTTTAGCTTTTTTTGCTTTTAGGTGAAAATCATACCTATATTTCCATTCATTGCATATATCATTAAGAGGTTGTTGTACCTCTAAAATTTAGAGGAAAGTTGCCAACCCAATGACAATTTAGTGATGTTTGTTCTTCTTTCTGGGTATCTTGAATAATTTTATATGATAGTTTCCAAAGGACAAATAAGTTTACTAACAAATTTTAAATGAGATTGATATAATAAAGGACTTATATTTGAATTTATGTGTCCATTAAGTGCCATATGAAGTCCTATTATGGAAAACACACTAAGGTTGGTGGTAAATAATCATGGAATCATAAACCAATTAGGTGCTTACAATTTACAATAGTAAAATAACATGAAAGAATATGGTTAGGGTGAAAACAAGGGTTCTAGAGTGGTTCCCTAATACAATATCTATCCAATCCTTAGTTACATTGGAAGAAAGATAACCCACTTGCTCAAGTAAGACTTAAGAACTAAGTGAGTTCAGTGATCCTTTATTGTGAATTAAGGGATTGATTATGGAGGTATGATTGAATGATGTAAAATAGAGGGCTAGAAAGGAGTAGAAGAAAAGTTTGTTAGAATAACTCAGAGGGGGGGGCGGGGGGGGTGAATCATTGGCCTCAAAAATATTCCAATAAATCAACTCACAAAATTATTAACACAATTATAAGCCTCTAGTTATCTTCAGTCCTACAAGATGAATGCCTTGAAATAATCTCAACAAATAACTACTGCTCGGAGCTCGCTGTTAAACCTTATTCTTACTATTTACCAATTAGCAATCTTTAATTTATCAAAACACAATAAATTTATTAGTGTATATCGATCAATCCAGATTAGTTATGTGTAATGCAAAACACTAAAGTAATGAGTCATAAACACATTGACATATGGATTTTTAACGTGGAAACCATGTTAAGGGAAAAACCACTTGGGACCAGCAACCCAAAATTTTCACTCTTCTAAAGTGAGCTCAGTGAAGAGCCAACCCTATTAAAGGTTACAAACACACTGTTAGGTGTGACCTTTTTAGAGGATTTAAATAGAATAGTTTGTCACTTGATAACTGGAATCTCTATGCTACCTTTTATGACCAAACCCATAGTAGTTTCTCAAATGATATCTGGCATCTCATGCTATATTCATGACCAAACCTTTTGATACTCCTTAGGATGTATCTTAATATAGAAAGGATTGTTAGGTCTTTCTTGGTTAAGAGACTTTCTGATTCAATGGTTAAACTGAAACAATAAATGATCTGTTCACATATACAACTATACTTTGCAAATTTTTAGATCTATTGTAAGCTCATAATACCTTTCTAATCAATGTATCTTTTCAATACCTTTGCTCCACATCTTTCTGCTTGGTGTTGTTGTGCTTCTTTGTTGCTCGGTGTCCATAGATATCTTTAGCTCTTTCCTCAACTTGATTGATCAGGAGTGTATGAAGTTGTTCTTCATTAGTTTCTCTTTAGCATCCTTCTCTTTATTCACCCCTTATTCATAATGAATTAGCTTGTCTATTTATAGACATGATTTCACCATTTCTCAGTTCTTGAATTTCTTGTTCTTGGCATGATCCACAATTATAGCCAATCTTTCTTTAAAGATTTACTTCAGTTTTATCCCGTAGATTTCTCTTTGACAACTGGAATAAAATAGATTTAAATATTTCTCTTATCTCTGGCTTTAACTTGTTGATGAAAACAATATTAACAACCATTTAACTCCTTCTTTAGCTCTTGCTAGCTAAGTCTTTTGTCATGTTTGAGCTTCAGTTCCTTTCAGTGTTTTAACTCTTTGTTAGCTTTGGTCAACACTTTAGTTCTCCTTGGGCATCTTTGTTGAAGTTGTATGTCCGTTGGGGTTGTCTGTCTATTGGGAATCACTATGAAGTTCTACTTGTCAGTAATTCTTGTGATTCTACTCATCAGTAATGCTTATCAGGTTTCTTTCTTGGGCATCACTATGACTTTACTCTCGGGTTTCTCTGTCTATCGGGGTGCACTGCCCGTCGGTGTTTGTTGTCACTATGTGAATACTAAACTTTTATGCATTACTAAAAGCATAACCTTAATCTTTCTAATTCTCTGAAGTCTTTGACTTTTTGTATATAACCAATTAGATTATATCAAGTTGACATCAATGACAATACAATACATTAACTGATTCAATGTCTTGCATTAACTTTTTGTAGCTTGGTGATCATCAACTTAACATGTTCAAACATTCAACTAGTTATGATTCATCAATCTCTCCATTTGGCATTGATAAAAACACACTACGTTATCACACTATATTATTACTAATACAATATGAAATATATCATTTGTAGTTCATCAATCTACCAATTTCATTATTCTATAACCAATACAAATGTCTGGCTCTCAGTAAGCTCATATAACTTAGATTTTTTTTGTTGAGTTCTCTCTTCAATCTTCAATCCCTTCACTAGATAGATGTAGCAGCTTTTGATTCTTTTTTGATGTTGTCTCTCCCTTTGACTGTTCCTCTCCTTGATCATCTCTTTTTCCTTTGACAATAATAAGTCATCTCTCCCTTACATGTTACATCTCTCCCTTAAGATATCTTCTCTCCCTTTGATGGATATTTCATATGTAATCTCTCCCTTTGGATATTCTAGATATTCTCTCCCTTTAGATTCTTAGGAACTTCTCCCGCTTTGACAACAATGCCAAAGTAGACTTTTATCATGCCAAAGTTATATCCTTTCATCTTTTTATAATATAATCCTTGAATTTTACTATCCATAAACATTACAATGACTCTGGTTTTTGGTTTAGATATGTACCTTGTTGTGTATAGATGTATCTTTGCAGTCCATTTCTGTTGTTGCATCAACATGAATGATCTTCTGATTATATGTAGGCTAATGCAACCTCCTAGTCAACTTACTGACCAATAGACAAGGGTCAGACCCCTAGTCTCTCTCTTATGTACTCAAATGTATCTTTAGGAAATGGCTTTTTGAATATATCAACTAATTGTTCCTTTGATTGAACATATTCCAGTATCACCTCTTTTTCTTGCACTTGTTCTCTTAAGTAATGATACTTGATAGCAATATGCTTAGTATTAACATGCATGACTAGATTCTTAGAAATGTTAATTGCACTGGTATTATTACAATAGATAATCACTGGTTCAAGAATCTTCATATTCATACCTTCTAGCAATTGTTTGATCCATGCAATGTTAGAGAAGTTTGCAGTAGAAACCACATATTCTGCTTCTATAGTTCACTGTTAGATGCATCCTTGCTTCTTGCTGATCCATGTTACAAGTCTATCACCCATGAAAAATCCTCCTCCAGTTATGCTCTTTCGGTCATCTAAGTTTCCAGCCCAATTAACATCTATATAGACTTGAAGCTCAAATTTCCCTTCTCTTTTATACCATAAGCCATAGTCCTCAGTGTTCTTTAGATATCTTAGAATTCTCTTGACAAAATTCATGTGTGATTCTTTGGGATTAGCAGAGAATCTTGCAACTATTCCAATTGCATGTGCTATATCTGGTCTAGTATGAACAACATACATTATTTTTCCAATCATTGATCTATACAAGCTCTGATTTACCTCATTTGATTTGTCTTCTTTTGTCAGCTTACATATAGTTTCCATAGGTGTTCCAACTAGATTGGAATCTTCCATCTTGAATATCTTCAATACTTCCTTGATGTATTTGGATTGTGTGATATATATGCCTGCATCTTGTTAAAGAATCTATAGACCAAGAAAGAATTTGATCTCCCCAAACATTGACATCTCAAACTCTTTGCTCATTTCATTAGCAAAGGATTTACATAACATATCATTACCCCCAAATATGATATCATCAACAAATATTTCAGCAATCAGAGTATTACCATCATTATCTTCTTTTAAGTACAAATTTCTATTTTCACTTGTTCCTACAGATTAAATGATTATGAGATAGGAATGAAGTCTTTCAAACTAGGCTCTAGGTGCTTGTTTCAATCCATACAAGGCTTTGTGTAGTCTACATACCATGTTTCTCTTGTCTGGATAAAAAAACCCTTCTGGTTGTTCAATGTATACTTCTTCTTCCAGTATTCCATTTAGGAATGCATATTTGACATCTATCTGGTATACCTTGAATCCTTTGAAATCAGCATAAGAAAGTAAAATTATTAATCCTTATAGTCTAGCAATGGGTGCAAAGGTTTCTCCATAATCAATACCTTCTTTTTGTGCATACCCCTTGCATACTAATATAGCTTTATTTATTGTGACTTCTTCATTCTCATTCAACTTGTTTTTGAATATCCATTTGGTATTGATGACACTCTTGTCATATGGTCTTGGTACTAGTGTCCATGTTCTTTTCTTCTCAATCTATTCTATTTCTTCATTCATCACATTGACCCATTCTTCATTTTCAAGTGCATTATTAACATATTTAGGCTCAAAATCACAAATTAAACATCTAGTATTCAGTGACTTACTTCTTGTTCTCATTCCAGCCTTCTTGTCTCCTATGATATGATTCTATGGATGGTGTCTTTTGACATACTTGGAAAGTATCATTTCAGCTCTTTTTTCATCATTCTGATCATCATCCTAACCTTCATTCTGATCTCCATCATTCAGAACATCATTTTCCTGATTTTTGGTAATTGCAGCCTGATGCTTGGGTGCAATGTTCTATTGCTCAGGAGTGATACACTGTTGCTCAGGTAGAGTGTTAGGCTCTTTAGTGTAAACAAACCCGTTGTAGTCTTCTGGTTCTCTTATACTGTCCTCATCATTTTTCTCTTCATATTCATCTATTCTGATATTTGCACTTTCAATGATCTTGTTAGAGGACTTTTTAAGACATTTATGATCCTTTTTCTTTGTATAATACCCTAGAAAGATACCTTCATCACTTTTGGAGTCAAGCTTTCCATTTCTATCATCTTTCAAAATATAACATTGACTACCAAAATTTTTGAAGTAACTTGCATTGAGTGTGTAACCATACCAAAGCTCATAGGGTGTCCTTTTTCAATTGTACTTTATTTAATGTGTAGACAAAAATACTGACAACTTCCCTCTAGAATGTTTGAGTGATGCTTTTCTCTATCATCAATGTTCTTGCACAATCAACAATGGCTTTGTTTCTCCTTTCAACAATCCCATTTTGCTGTGGTGTTCTTGGTGTAGAAACCTATCTTTTAATTCCATGCTTATGCCAATAGTTAGTGAATTCAATAAAAACAAGTTCTCCCCCTCTATCTGATCTTAAGCATTTCAATTCCTTACCACTTTGTTTTTCTACCATAGCTTTATACCATTTAAACATCTTGAATGCTTCTGATTTTTCTTTTAAGAACATAACTGTCATCATTATAGAATAATCATTAACAAAGAGAATGAAATACCTATCACCATAGTAACTCCTTGTTCTCATGGGTCCACATAGATCAGTATGGACTAATTCTAGAATAGCATTAGATGTATGGGCTTTGCTCTTGAAACTAGACTTTGTCATCTTACCTTTTTGACAATTCTTACACATGATATGATCGGGCTTTGAAATGCTTGGTAAGCCTCTTACTTTCCTTTTATTTATTACCTTAATCATGTTGTCAAAATTCACATGACATAATCTCTTATGCCATAACCATATGTCTTCATTTTTAGCCATTAAACAAGTGGTGTTAATGTCATTAAGATAGAAAAGGTTACCTTTTGTCTGTTCACCAGTTCCAATCAACCTTCTTGATTCATTAAAGATCTTTGCCTTTTTATTGTCAAATGCTACTCGGAGACCTATGTTATTTAGCTGTGAAACACTCAATAGATTATAGTTAAGTCATTTTAACCAGTATGAATTTTCACATTTTATCAGGTTATTCAGTATTATAGTTCCTTTACCTTCAACTGGACAAGGTGTGTCATTACCCATTCTTATTTATCCACCATTGTAGTACTCAAAGTTTCAAACCTTTGTTTACCACCGGTCATGTGGTGAGTGCAGCCACTATCTATAATCCAGACATCATTCTTACTAACCTTAGATATGAGTGTAGTCTCTGCATACCTTTCTTCTTCATAAGAATCATCCTTCATGGCTACAAATACCATCTCAATGTCTTCATCAAATTTGGTGTCAGTAGCTCCATCTCTATTCTCAGCTAGGTAACAAGCTTTCTTCCCTTTATCCTTGTAGTCTCAGGTATCTCTTCTGTCAGATTGTCAGTTGCTTCGGTAATCTCTATTATCACTTCTATAAAACTTATTTTCATATGATCTGTCATTACTTCTGTCATATTTTCTTCTGTTAGGACATCTAGCAACAAAGTTTCCAATCTCTTTACTATTAAAACATACAAGTGGTAATTTACCTTTGTATCTACCTTTGCCTCTTTGCAATATTCTAGCCATTAGTGCTTCAATCTCATCAAGATCTTGGTCATCACTATCAATTTCACTATCATTTCTAATAGTGTGTTTATGACTTGACTTACTTATTTTCAAAGAATATTTGAATGAAAATTCAATAGGTGGTAAGACACTATTATCTAAGTTATTCATCTCAAATGAAATCAGTCTACTAACAAAACTATATAGAGTGACATTATTGTTTTCTACTGCTCTCATTTCTTGTATAGCAGATAATCTAATAGCATATATAGGCAGTAAGGTTCTTATGATTTTACTTACCACTATATCTTCTTCAATTATGCCTCGAACTCCTTGAATAGCATTGACTACTTCTTTTATTCTATAGCTATACTGAGTGATATTTTCTCCTTCTCTCATTCTTAGATCGTCCAATTTACCTCTCAGGATTTCCACCTTTGCTCTTAGTACATTAGCATCTCCTCCATGTACTAGATTCAATTTATCCCACATTTTCTTTGTAGAGGTGTAGGTTTTGACATATTCAAACTCAACATCAGAGAGCGAGGAAGAAAGCTCTATCATCATGCAATTATGCTCATGCTTTTCTCTTAATTTTTCAACTTGGTGAGGTCCTATAGGCAACACAAATTTAGTATCCAAGTATTGAACACCATAATTTCCAATACTTGATAGGTGGAGTATTATCCCACTTTGCCATGATGCAAATTTGTCCTTGTTCAACTTGGGCACATCTCATTTGCTCATCTTGTGATCTTTTGCTTGAGCTGTTAAACTCCCTTTCTAAGAACACAAAATCTGATACCAATTGTTAGAATAATTGAGGGGGGGTGGGTGAATCAATGGCCTAAAAAATATTCCAATAAATCAACCCAAAAACTTATTACCACAATTATAAGCGTCTAGTTATCTTCAGTCATACAAGATGAATGCCTTGAAATAATCTCAATAAATAACTACTACTCAGAGTTCACTATTAAACCTTATTCTTACTGTTTACCGATTAGTTGTCTTTCATTTACCAAAATGTAGTAAATTGCTTAGTGTATATTGATCAATCCATATTATTTATGTGTAATGCAAAACACTAAAGTAATGACTCATAAACACATTGACACATGGATTTTTAACGTGGAAAACCTATTAAGGAAAAAACCACTTGGGACCGGTAACCCAAAAATTTCACTCTTCTGAAGTGAGATCGGTGAAGAGCCAACCTTGTTAAAGGTTACAAACATAGTGTTAGGTGTGACCTTGTTAGAGGATTTAAATAGAATAGTTTGTCACTTGATATCTGGCATCTCTATGCTACCTTTTATGACCAAACCTAGAGTAGTTTGTCAAATGGTATATGACATCTCATGATATCTTCATGAATAAACATTTTGATACTCCTTAGGATGTATCTCAATATAGAAAGGATTGTTAATTCTTGCTCAGTTAAGATACTTTCTGATTCAATGGTTAAACTAAAATAGTAAATGATCTATTCACATATACAACTATACTTTGTAGATTTGCAGATCTATTGTAAGCTCATAATACCTTTCTGATCAATGTATCTTTTCAATACCTTTACTCCACTTCTTTCTTCTCGGTGATGTTGTGCTTCTCTATTGCTCAGTGTCTAGAAAAATATTTAGCTCTTTCCTCACCTTGATTGATGAGGACTGTATGGAGTTGTTCTTCATTAGTTTCTCTTCAACATCCTTCTTCTCTTTATTCACCCCTTATTCATAATGAATTAGCTTGTCTCTTTATAGAAATGATTTCATCATTTCTCAGTTCTTGACTTTCCTTTTCTTGGCGTGATCCACAATTCTAGCCAATATTGCTTTAAAGCTTTACTTCAGTTTTATCCTGTAGATTTCTCTTTGACAACTAGAATAAAACAACTTTAAATATTTCTCTTATCTCTGGCTTTAATTGGTCAATGAGAACAATATTAACAACCAATTAAATCCTTCTTTATCTCTTTCCAGCTAAGTCTTTTTTCATTTCTAAATTTCATTTCCTTTCGGTGTTTTAACTATTTGTTAGCTTTAGTCAACACTTCAATTCTCCTTGGGCATCTCCATTAGGGTTGTCTGTCTGTCAGGCATCACTGTGAAGTTCTGCTTGTTTGTAATGCTTGTGATTCTACTAGTCGGTAATTCTTATCAGGTTTCTTTCTCGGGCATGACTGTAACTTTACTCTTGGGTTTCTCTGTCCATTGGGGTGCACTGCCCATCGGTGTTTGTTGTCACTATGTGAATACTGAACTTTTATGCATTACTGAAAGCATAACCTTAATCTTTTTGATTCTTTGAAGTCTTTGACATTTTGTATATAACCAATAAGATTATATCAAGTTTACATCAATAGAAATATAATATATTTACTGATTTAATGTAGCTTCGTGATCATCAACTTAACATCTTCAAACATTCAGCCAGTTATGATTCATCAAAGTTTCAGGATGCATAGACTGATAGAAAGAAGACATCTCAGTACAAATACAATACAAGGGGTCTATAGGATCTAACTAGCTTGTAAACCAATTTGAAGCACATTTGGAGGGATTAGGTTGCCTAAGCCAACTTGTTCCTAGGACTAAGTCAACTGGACTGACTTGTTCCTTGCACTTCTGACAATGTTTAGTTGTAGACTATCTATGAGGTCCTGAACTTCCTAGATCTGATCTGGTTCAAGAACCACTTATAGTTGCACATAGAAAACAAGGAAAATGTTGTTTAGAAAGAGGTTTTGCTTAGTCAAACCCTAGTTGAGGAATCAATCTTGAAATAAAAATGAAATATGCATGAAAGGAAAGCTTGTAAAAAAAATTAGATATTACATCTACAATGTAAACACTTATACCTTCTTAAAAAAACCTTGAGGTCATAATGTCTATGAAGATGCTTTTAATTTATTGTATGTTGTTACATGTAGTTGTTGTATATTGGAATGTAGATTAGAATCAAGGATTCCCTTCACAAATGCATGAATCTGCAAATACCCTTCAAAGTCTTCAATATTTTTATGCTTGATTGAATCTTGCCTTGAAGAGTAGATGAATGTGAATGGATGAAGGATATTCTTGCTTGATAAAGTTCTCCTCTACTTGGTATTCATGAGGTAGAGACACTTGCTACAATTGAGAATTTTCCTTCAAAGATTCCTTGCATGCTTGAAATATACTTGGATGCTTAAATGCCAACTTGGATCTTGACAATAGCTCTTGAAATCTTGAGAGTAGTCATGAATGCTTGAGAACAATTTTGATATCTTGATCATGCTTACCAAAATGAGTAGATATAGGTTGTTTATATACCTCTCACACAACATTTCAAAGCTCAAAACAAAAAGGAAGTTGGTGGAATTTTAGATTTCCCACTTAACCAATGAGAGAAACCCTCAATTTGAATATTGGCTAAACCCTAGGGAATTGGTTGTCCTGGCCAACCTATTCCCCCGAAAATGTGTTTAAACTTGGTCCAAGGGTTGAGAATGAAATAAAGATGTCATAATGATAAGTGGTACAGAGTTGTATCAAGCATAATAGACATGAAAACTCAAGATCACTAAAATATGACCTAATTGAGAAGATAATCATAAGTGCTTACAATTTAGGATCGTAAACATGCACAGATTCATGCCAATAATTATATAAATATACATATAAATATACATACATGTATTATCTCAATTTTTAATGCCTTTAAAATTTAGTGTGTATGCACATGTAGTTTTACACAAATACATAAGTAAGGATAAACTATTGAATAAATAAATGAATACCTTAACATTTTCCGTTATGGTTTTACACTATATTGGATCAACATCTTAGATGCATAACTTTTGGTATAGGATTGACCATTCTAGTACACTTATAGTCACTTAAACCTCCCTAGTTTCCATATTTATAAGATTTTTTACTCTACTTCCAACAACATATCCATCCTAGATGAATCATATATTGATGAACCTGTCATACTATTTTAGATTCAAACAACATCCCAATGCTAACAAACCAAAATTAAATAATTGTTTGTTATGTTTGGTGCTATAATTTATATTTCATGCATCTCAGATCATGTTGGGAGAACACAAGATGACATAATTAAATAATACAAAAAATTACACAGTCTCCTCTCTCTATTCCAAGTACATTAGGCACAACAATCTACCACTATTATACATTGTTAAAACATTAAGTTCTCTTTATCAATTAATATATATATTTAAGTATAAAATTCAAAGTGTGTTGTAACACTAATACAAGGAAAAGAAATCTATTTTCAAGGAGCAGTGTGAAGGTTTCTAAGCTAGGGTTTTGGAGTGTACTAATAATTCCATTTCACCTTGGCCAACCCCTAAAATTAAGTTAACTATTAAAGTGAAGACACAAGTGAAGGAAATAATGAATGCTTATATGAATGAAAATCTACACAATTAAGATGAATGTTGATTCTCAGTTTAGTTGATTGATGGGATATGATGTCTATGGACTAAGCTGTATGGGTATCAGAGACACTTGGTCTTTAAACAAAATTGCTTATTTTCTAGATAAAGTCATATTTCTATAATTCAACCTTGTAGGCGTGATTCCATCCTAAATGTCCATATACTTAAGATTAAATCATCTTAGTATATATCCATATTCTAATCTTCCTATAGAAATCAATAATTTTTATTATATAATATTCATTTTAAAAACATACAACTTGATGATAGACATAAAAATCAAAAGCCTATGGGCTTTGATAGGCTTTTTTATTTTTATCTCTTACTTCTTTCAAAGGTAAGATCCCTTAACTTTTCACTCTATTTATTATAAAACTCTTTAAGATGTCACCTTTAGAGGTGATTCCACTACCTTTAAATGGTCTTATCCTTCCATATCTCCACATTTTCTATTGTTGAAGTTAAAGAACTAATGGGCTACTAATTGACACCTAACCTACGTATCCCCAAAACAATGAACCCATGGTGTTTCATGTGAGATATGTCCCATGAAATAACTTTGGATTTTGTTATTCCTATTATGTAATTTTAAAATTTTTTTTGATGGCTTAAAAATTCTATTTTAATAGGTTATTTTGTGGGAAGAATCCCTTGTAAAAAATGATCAAAAAATGGGTTAACAAAGCTTAATTATTGCATGATGTGCACCTTGATGTCATCAAAACCTTACTAAATGTTTTTCATTTTATAATTTTTTGAAACTAACCATGCTAAGGTCATTATCATTCATGACCCTTAACCGACCATTCTTCTTTATTGTTCTTCAAACCATTGGCCTTGAATTTTTCATCTCTAATAAATTCTCTCTTAAAGTCCCTATTTGGGTCCAATTCCTTGGGTATACTGCTAAAATGCTAGATTTATTTTTTCTAGATAGAATCTTCATTAAATATTATAGTTTGAGTTGAACCTAAATGATTTTATATATATCATCCTTAGTACTGGGATTATATTGAGATGGACCTTTCCAAGGATTTAAAAGAGAGAGTGAATATCTAGATTGGTCAAATGAGATGCAATGAACACATTCTTTACTTTAATTTTACAGATATTTATTTTCAATGCCAATCCTCTTAATATAAGATTAGAGAGTAACCTTCAGTATCTCCCAAAACCTCTTATCAACCTATAGCCAGATGAAAACCTACTAAAAAAATGAGGAAGGGTTGCCTATAGTTCTTAATTATGAGACCAAGGATTTAATTAATAATGCACCTTCTTCAAGTTTTAAGGGTCAAAAATGAAAAAGTGTTTTGAAGCTTTAATAGTAGAAAATTATGCAATGTCATCTCATAAAATATGTTCAATATTCTCCTAGAGAGAACGTTAAAGTGAAATATGTGAAATCCCTGCTAGCATTTTCATTGTTACCTCAACCACCAAATATCAATACTAAACATATTTCTACTCTAGCTAGGTAAAAAAATTTCTATAGCCCCCAAGACATTTGGAAGAGAGATAATATATTCCAATAAATAAGAGACCTACATTTTTAAGAGGGATGATATATTCCAAAAAATAAGAGGCTTCTCCAATTTGAATTATATGTAGAAATTTTTGAATCAGGTGATGTTCTTTTGCATAATAGTTATTTTGGTCAAGATGAGTTGTATAATGAGGAGATGACTCTCAGTACCCATCAATGAATTGCATCTCCTGGAATGTTTGATGTTCAATGGACGTCATTATGAAGAATTTTATTTAAAATAGTTATCTTCATGTTCTATATCTAGATATATTCTTTGCAAGGATTTTTTTTATTTTTATTTCTTATTTCTATAGCTTGTTTCATCATTGAGCTTCAAGTTATTTTTAACCCTGACACAAGTTAGGATTGTGTTGTCAATTTTCTTTCACCTAAATGGAATCACCAGTTAGTTGACTAGGGATGTAACCCCACTAATTGATCCTTGTAGAGTATTTTTAATATTAATTTTTTTGGTGTAATTAAATATTCCTAATTATACTTAATTTTACTTAGGATAATGCATTGCATAGTAGTTTTCATATGAGACACCTAGGAGTTTGCACCTATATTCGCACATAGTGTAGGAGAAATTTCACTTTAGGTGGTGATAGTTGTTATCACATTACACTTTATGTGTGAGATCCACCTTTAGTGCACATATCACATTATCATCCTCATCATATGGAACATAATTCATTGTATAATAGAGGATAATCCACCTTTGGTGGACATGCGATTCCACCTTGTGTAGGTGATATCTTAATAACTCCTTATCATAGTCTCTTATTGCCTTACCTATATAAGCAAGCCCATTATGTACATTTTAAAAATGTCCATTATCAATAATATCATTCTTTAATCTTAATGAAATTTTCTTTTCATTCTCTTATGGAAGTTATCTTGGTCTTTCATTTGATCCCGAGGGTGTTGTAGAGTCACCTAAAACTCTAACATGGTATCAGAGCTATCAAGGTGTGAAGAATTCTTTTCAAGAATAGAAAATTTGGGTGGATTCAATTATGGGTGCAGAATAAAGCAATTTTGGCATCACCATTTCATAGTCTATTTGGAGAAAATTTGGGATTTTGTATTTTGTGGATTTCTATTGTAGGTCAATATTGGAGCTTGCTGGTGCAAAACAGAGGTTGGCATCATATTAAGGAGGTCCAAAAAACCCTAAATCATTTTTTGTTTCATCTAAATCAGACACTAAAGGCCAAATGTAGAACTACTTGAATTTTGAAGTTGTGACGACAATGATTCAAAAATAATAATTACTAGGGTGATTTTTAAATAGCAATATATCAGTCATCCAGACTCCTTTTTTCAAGCAATTTTTGTTTTGTTTTGGGGTATAATTTCGTGCTCTACATAGTGGTGCAGATGGTTTCTGATCTCTGCTCTTGAATTTTTCTAAAACCTTAAATCCCATTTTTTGCAAATTCTAAGGCCTTATTTGGGCTCATACGGACTCCTTTTTAGGTGCAATGTTTTTTGAAAGTGCATAATTTATTTTGTACTTTACAATGGTGCTATCATATTATAGTGACTATGATCAAAATTGTACTTTCAAATTTTAGCTTAGTTTTTACAATTGTAATGCATAGGTCTTAGTTTGGTCTTTTGTATAATGATATAAGTCTATTATAGGCTGATTGTGGGGTGTAATAATTTTGTTGATCTCAATTTGTAATGTGATAAGAGTATCATTGATGTAATTATGGAATATGGAACAAATCCTGCAGTAATAACTTTGACTAAGGGTAATTATGAGTCACGGGAAAAACAAATCATCACACATTGTAGATGGCTTAATCTCTTTCCTCATCTTTATGGACTCATTCCCAAGTCAAATAAAAAGTGGAAGAAAATGGTTTGGGAAGATAAGAATGGACATATCAGAGGATTGTTTGGTATGAGTCTTCTTTCATATTTATGCCATGACATCTATTCCAAGGTCCTAAATATTCAATGCCAACACATAATATAGATAATTGTTAGGGAGCATTTCAAAGATCCACATATTTCTCCTTTCCCAGATGATCTCATTGCAGATTGTCTCCTTCTACTTGATGATGTACATAACATTCCCTATGATGATGATACATTAGGTGAGATTAAATATATTGCATATATTGAGAGTAAGGATGATACAATGACTCCACTTGCAACTTCTACTACTCCAGATGAGATCACACATTCATCTCTTGTTGGTGATTTTAGTGAGTCATTGCAAGAGATATATATTTATCTTCCCGATGGGGATTCCTACTTTCTAGACATTGGTTCATTATTTATGGAGTCTCACATTTTAGATTTGGGATACATACTTGAGGGGGTTTCTCTTGTCTTTGATTATAATTTCATAACACCTGGAGTTGGAGATACTTCTTCACCTTCTTTGGAGATTAGTAATGTTGATTCTTCTCCTTCACTTGGTTTGTTATATTTCATGGTTTATTTTAATGATGTGATAGATTCTTTGAGCTTGGAGATATCTATTAAGTCTTCAGAGATACATATTTGAATACTTTCTCCCTCCTTTCATTTGGCTATGGATTGATTTTTGGAATCATTATCATACTTCATTTTGATTTCACTTCCTAGTTCCTATCCATAATGAGAAGAATTATTGCATTTATGACTTTGTCAATCTTCTTCCCAATGGGATAAATATTATTTGTAGGAATTGGTGTATGTTTTTTCTTCATACACTCACCATACTTGCAGGAGATTATTCATTATGGGGGGATACCATGTCTCCTTATTTCCTTCCTATGGGGGGATAGTTTCTTGTATATACATGATTTATGTAGTCCTTGGGCATCTTGATCCTCCATCTTTGCATGCATCTTGTGTGTTTATATCTCTCTTTTTGGAGGGTTTTCTTTTCCCATGAGGTTTTATCCCTTTCTCCTCTTTATGAGAGATTTCATTTAATGTATTTAATTTCATATTGTATATGGGTACCTAACATGACCTAGTAGTCGAGACCCATCTTGCATTGTGAGTTAAGTGCATTCCCCTAAGTTGCACTTAAGGGGGGTGTTGGTGTAATAAAATATTCCTTATCACACTTTACTTAAGATAACTAAGGATAATGCATTTCATAGTAGTTTGAATATGAAACACCTAGGATTTTGCACCTATATTTGCACAAGGTGTAGGGGAAATTCCACTTTAGGTGGTGATAGTTGTTATCACATCCCACTTTATGTATGAGATCCACCTTTAGTGCACATATAACATTATCATCCTCATCATATGGCACATACTTAATTGCAAAATGGAGGATGATCCACCTTTGGTGGACATGTGATTCCACCTTGTGTAGGTGATAACTTATCAACTCTTATCATAGTCTCTTATTGCCTTGCCTATATAAGCAACTCTATTGTGTACATTTTAATCATGTCCATTATCAATAATATCATTCTTGTATCTTAATTCAATTATATTTTCATTATCTTGTGAAAGTTATCTTGGTCTTTCATTTGATCATGTGGGTGTTGTAGAGACACCTAAAACTCTAACAATAATAATTCCTTTCACATTATTATTGTTTTTTCTTTAAATAATGTTGCTAATATATACTATTTGAAGGTGATTTACAATTAAATTCTTTTCACCACTTGGATTTTATGCAAGGATTTAAGTATGATTGAAATAGCCTATAATAAATAAGGGGTCTTGCATATGTGATAACAATTTGGAAAAAGAAAGGCTTGGTTCTTCATGTACATTAAGCTGGGACTTTCTTATTCCAATCTCAATTACTACCAAGATCATATATTGTGGTACACTTTTAGTAAATTTAAAGGGATGACTTATAGAGTGCTTAAGAATCTTAATTATGTTATAATAACACAATCTATAGATATCTCCTTTGCCAATTTTTATTCATAGTAAGTAGATTATTTCTCATATTTATACCACTTTCTAATATGATTTTGTATTGAGTGGAAATTTGCTAAATCTAACTCCATGAAGACTCAATTCTTTCTAAATACCTTATAGTTCAATCATAAGTTCATGCTTTCTCAGATTCAATGAGCTTAATGATGGGAAAATGTGTGTTGTATGGATTGCATAATAATGTTTATTATTGTTTTATTTCATTTTATTATGTAAATGTTTCACCTAGATGGGCGTGCAACATGTAGAGATTCTTATGGAATATCCTTGATGAGTTGTATTGTAACATTGTAATATTATTTGATGTAATTACTTAATATTGGAAAAATAAATTTAAAAAGTTCCAATATTGGATGTGGGGTCAATGGGGTTGGGTAGCACATGGATTTATTGTTGAATATAATTATTCAATTGTATATTGTCATTAATGTTACACAATTTTTTACACAAATGTAATGATTTGTTGTATTAACCGAGATCTGTCGATTAATGAAGGAAGTTCTATACTAACCAAGTTCACTCAGGCAATACAATAAGTTTGGTTTCAGCTAAGTATTGGTTGGGAATTGAAGGATTGCAGTTTCAGCTGAGTTATGCATTCAGTGTCAGCCAACTAACAACATTTTACACTTTATGTTTAATTGGTTAATTACAGCTGACAAACTTAAGTTTTATTGTTTATTTGGAAGGGTATTCAATCCGACTTGACAAGGCCTATCATATATATACAAGGTCAAGTTTGGATTAAATGTTTAGTAGTAGAAGAGTTATTTGATATGAAGAATGAAGGAAAAGTAAGAGGGAATTCTGATTAAGGACAAAATATCCAAACCGAGCTGCAAAAGAATATTTGATCAGTACAGATTCAGTTAAAGCTAGAACAGAGATCTGAATCAGAAAAGACACTTGCTTCTTAGAACAGATCAAACTCATTGTTAATCTCTAACAATTGTTGCAGTGATCCAAATCTATTTACAGGTTAGACTTAACAATCTTTTCATAAATCCTCTCACAAGGTGGCATCATTACAGTGAAGATCTAACAAGTTGATGTGGATTGTCAGAGCTTATTGCATATGAATTAGTACAATAGGTACATTATAACTTAATTGGTTAGAGTCTTTGGCATTGGTTGTCAAAGAGGGAGAGATTATTGATGTCATTCCAAAGAAATTATTGAGGAAGATATTATTGAAGATAGAGGGAGTTTTCTGGATGAGAATCAGAATGAAGCTAAGGACATTATAAAATTTTATTCTTGTTTTTGTTTCTCTAGAATTCTTTGTATAATGACATGTTGTGTTGCCATCAATTCCAAAGAGGGAGATTGTTAAAGACAATTATTCAATTGTATATTGTCATTGATGTTACACAAATGTTTACAAAAATGTAATGATTTTCTGTATTAACCAATCTCTGTCAGTTAATGAAGGAAGTTATGTACTAACTGAGTTCACTCGAGGAATAGAGTAAGTTTGGTTTCAGCCGAGTATCAGTCAGGCGTCGAAGGATTACAGTGTCAATCAAGTTATGCATTTAGTGTTAGCCGCTAACAATAGTTTACACTTTATGTTTAATTGGTTAATTGCAGCCGACAAACTTAAGTCTTATTATTTATTTGGAAGGGTATTCAAGCCAACTTGACAAGGCCCATCATATATATACAAGGTTAAGTCTGGATTGAATGTGTAGTAGTATAAGAGTTCTTTGATATGAAGAATGAAGGTGAAGTAAGAGGGAATTCTGATTAAGGACATAATATCCAAACCAAACTGCAAAATAATATCTGATCAGTAAGGATCCAATTAAAGCCAGAACAAAGATCTGATTCAACAAAGATATTTTCTTCTTAAAATAGGTCAAACTCAGTGTTACTCTCTAACAATTGCAGCAGTGATCCAAATCTCTTTAGATAGTAGAATTATCTGTCTTTTCATAAATCCTCTCACAAGGTGGCATTTCTACATTGAAGTGTCTGAATACCTCTAACAAGGCCACTCCTAATAGGGTGATTAAATACTCTAGTAGGGTCACACCTTACAGTATGTTTTGTAACCTTTAATAGGGTTGGCTCCTAACAGGGCTCACTTAAGAAGAGTGAAAAATAGTAACTAGTTGCAATTGGTGGTTTTCCCAAATTTGGTTTCCACGGGAAATATTGGTGTCACCTGTGTACATGTTATTTTCTTTATGCTTTATATTTATGCACTTAATAACTAAAGGATAATTACATTTAATATCTCAAGATTGCTTTGTTAACTAAGTAACATCAGAATATCTTTGTTAACTGAGTAATAGTGATAAGTTTGTTTAAGACATCTAAGAGACTTGGATTTGTTTTTTGTGGTAATTGATTCATCCTTCCCCTCTCAGTTACTCAAATAATTTCCAACATTTATGTAATACCACTTAGTGGTTTTGTGGGAGCTTTTTTCTTTAAAAGAAACTACAAGGGTAGTTGTTGAGGTTAGATAGGTTAGACAGGGTAGCATTTGTGAAGGTTGGAAGCATGGCATGGGATGTATGGATTCATGCTTTTTCACATGGAGTGATTGGTTGTGTCTATGTCTTTGAAGGCTTTCATGGTTGTATTGCAATGGTTATTTTTTGAATAATATATGGTGATGGATCACTAGTGTATTTGGTTGCAAATTCCCAAGAAATTTTCTCAAAATTTGGACGATGCTTTGTTGATTTGTTTATGAAACCTTGGTTATCTTTTTGTCACTAGAATTTTATTAGAGGGCAGGACAAAAATAGTTTCATTTAAATTGAAACACAATGTTCATTGAAAGCTGAAGACACCACATGTGCTTAGATTCATCAGAGTTTTGATGATACTAGTTGTTGGAATGATGATGATCACCTGGAAACAAGCTCCGATGAGACTACTGTATGTGTGATGAAATGTTTTGTTGCATGTACAGTAGTCTCGTCAAATCTTGTTGAGGCAACCATTGGAAATTCGATGGTTAGTATTGTCAGAGTTTCAATGAACCTGTAGAGTTTTTAAAAAAAACTATCAATCTCACCTTATACCCAACCTTGTTGTCCAAGAATTTATGACAATCTGCCTTCATTTCCTTCAAATGAACTTGATCATGTGGTCTGCACCAAGATATCAATAAAATTTGACATTTGAGCAACTTTCTATCTTTCTGAATATGAATTGATACAAAATAAAATTGGTCAATAAACCATAAATGTGCCTACAATACACTCACCATTTCAGACCTGAGATACAAGCCAGTGCATGCCAACAACATGTAGGAATCTATCAAAATTCAAATTAAATAGAAAAAAACTACCTCATTATAGTCCACAAACATTCTATTTGTGTGAAGATAATCCTCAATCATATTTATCTACTGTTGGAAAGTATGTAGAATCAACAACTACTTTTGTGGAAGTATAAATTATACATACTCATTGTCTCATCACTATGACCAGTCAATTTAAAATACTCCAAAGTTACATGATCTACAGGGAAGAATCCCATTGTTGCTCCATATTCAGAAGACATGTTTACATTAGTTTCTCAATCATCAAGAGACAATTTACCCATACCATCACCTAAATTGAATATATTGAGTTACAATTAGCCACACGACAACTCAATTACAAGATATTTCACAGTCAATAAAGCTTCATAAACTTGCAAAAAATGAAATGTAATAAAAGAGACTAAAGATACAAAGGGCCTGTTGTTAACTTACCATAAAATTCCATGAATTTTCCAATGACACCATGATTTCATAATATTTGAGTGACAATTAACACCAAATTGAAGGCATTAAATTTTTCCATTAGTATACACAAGGAAAAACATGATCTGCACCATCAGTTTACACTACACTAAAAGACAGGACACATCACTACCCGACACCAAGGTTACCTGATATTTCCAAGTTCAAAGCATCCCGACAAACACTATTTAGTGTTACTCGATGACAAAAAGGTTAATGGAACCTGACGAGTAACAACAGTGCAACCTGACAGAACAACACAGAGAGGAACCCGACAGATGAAGGGAACCTGATAATCAGTTCAACAAAAGAATGCCGACATACTTTTAGTTCAACCCGACGACCAAGAATCGACAGTTAGTTACATCCCGCAAAAAGTGGATCTGACTTTCCACATTAATTAAATCACTGAATCTGTACATATAGCTTCTTAATTTTCTTTTAAATCCATTATGTGTGGAGGAAGCAATGCAATTAATATTGTTTTAATTAGTTTTACTGATTTAAAATATGCAAACTAAAGATTAAGGTCAAGTTGTAAACCTTGGATCTAAGAGTTAACATTGTAATACGTGATTCAAAGATAGGTCAAATACTTGTATAAATAGATGCTTAATCTATTATAAATAATTTTTGTCCAATGAAGATTGTAGCCATGGAGAGAATCTAAAGACCAGACAAGAGAGTTCATGCAGAAGGACAAAAAAGAATCAAATCAGTTTCAAGAACAAGAACACAGTCTACCGACAAGCAGAGAAAGGTATTAATCAGTCACTTGAGGTGATATTATTATTGTGAGAGCTTTAATGGATCTGTAATCATAAATTTTAGATTGCATATAGTCAGGTCAATCATATCTACTCATTCTAACAAGTGTAGTACACTTAAGAAATCATTTCAAGAAAGGTGGACTTAATAGTCCTATTGTAAATCTCTTGACCGAGTGCACACTTAAATCAGTGTTTCTAAAGCTCTTAACATAGTAGATCTTAACAAGTCTCCACTTTAATACTCCTAACAAGGTAGATCATCAGAAGTGATCAATTGTAAGCCTTTACTGGCTCCCTTCCATTTTGCAGATAGTGAATTTTTGTGGGTGCCATCCCCAGCGCAGTTTTTACTTCCTAACAGGAGTTTTCTGCGATATCATATCTTATGTTATGTGTTTATTACTTCATGAATATTTCTATGAATGTTGCAAACTATTAAAGATTATGAATTAATACTACATGCATAAGAAATAACAATAGTAATGGTTGGTAATGCAGTAATGAATGATTACTAAATGATGAATGGTGAAAAGAGTTAAAATTTTTAGAGGTACTGATTCACCCCTCCCCTCTCAGTACTACTTCCCACTAATCCCAAAAATTGGTATCAAAGCTAAGTCTCTTCTTAGAAAAGCTTAAAGGCTTAAGAGCAAATATCATACAATGGAGAAGTACAAACTTGATAAGAACATTGAGAATAAAAAGCTTGAGATACATATGTTCTATGAATAGTATAAAGAAGCTAGAATCAAGATGAGAGAGTTGTTGGATGAGAGGAAAGGTATGGAAACTCAGAGTAGTGAAAAAGATTATCAAGAAGAAGAAATTCCAGATTTCTTTGAATCTTCAGGATCCAATGCAAGTAATACATCAGATACATCAGTAGAGAACATCACAAGTCTAGAGGAGATCAATCAACATCTGACAGAGAAAATAAAGATGTTGAAAATTGGTCAAGAGTCCCAGATGGTAAGAATGATTGATGTGATGAGTTCTGCTAGACAAGCTGAAACAGAAAGAACACTTTCCATTGATGAAAAAAGGAAGATTACAAAGAAGCTATAGGAAAAGGAGTTAGAAATTCAAAGACATGCTAAGCATCACCATGAGATCAAAAATTAGATTATTCTAATGAGTCAAGAAGCAAATGGAATGAATATAGATATCATTGAAAGAGTGTAGGCTATCGGTGAACTAAGAGAAGAAAATGAAAAACTAAAGCATGAGGTTAGAATTCAGCAACAACATAATGAAGTTATCAGAAAGGCTGAAGAGAGTAATAAAAGAATGGATGATTTTCTTGAAGGACAATGAAGAGTGAACAACAACAACAGTTTAGGATTTACCAAAAATGGAGAATCATCAAATCAAGCCAATCCAAAGAATGTCTATGAAAATCAAAGACCAAGAAAGCTGACATGCAAGCACTGTGGAAAGAAAGGACATGCATCAAATGTATGAAGAGGAAAAATTAAAGGTATTCCTAAATCTACATCTTCATTCATAGGATTCTTTTATAAATGTAACAAGAAAGGACATAAAGCATATGAATGTAAGTCTAAGATGGAATAACCAAAGAAGGAAACCTACATGGACAAATACTATCCTACATGCAAGATGAATGGGCACACAAGTATTGAATGCTAGAAAAAGAAAAGGCAAGCATGGAAGCCAAAAGGTAAAGAAACACCCTATCAACCAAAGAGAATCGGTAATCAATATGTATGGGACTATAATACATGGAAAAACTGTACAACATGTGGTAGATATAGTCACATTGCTGCAAACTACATGAGGACATGGACCAAAAGGTCTAAGGTTGGTCAAACCCTGGAATGGCATGTTTACACTATCACAAAGTTGGTCATCTCAAAAAGGATTGAAAAGACCAAATGACAGAGACAAGCACATATCCCAATAGAAACACCATTGAAGATATCCAGAGGGCTAGAGACAAAATGTGGAGAAAAGCTTCAAGCAATGATGAAGCTAGACGGAGCAATGAAATGGTGACACCCCATCCAATGGATCTGGTGACATCACCACCCCCACTTGAGCTAAACAAGTAAGTATGGAACTGCACTACACCAAGTCATATTTTGCATTAGTTCCATTATACAAATTGATAGATAGTCAAAATCTGCATAATAAAGATGCATATTATGTTACTTGTTTCAATTCTGAGAAAACAACCTTGTCAGTATACACATACCAAAAATCATCGGTGAGCATAATGGATAAGCTATTTTACACTTACTAGATTTTTTTGGTCAACACATAAAATGGTTAAGTTACCAATATAACCCGACACCCATCGGTAAGGAAGCAAAATGAAAAATTTTTCATGACAGAATACCGATATCCGTCGGTAAAAGCAAAATTGTTAATAGCTGTCCCAAGCACCATGTCAACACCGATGATAATTTTTGAAAGTTTTCCAGATGATCTCCATCTTCATGTCCTAATGAGTTGTTGAGCATTAATGAAAAGACTTAGGGCAAAAATTCTATAAATAGATGACGGGACAACTTCATTTTGCACCTGCGATTTAAAGAGAAAGTAGAGCCAAAAATAGAGCGATTAAAGAGAAGAAAGAAGAGCATCCCTGAATTTATCAAAGCACACAACAAATAGAACATTCATCATTATCATGAATCAAATTAAGTATCGAGGGCACCAAAAGATCTCTGTAGTTACTTTTCAAGAAAGCCCTAAATTTCAAGAAAGCCCTAGAAACTTGAAAAATGATGGGAACCACATCAAGAACCATAAATATTAAGAGTGATAAGAATAATGTGGTTAGGTTAATCAATAATAGAACCTTTGTAGATCCCAAATATAAGATATTCCCACAGATTTCATTGCAACATGATGAAACTGGCGTGTTTTCTAAAATTCCACCTAGGGTTTTTCTCATAGAAGATGTTAGGTCTTATATTCACTGCAAGATTGCCGAAATAGGAGATCTAGAGATGGATGAAGCTTATAAGAAGCCATGTGATGCAGAAGGAAACCTAAAAGAAGAGCACAAACTCTTAGAGTTTAAAGGGATAACCAATGCCCTATATTTCTTGAGGGACTTCAAGATCGACTAGATTAGGTTGGTACTTAGCAGATTGCATGACTAGAAGTTGTGGTTGGATCAACCCAAAACAATCACCAAGGATGTCCTTCATGCTATCACTAGTTATACTATAACCAACAAGCCTAAGGTTCATAAGCATCCCTCCAGGCTATAATTCACAAAACTCACAAAAGCTAAATGGGACAATAGAGGTTTGAAAGTAAACACCATCACCGATGAGGAACTGAAGTTCGGTGCATGTGTGATTGGTTATAAAATATTTCAAGAGAGTAGGTTGAACAACATATCTGCAACATTAGTAAGTATATCTTACAAGATAGTAACAAAGGGCATACAGATGGATCTATGTGAGATCCTGTTGAAACAACTTGATGAGAATATGAACACAATAAGGTCTACAAATACCAACACATGTAAGTTCAGCTCACTTATCATGTGTATCTTTTTCTACTTTCAAGAGTACTTTCCGTCAGTAGGAAAAGTGAAATGGGACACTAAAAAACTAGTAACATTACAGATTACTGAACTAATTAAGTCACTATGAGATAATTTTGAATCTTTTATGACTGCATACTTCCTTGAATTCAAGGAAAAGATGATGGAAAGAACAAGGATCCCTGAACAACTTGTTGAAAAACATAGGGATGAAATATGTTTTATGGTGGACACAGATTTCACCCACATCAAACTGGTTGTACCAAGAACAACTTGGTTAGCACCACTAGATTATGAAATCAACATAGATCAGGCTATAAATGCAATTTATGCACTGATCAATGAGCCTATTAACAACAAACAACCAAGGTTTGGAACCTATGAAGAGGCTAGATCAAAGATAAAAAGAGGCCTAGAAATAAAGAAAACTATAAATAAAAAGGATAAGAAGGTTAATAATCTCAAAAAGATTCTATCTGTTACTGAGGAGGAACAAGAACAACCAGAGGAAACCGATGAACAGGGCACCATCAGTGAAGGAAATAATGAACATAAATTAGATTCTGAGGAGACTAAATCTGATACACCTCTACCTCCTACAAAGAAGCAAAGGATGAGGAGTCAAACTACTAAAACTGACACCACACCTCCTAAGAAAGGTCAAGTAAGGACCTATAAGACGAAGCAACTGACAACAAATAAAAAAAAGAAGCAAGTTGTGAAGGTAACACCCCCAAAGAGGAGAAAAAGAATGGTCATAACTAAGGTTGACATAGAGGACTCTAAAGAAGATGAGCTTGATGTAGTAAAGAAGAATTACAAGAATTAAACAATTGATAAGGCTGCTAAATCTATTGCTGCATCTGGCACAATGCATGACAAGAGAATCAAAAAATGGGATACACTCAAACCAGAGGACCAAAATAAGATACAAGATTCCATAATAAGGGAAATGGTCAAGTACAAATATGTACCATCTGAGTTCATCAACCAAATACCTAAAGAGTTGGGTAATAGAATATCCCAACAGTGGTCATAGGCTCTACAGACTGAGAGAGAAGCAAGGGAGAGGGTACTTGTCAAACTAATGCCTCCAAAATCTAAGATTGAAGAAATCAAAGAGATTATGAAGAAGCACTTAGACAAGTTTGTAGCCAAGATAAGGGCTTACAAAGTACTTGAAGATCAGTTTACAGAGCTAGACAATATGACCAAAACAAAATAGAGACATCTATTAGATCTGCCAGCAGAGTCAACAAGTTGCGAGGAACAATTTCTTCTCACCAACACACCTCATAGAGAGAAAGAAAAAGACAAGGAAATTCCTCAACACATTGCTTTGGACAATGTTGAAGAAATGGAGCCAATTGATTTGGACAAATCCATGGATGATCTTGACATTCAAGACATCACAAATTATGACTCTGATAAAGATCCACAGAAGAAAGATGATGTGATATTCATTACACTTAAGGATCAGGGACAACAACAAGATTTGAAGACATCAAATGATAAAGATATGAATGTTGTTGAAGAGACATTGTTGGACACTTCAGTCATGGACTTAACAAAACCAGACCCTATAGAGAAGATACAAAAAGATGAGGATGTCACTGCTTTAAAAGATCAAATTGACGAGCAAGACACCACTCTAGATACAACCCAAGATACAACTCAAAGAAATATGCCTATGTTAATGAAGGAAATAAATATACTAGAGGGTAATGATGCATGTACTACAGAGGACACAAACACACCCAAAGACAAGGGTGATGCCAAAGTAAAAGACACCACAGATAATACAAAGGACACAACTTCAGAGCAAGCTGCAATCGATGATAAGAAAGATAAATCTATTGATCAAAATAAAGAAGAAACACAAAAGGTAGAGGAGGACAAGCAGACATATAAGAGTGAAGAAGCAAAGCAAGATGAGCTGGAGAAGAAAATAGAAGAAAAATCTGCAGAGACACCCAAGGTTGATGGAGAGACATCTTCACCAAACTGATAGGTACACTTTGAGAAGAAAATACAAGAGGTATCATCAATAAAGCCTTCACCAAGCACTTCAGAGAGAACAAATGAACTAGCAATGGTAGTTCATACATCTGCGTCCCAACTAGTCTCAAAGAAGAAGAAGGGAAAGCATAAGAATATAGTAACTCTAGATGAAATTATTGAGATACCAGTTTTTGATCCAAGGACATTAGATCAAACTGAATTGACCGAATATGCATGACTCTGTGAGAGAAAAGCAATGCAAGAAAAAATAAGGAAAGCCACAAAGGAGGCAAAGGTACTGGAAGTAGCAAGAGGAATACTTCAGCAAATAGTACCTGATGTAGATATTGACCGAACAACCCCAATGCTTGATCAATTAGTGGTACTCACAAATTCAATAACATCTCAGAACTTAGATGCTAAGAAGGTCATGGAAGAAAGACTTGAACAAAAGTATGAGTTCAAGCTAGCTAAAAGATAAGCTAGGAAGTGGCATTGAAAAAGGTAAAGATTTGTGAATTGGTGAGCACAATTGATCCAATCATCTCAGAAGCTATTAATTTGATACATAAATTATGCACACTTGATCAACTCAAACAGGAGTATACTGAAAAGATAGCACAAATAGATGATGATCTTATGACAAGTGCACAAAGTCTCACAAATAATGTAGAGGCAATAATATTGCACAATGAGCAACTCAAACAGGCTCAAAAATTGAGACAAGACATACAGATTGCAGAGATGAAGTACAAAGATGAGGTAAATGAGCTCCAAGCTCAGCTCTTACCGACACTTTCACTACTGCAAAAACATGTGAAAGAGGCAAACACACTAATTGCCACCCCATAAATTTCTATTCTAGACATCATTTATGATATGCATGCAAGGCTAGAGCTAGAGCACATGGCACTAGAACTCCTGCAAGAAAAATGGGAGAAATTGCTCAAAGATATCAAGACAACCCATTCCCATATTCTTGACACATTGTAAGTTACACATTTTTGTCACAATTTTTGGCATCTTATAAGTTGTACATTTTTTTCATGAGTATCAAATAAAGGGGGAAATGATATGTACAGTTTAGTTAGTATAAAGGGGAACATGAAAAGAGGAAATGATATGTACAGTCATACAACTCAAAGATAAGAGAACATGGAATGTATAGTATAGAGGCAAGTATACATATGTGCATATATACTTATACTATACTAATGCATATAGTTAGGGGGAGTCATATAATGACAAGGATATAGACATGGTGTACATACTAAATACTTTAGTATTATGCACATATTAGTTTTTGATACTAATGTCAAAGGGGGAGATTGAAGGAATTATATTTTTCCATTAGTATACACAAGGAAAAACATGATTTGCACCATCATTTTACACTACACTGACAGACAGGGCACAACACTACCTGACGCCAAGGTTACTCGGTATTGCCAAGTTCAAAGCATCCTAACAAACACTATTCAGTGTTACCCGATGAAAAAAAGGTTAATGGAACCTGATGAGTAACAACAGTGCAACCTGACAGAACAAAACAGAGAGAAACCTAACAGATGAAGGGAACCCGATGATCAATTCAACAAAGGAACACCAACAGACTTTTAGTTCAACCTAACATCCAAGAACTAATAGTGAATTACATCCCACAAAAAGTGGATCTGACTTTCCACGTCAGATAAATCACTGAAGTTGTATATATAGCTTCTTGATTTGCTTTTAAATACATTATGTGTGGAGGAAGTAATGTAATTAATATTGTTTTAATTAATTTTACTAATTTAAAACATGCAAACTAAAGATCAAGGTCAAGTTGTAAACCTTGGATCTAAGAGTTAATATTGTAATGTGTGATTCAAAGATAGGTCAAATACTTGTATAAATAGATGCTCAATCTATTGTAAACAATTGTTTTTCAATGAAGATTGTATCCATGGAGAGAATCTAAAGACCATACAAGAGAGTTCATGCAGAAGGACAAAAAAGAATCAAATCAACTTCAAGAACAAGAAAACAGGCTACCGATGAGCAGAGAAAGGTATTAATCAGTCACTTGAGGTGATATTATTATTATGAGAGCTTTAATGGATCTATAATCAGCAATTGTAGATTTCATATAGTCAGGTCAATCATATGTACTCATTCTAACAAGTGTAGTACACTTAAGAAATCCTTTCAAGAAAGGTGGACTTAACAGTCCTATTGTAAATCTCTTAACTGAGTGCACACTTAAATCTGTGTTGCTAAAGCTCTTAAAATATTAGATCTTAACAGGTCTCCACTTTAATACTCCTAACAGGGTAGATCATCAGAAGTGATCAATTGTAATCCTTTATCGGCTCCCTTCCATTCTGCAAATAGTGAATTTTTGTGGGTTCCATCCCCACCATAGTTTTTACTTCCTAACATGAGTTTTATGTGATATCATATCTTGTGTTATGTGTTTATTACTTTCATGAATGTTTCTATGAATTTTGCAAACTATTAAAGATTATGAATTAATACTACATGCATAAGAAAGAACAAAAGTAATGGTCAGTAATGCAGTAATGAATTATTACTAAATGATGAATGGTGAAAAGAGTTAAAAGTTTTAGAGGTATTGATTCACCCCTCCCCTCTCAGTACTACTTCCCATTAATCCCAACACAAATTAGTAGTTGTCACTCCATCACTTAAGTTGCTTGTTAATTTAAAACCCACAACCCCAGGGAGCACCATGCTCATTGGATGCACAAAATAAACCTCAATGAGAGATAAACAACAAATGAAGAAGAAACAACATTGTTATTCCACAAGCAAAGTACATTATCCACCAATTTCTACTTGCCATGTAGTTCACAAAGGACTTGTTTTAAGCTTAGTGACGTTCTTTCTAGATTCAATTATGTGTGAGATTTTTGCATCAACCTTTTGGATCACGGTTCATGATCCATCATTAGGATGAGAGAGAGCATGAGGAAAAGAAATGTGATCTGAGGTCCATCATCAAGATGAAAGAGATCATGGGGAAAAGAAAGAGCTCCATCATCAGGATGAAAGAGAGCATGAGGAAAAGAAAGAGGTCCATCATTAGGATGAAAGAGAGCATGTGGAAAAGAAATATATTTCTTTTCCTCATACTCTCTTTCATCCTGATGATTGATCACAGATTGTGATCCAAAAAGTTGATGTGAAAATCTCACACGCAATCAAATCCAAAAATAGTTGGGTTTTTCCTCCCTCATGAGGGTTTTCCCAGGATATATCTTGTGTCACGTTTTTGTGGGTATGTTGTCTATTCTCTTGCATGTGGATTATAAGTGTTTATTTGCATAAGTTCTATTATGGATTATGTGGAAATTGTCATATAGTTGGCTACAAGTTTCCTAACAAGTGGCATAAGATCTATGATTTTATTGTTGTAACCCTAGGTTGAATCCATGAGAATGCATGAAATAATGTTAAGGAAATGCAAGATATGAGGGTTTCTTGCAGATTTTTGGATTGTAGATATGTGAGGTTTTGCAGATCTGATTTTATTGAAATTTCTTGGTCAAGGGTATTTTGGATGTTTCATTTAAATGATTTGGGGGAGTTTGCATAAATATCCTCCTGGGTAAAAATGGACCTCACCATTAGATCTGGGTTGACCTTTTGGTGAATTTTGATATAAAATATTCCCTATTTAAGTGAGCATGAAATGTGAGGGAAAAAATATCCATACGATCGTACGACAGTACAGTCGCAGTCACCAGAAAAATTCTCAAAAATAAAATAAAATCTGCAAAATAATTTTTAGAAAACCCCAAAAAAATTAAAATTAAAAAATGTTTAGCTAGGGAAATGAAATAACCCACCACCCCTCAGTGGTACCTGTAAGGTACCTATAGATGACAGTCCACATGTTTTGATTGTAGGCATGCAGTACTAGTTGTACATTCAAGAGCATCCACCGCCGGTATCGTGGTCGGTTCTAGGGGACGCTTGTGGGGTGAGGGATGGGCCCCGCACAAGTCAGTCAATTTTGTTTTTATAATTTTTTTGATATAAATGATGATCATATTTTTCCATTAGTATGAAAAGGAAACAATTTATGAACCATCAGTAACATGATCACTAAAAGACAGGATTAAAGTGCAACCCGACACAATAGTTTACAGAGGTCACCAAAATTAGTTTTCACCGACAGAACAGGTTACAATGTAAAATGACAACACAACCAATAGAGTAACCTGACAGAGAAACTAACAGTATAAACCAATAGACAAGTTCACAAAGGAACCCGACAGACAAGTTCATAGAGGAACTCGAAAGATAGGTTCACAGAGGAACCCGACAGACAAGTTCATAGTGAACATTGACAGTCAGTCTAAAGAGAAACCTGAGCACCAGTCTACCAAGACACAACTTTATTCCAAGAAATATGAATCTGAGTTACACGTCAGATAAAAAACTTAAGTTTTATATTTATCTTTAAAGCTTATCTTTAAATCCATTTCTAGAGGGACAAGTAAAGAAAATGTAATTGTTTTAATAAGTCTAACTGATTATAAACATGCAAACTAGGAGATCAAGGTCAAGTTGTAAACCTTTGATCATAGAGTTTTCATAGTTAAGCGTGAAACCTATTTAGGGAAATTCATTGTATAAATAGATATGTAATCAATCAGAACAAGTATATGTGATGATGATTGTATCCGCAGAGACATCTATGGATCAGATACAAAGTTTCATGCAGAAGGATAGCAAAAGATGAAATCAGTTACAAAGAACAAGATTCAAGGCTACTGAGTAGAACGGAGGTATCAATAAATCACTATAGGTGATGCATCATTTTGTGAACTTAAAGGATCCGTAATCAGCAATTCAGGATTGCATTTTATCAAGTCAATAAGTATTTTTGACTACATTCTAACAAGTGTAGCAAATAGAAGAAATCCTTTGAGAAGGTGGATTTAACAATCCTTTTGTAAATCTCTCAACTGAGTGCACACTAAATAGTGTTGCTAAATCTCTTAACAGAGTATACCTTAACCAGTCTAAACATGTTACTCCTAACAGGGTAAGATCATTAGAAGTGATCAAACTTGTAAGCCTTAACCAACACCTTCCATTCTGCAGATAGTGAAGCTTTGTGGGTTTCATCCATACCACAATTTTTACCTTCTAACATGGGTTTTCTGTGTTTCCAAATATTGTGTCATGTGTCATTACATTTCATGAATGTTTCTATGAATGTTTACATGCAAACTAATTTTATGAATTGATATTACATGCATAAAAATAGAATAGCATATATGGTCGGTAATGCAAGGAATTGATTACTAAAGGATTAAGGTTAATTGATAAAAGGTTTTAAGGGTACTGATTCACCCCTCCCCTCATAGTACACACCATTCCATTATTCCAAGAATTGGTATCAAAGCTAGATCTCTTATTTGGAAAAGTTTAAATCACTTGAGAGAAAAGATCATACAATGTTAAGGTATAAGCTAGACAAGAATATTGAGAATCAAAAGTTGCAGATACAGGTCTTCTATGAGAAATACAAAGAAGCTAGAATCAAGATGAGAGAGATACTGGATGAAAGAAAAGTTATGGCATCTTTCTATAATGAAACAGACTATCATGAAGAAGAGATACCTTATTTGTTTGAGTCATCAGGATCTACATCTAGCAATACATCAGACACATTTGAAGGAAGCATTACAAGTCTGAATGAAATCAATCAACATTTGGCTGGACAAGTGAAATCACATCAAATCGGTCAAGAGACACATATGGTAAGGATGATTGAGGTTATGAATAATGCTAGACAAGCTGAGAAAGAAAGAAAATTAGCTATTGATGACAGGAGGAAGATCATTGAAAATCTACAAGAGAGAGAATCAGAAATACAAAGACTTACTGAACATCATCATGAGATCACCAATTAAATAGTTCTTATGAGTCAAGAGACAAATCGACTGAACATAGAACTCAATGGAAAATTGGAAGCTATTGCTGAGCTAAGAGAAGAAAATTAAAAACTAAAGCATGAAGTAAGGATTCACCAATAGCACAATGATATGATGAATAAAGCTGAAGAAAGTACAAAAAGAATGGATGATTTTCTGGATGGACAAATAAGAGTCAACAACAATACCGGTATAGGGTATATCGAGCATGGAGAATCATCATACCAAGATGATAAAAAATATGTCTACATAAATCCAAGACCAAGGAAGTAGTCATGCAATCACTGTGGAAAACCAGGCCACACATCAAATGTTTGCAGGAGCAAAATTAAAGGTATTCCTAAATCCACATCTACATTCATAGGAAATTGTTATAACTGTAACAAGAAATGACACAAAGCACATGAATGGAGATCTAAGGTGAAACAACCAAAGAAGGAAACCTACATGGAAAAATATTTTCCTTCTTGCAAAATGCATGAGCACACATCTCTTGAATGTAGGAAAAAGAAAAAGCAAGCATGGAATCCAAAAGAACAAGAAAATGCTTATCAACCGAAAAGAGTTGGTAACTCATATGTTTGGGATTACAACATATGGAAAAACTGCACAGCATGTGGTAGATATGGACACATAGCTGCAAACTGCATGAGAAAATGGATGAGAAGGTCTAGAAGCTGGACTAACCTCGGAATGGCATGCCTACACTATCATAAGGTTGGTCATCTAAGAAAGGACTACAAAGACCAAGTGATAGAGACAAGCACTTTTTCCAATGGAAATACCATTGAAGATATCAGAATAATGAGAAACAAAATGTGGAGGAAAGCTACAAACACTGATGATGCTGGACCAAGAAATACAATTGGTGATGCCTTATCCTATGGATCTAGTGATATTAGCACCCCCACCTAAGCAGAACAAGTATGGAACCACACTATACCAAGTTATATTTTACATCAGTTCCATTATACATTGATAAAATTCCAAACTAGCATGAATGAAGATGCACTATGATATTACTTGTTATGAATTTTTGAATCCAATCTCATCTGTTTATACATACTGAGAATCATCAGTGAACATACAAAGGCTAAAGTTGTTGATGAAATTGAGCATCATCGGTAATCATGTAAAAGACAAATTAGTCTTCGATACATATCGAGCTCCATCGGTAAACATGTGAAAGGTCAATAGAATTGACACTTACCATGAGCATCACATTCTCACCGAGAATGAAGTTAGCATGTTCCCCGAGCGACTCCATCTTAAAACACCAAGAAGTGGGTAAAGCATTAAATGCACCACTTAGGGTATCATCTATAAAAAGGTGACAAAGAGCTCATTTGTTCACAAAGTGATTAACAACAAAGAGCAGAGAAAAGAATAAAGAACAATGACTAGATTGTAGAAGTGATTAACAAGCACATTCACGATATTTAGACAGATCCACAGCATCTACAAAAGATCAAGTGCATATCTAAGATGCACCAATCTCACAGTTTGTTTATAGGAAAAACCCTAATTTCCAAAGACAATGGAAACCACATCTCGCATTTCCAATATCAAGAACACCAAAGGTAAAAAGGTCAAACTAATCAAGAACACTACATGTGAAGAGCCTAAATACAAATTATGTCCATAAGTTGCTTCACAACCTGGAGATGCTGGTGGGTTTTCAAGAATACCACCTAGGGTTTTGCTAATTGAGGATGTCTGAGCATATATCCATTGTAAAGTTGTAGAAACTGGAGATCTGGAAGTTGAGGAAGCTTACAAGAAGCTTTGTACAGATGAAAACATCAAAGATGAACATAAACACATAGAGGTGAAAGGGATGACAAATTCCCTAATATTCCTAAAGGAGTTCAAGACCGAATGGATTTGGAAAGTTCTTAGTCAGGTACATGACCAAAATATGTGGCTAGATGAGCCAAAAAAAATCACTAAGGATGTTATACACGCAGTGACCGGTTATCTAATAACCGACAAGGCCAAGGTACTCAAAAATCCTTCTCGCCCTGAAATAGAAAATATGACAGTTGCAATATGGTATGGAAGAGGATTGAAGGTAAATTATTCACCGATCTAGAACTAAAATTTGGTGCATGTGTGTTTGGATACAAGGTATTCCAAGACAACATAATGAATAGTATTGCATGTGGAGAAGTTGACACTGCCCATAAGATTGTGAAGAAGGGTCTACAACTGGATCTATTTGAGCTTCTACTGAAGCAATTGGAGGAGAACATGAGGACCATTAAATTAGAGAAATCTAACTCTTGTAAGTTTGATTCACTCCTCGTGTATATTCTTCTATTTTCAAGACTTCTTCCCCATTGTCTGTAATGTCAATTGGGACACTACCTGACCAGTGACAATACAAATTAGTGAATTCATTAAGTTACTAGGGGACAACTTTACATCAATCATGGATGAATATTTCACTAGATTCAAGGATAGAATGCAAAAAAAGATGAGGATACCAGAACAACTAGTCGATCAATATAAAGATGATATTTGTTTTACGGTGGACACTGATACAACTTTGATCAAACCAGCTGTATTGAGGATAGAATGGTTAGCACCTCTTTATTATTAAATAAACATAGATCAAGCCACAAATGCTATTGAAGCATTATTGAATGAACCACTGGACAAGTCATTACCAAGATTTGGCACCTATGAAGAAGCTAAGGCCAGAATTAAAAGAGTCCTAGTAGTAAATAAGATCGACAGAAAGAAGACCAAAATGGTAAAGACACTTGAAAAGAGGTTGTCAGTCAATGAAGAAGAAAAAAAAAACAAGAAGTCACTGAAGGACAGTCACCCATTGATGAAGGTGAACAAGTGAGTGATTCTGAATCAACAGAGTCTGATGCACCACCCCCAAAGAAACCAAGGACAAGTGAGCACTTATAAAAGAAAGCCTCAAACCAGGCAAACATCAGAACCAAAGAGGAGAAGGAGATTAATGCAAAGTAAAGAATATAAGGAAGACACTGAACAAGATGAACAACCTAAGAAGCAAAAATTTCCTAAGATAATTGATGAGATTGCTGCATCAATAGTCAAGATAGGTAGCATATCTGATCCAAAGATTAGGCAATGGCTAAACTTATTTCCCGAGGATCAGAATAAAATAGAAGAAGTCGTCATCAAAACAATGTGTGTATTCAAATATATACCTATACAGTTTGATAAGATGATGCCACAAGAACTTCTATACATGTTATCAGCAAGGTGGACATTTGTATTGAATTTTGAAAGATAGATAAGGGAAAGATCCCTAGTGTCAATTATGCCACCCGAGTCAAAGATGGAAGAAATTGATGAAATGATGAAGTTGCAATCAAAGAGGTTCTCAGAAAAATTGAGAGCCTACAAAGTACTAAAGGGAAGCTTAATAGAGCTTGACAAGGAAAGTGAGGATGCTTGGAGAAAAATACTCAATGTACCTAAGGAGGATACAAGCCCCAAGAGAGTATTAGATCTCACTGAGAAGCCTCATAATGAATACAATCAAGCTACACCAAGCCCATAGCACATTCTTATAAATGATACTGAGGATGTCACTGTAGTTGAGTTAAACACAGAAGCAAGTAAAGAAATGGATGACATACCTCAGATTTTTTAGTCATTAGGAGACACAACAGATGTCACAATCCAAGATGTGACAATCATAGATATCACTAGAATTGAGCTTTCTGATGAAGTAAAGGTAGATGAAGATGTCACTATTGCCACCAAACAAACCAAGGAACATGACACATCAAAAAATGCTACATAGGTTAATATACCAGGAAAATACCATTATTGATACAAGCTATCAATATCATCTCAGAAAAGGAGAAGACACCCGACAATGATGCAAGCATACCCTAGGATAAGGGTGAAGAGGAGAAGAAAAACACAAATGATGAACAAAAAGTATCAGATGGAGAGAAGAAAGATGCAAGTGAAGAAAAAGGTGATACCACACCAAAGGATACCAAAGGAGAAGCTACAGATAAAGATAAGGTTGATATGGAGACATCCACTACCAACCAACAGGTAAATACTGAGTAGTAGATAAATGGAACAACACCCCCAAAGCCTTCACTAAGTACATCAGACCAAGAAAAGGATCTTGCTATGGTACTACATACAACTGCCTCCACCACAATTTCAAATAAAAAGAAGAACAAAAAGAAGAATCCAGTTACATTGGATGAGATCATTGAAATACTAGATTGTGATCCTAGGACATTGGATCCAAAGTCACATACAAAGTATGTAGAACTTTGTAAAAGGAAAGTTATATAAGATAAACTCAAAAAGGAGACCAAGGACACACAGGTACTAGAAACTACAAAGGATATCTTATTATAGATTGGACTTGATACCAACATTGATCAAAATTATCCTATCAATTAGCACTTCTTACCAAAGCCATCACATCACAGAATGTAGATGCAGAGAAGGCAATAGAAGAACGTGCAGAGCAGAAATACCAATAAAAATTAATATAGAAAATCAGCCAAGAAGTAGCAGAGAACAAGGTAAAAATATCTGAACTATTCAATACATTGGAACCAATTATCTCAGAAGTTATAACCTTAGTTTAGAAGTTATGCACTATAGAGCAATTCACTAAGGAGAGTAATGAAAAGATTGCAAAGATAGATGCAGATCTAAATGCTAGTGCACAAGGTCTTACAACCAATGAAAATGCATTCAAGTTGCATTATGACAAGATTATGGAAGCAAAAAAAGATTATGGAATTGATCTTATACAAGGGGAAATTATTTGGTGTGATAAGGTAAAAATAATGAAAGGGGGAAATATATGTATAAAGGAAAGTGTATATACATATACATATATCATACCAAGGCATGCACATAGGGGGAATCATATTGACAAGGTAAACACATGTGTATATACTAAAAATTATAGTTTTGCACATATCAGTTTTTGATACTAATGTCAAAGGGGGAGATTGATGATCATATTTTTATATTAGTATGCAAAGGAAACTATTTATGAATCATTAGTCACATGATCACCAAAAGACAGGATTATAGTGCAACCCGACACAACAGTCTACAAAGGTCACCGAAACTAGTTTTCACCGACAGAACTGGTTACAATGTAAACCGACAACACAACCAATAGAGTAACCCGAAAGAGAAGCTAAAAGTGTAAACTAAAAGACAAGTTCACAGTGAATACTGATAGTCAATCTAAAGAGCAACCCGAGCACCAGTCTACCGAGAGACAGCTTTATTCTGAGAAATGTGGATCTGAGTTACATGTCAGATAAAATAATTAAGTTTTATATTTAGCTTTAAAGCTTATCTTTAAATCCATTTCTTGAGGGACAAGTAAAGAAAATGTAATTGTTTTAATAAGTCTAACTGATTATAAACATGCAAACTAGGAGATCAAGGTCAAGTTGTAAACCTTTGATCATAGAGTTTTTATAGTTAAGCGTGAAACCTATTTAGGTCAATTCATTGTATAAACATATGTGTAATCAATCAGAACAAGTAGATGTGATGATGATTGTAGCCGCATAGACATCTATGGATTAGATATAGATTTTCATGTAGAAGGACAACAAAAGATGAAATCAGTTACAAAGAACAAGATTCAAGGCTACCGAGCAGAACAACGGTATTAATAAATCACTATAGGTGATACATCATATTATGAACTTAAAGGATCTATACTTAGCAATTCAGGATTGCATTTTATCAGGTCAATAAGTATTTTTGACTACATTCTAACAAGTGTAGCAAATAGAAGAAATCCTTTGAGAAGGTGGATATAAAAATCCTTTTGTAAATCTCTTAACCGAGTGTACACTAAACAGTGTTTCTAAAGCTCTTAATAGAGTAGACCTTAACCAATCTAAACATGTTACTCCTAATAGGGTAAGATCATCAGAAGTGATCAAACTTGTAAGCCTTAACTGACACCTTCCATTCTGCAAATAGTGAAGCTTTGTGGGTTTCATCCCCGCCGTAATTTTTACCTTCTAACAGGGGTTTTCTACGTTACTAAATCTTGTGTCATGTTTCATTACATTTCATGAATGTTTCTATGAATGTTTACATGCAAACTAAGTTTATGAATTGATATTACATGCATAAAGATAGAATAGCATATATGTTTGGTAATGCAAGGAATTGATTACTAAAGGATTAAGGTTAATTGAAAAATAGTTTTAAGGGTACTGATTCACCCCTCCCCTCTCAGTACACACCATTCCATTATTCCAACAATAAAATCTTTGATTTAAATTCTACCCATAATTTAACAATGTTTTTTTTAGGTTTCTTATATTTATATGTCTGAGTTTTACATGCCTGGTAATATGGAGATGGGTCAAGACCTGGAAGAAAATAAAAATGAAAAATATTGTGGCATATTGGAGAAATTATAAAATTGATTTTATGGGGGCATTGCCATTTTTGGTATCCTATTATTACATATATGGCCTTGGAGGTTGTTTTCTTCCATTGAACATAACTTGGGCATACATAGTCAAATTTTGGACTTCAAATAGTCAATGGAAAGATCTTGGAGAGCTCTACACTTTGGTTATGATTTGGTGCAAGTTTAACAAGGTTTATTTTTTGATATATTGATCTAAACTATTTATGAGTTATTTTGACTATGGTGACATTATGATTTTATGAAACGGTTTATCTTGGAGATTTGGATTTGATGTCATTGCATACTCATTTTGTATCTCATGTTGGTCTCATGTTGACATGGTTATCAATATTTGGTTTAGATATGTATGTTGCATTGTTGGGTCTATAGGTTGTGCAATTGTGTAAGCGGTCTATACTTATAAGTTGCATATATGGGTTGGATATGGGTTGTCTATGCCCATTGATCTTTCATTATTGATGCATATTCAAATTGGTGGAAGGGTTTTGTCACATGGTTTGTTGATTTGTTTTCATGTAGAGGAGGAGGAGATGTTGTTACCAGGTATAGTCATGGTGGAGGATTATGGTTGACTATGTTATGCTGACAAGTTGGACACATTGAGGGTTAGATGCTTGTATTGTGGATGTGATCATAGCTCCATGGATGTCTCTTATGTTTAGGGATTTTAGCATAGCATGGTTGGATTTGCATGTTTTTTTTTTTATGATCATTTTGATTGGATTCTCTATTTAGTTATGGTGGCATATCTTATTGGTTGAGGATCATGGTTACTTTGGTTTCTTTTGGGGAGCTCATTATGCATGCTTTGAGTTCTTTGATGGTTTGAGATCTTGTTTGATTCTCATGTAAGAGGGTGGTTTTATCATGATGTCATGGATAGATTGGATACACGTTTTGTTTGGAGCTTGTGATGGTGATTATGTGGTTGTGTAGGATTGCTTCTTGGTTTATTTTTGGCGGTTTTGTATCTTCTTGGTTTGGAGATCTTGGTTTAACTTGGTATTGAAATATCAGTTGTGTGTGTAGACCTTGAGAATCTTCATGTAGGAGATGGATATCATGATGCCATGGGTGACTCGGTACCATGGTTGAGTGGGAATTGTTGGCAGTGAAATGTATTTTGTGTCTGTAGATTTTGGAGGGTGTCTTGGATCTTGTTGTTGCAGAAGTGTCTTTGACATTTTCTAGTGCACTTGTAGGTGGTGGTTATCTTCATGGTGTGTGGAGATGGTGACATATTGAGGAATCATGGGGTCCTTGGTAGAGCTGTGGTTTATGCTTTAATTTGACATGTTATCCTTGTTGTTAAGATAGTTTCATTATTATGTCATGGTACACTCTTGATGCACATTTAGAGTTTTGACATGTTATGGTATGTTCATATGGACCATGTTATCTCTTTGGTTGAGACAATTTAGATTATGGATGTCGTGTTTATGTTCATGATTTTGCAGTTAGAAGTTTGACATTGATCTTGGCTTAGTTTCTTGGTATTGAGTACATTGATCATTTGTTGGATACTTCATGATATTGCTATGTTGCATTTGGAGTTGGCATGGATTGATCGGTTATAGGTGCTCATGAATACTTAGAGACAGAGGTGATGTTGATTTCTCTTGTGATTAGGGATGCATGTCTTGGAACAGTTGATGGTTTTAATAGGAAGACAGATGAGTATTCACCTGGTATAGACTTGAGAGGAGAGTGTTCTTAGATTAGTCTTGGAGACTTAGATATCTTGATGACCATTCTCACTCCCCACTCCTGGTCTACTTGGAATTTTACCACTTGAGAGGTATAGCCCATTTTTTCTTTTAGGTACATTATGTATATCCTCATCTTTCATTGATATGGATCTTGAGCTATGAAGTGATTTAGTTCTAGAGGATTTATTTGAGAGATGGTTTGGCATTGGTATTGTTGAACTTTTTTAGCCCACCATCAAATACTCATATCATATTGTCATCACATGAACATCAGATAGAGAAAATTTCTTGAGTTGATCAATTAGAATACTTTAGATTAGGCATATCAGTGTAACATGCCTCATGCTACACAGATATGGTCTTGTAGGGCTCTAAAATGATCTAAGGTTTGATTTTGGCATGAATTTTCTATTGTCTCCCCAAAATTCTAAGAAGTTTGTTCAATGGGCTTCAAGGGTGGGTTTTTGCATAGTTGGCTTTGTGTTCTGCCAATGGGTTCTTATCGGCGAAGGTGTTTTCAGAGATTGGAAGGTAGGTTTTCATGTGTTCTGATATCCCGATGGAGTTCATTGGGGTAATTCACCCTGATTTTGCTTCCATTAGAGTATCAGAGGTGTCATTTTTGCATGTTCTAAGGGGAATTTCTATGCTGATAAGCTATCATTACTGAGTGTTTTCCCAATAGGATTGGTTGGGGAGGAGGATGGTATTCATCAAGGTAAGTTACCCCGATGTCGCCTTTCATCAGAGTATCAGAAGTGATCAAAATGTGGAGTATGATGGGGTTTTCTACAATGATAGTTCCATTGTCATAGCTCTTATCGATATTTTTTTTGAGAGGGAAACTCATCTTTCCATCAGCGTAGCTTTTTCCAATACATGATTAAAGGTGGCGATCAATGAAGTATTTTGGCAAGACATATTTGGGTCTTACCGAAATGTATTTTCTTACAGACATCAGAGTAGTTCTTCCCGATGTTTCTTCCATCAAGGTATTGTAGGTCCTCTTTTGGTGTAGTCCAACAATATTTTATACCTGAATGGTTTCCATCAGAGTATGGTCTTCTGATAAAAAATAGAGAGGAGCAATGGGTTTTGACAAGATCAATTTTGGTCTCACCGATGAACAGTTTTTGATTAGATTTGGCAGTCAATGGGGTGTACTATTTTCCATTGATGGATCTTTTTTTACCAATGATCATGTCTTCTTAGTAAAATTCCTTTTGACCCATGAATGGTGGCTTTTCAGTTGTAGGGCATTGATTTCAGGCTACTTCCAACTACCCCAAGGAAAAAACAATGCCATCAATGCAGGCGTATATGATCTTCTACCACCCTCCACACTTGCAATTGCAGATATCTTTTGATAGAGGGCTTGAGGTCATTTATTAACACCATCAAAGGGTAGGGCATGAGTACTTTGAGTCCATAATTATTATAGGGGGGATGCTTCTGGCTGTGGAGGTGACTTTTTGTCGTATGGTATTCATTGTGACCGCCCCTTCACTTCTTGAGTGTCGATCTGCAGATCAGATTTCCTTCTATTCTAATCTTCGATAACTCAACCCTAGCTAAAAATTTTTAATTCAATTGTTTTCATCCAAAGTTATGTCTTCTCTTTAAAAGGAAATCTTTTGTACATATTTTGGGTTCTTCTATGTTTCATTTGCAGTAACTATCCTCTACAACTTCCTTACATGAATGAAATTCTTTGTTTTTCCTCTTCTTGCACTCTCATATCTTGTGCATGCTATTTTCCCTTGTATTTGAATGTCTCTTTCTCTATTCCTAGCTTGTATACTGTGTTAAAATTGCGTATAGTTGTTGGCTTGTGAATATATATTTCCTGAAGAAGTTGATAAGTTATAGCCTGTATGTATGTTTTGATGACATTAATTTTCCATCAGTAGGAAAAAACACTTTTGGTAAGCATACACCGAAAGACAGGACAAGAGAAAACTGAAGATCAGATATTAAGAGATCACCAAAGATAACTAACTGCAAAGAGAACCAACGACACAACTTAGTGTGTAAACTAAAAATGAAAATACAGAAAGATAAAGAGGAAACTGATAGAGGAACCCGACATGCAAGATACAGTGCAGATTGACAAGACAGTTAAAGTGAAACCAAAAGAATAAAACCAAAGGACAGTCAGAGCATAACTGACAGATAGAACCGAAAGTCAGTTGCAGCCCACAAAAAGTGGATTTGACTTCCACATCAAATAAAGCAAGTGTATTCTATTTATAGGATATTTATTTGTTTTAAATCCATTTCTTTAGGGACAAGATACATGAATGTAAGTTCTTTAATCAGTCTAACTGATTTAAAACACATAGACTAGGAGATCTAGGTACAAGTTGTAAACCTGGCCTTAGAGTTAACTTTGTTTTTATCGAAACTTGATGAAGTCAATCCATCTATAAATAGATGATGCAATCATTCATTATTAACGATGTGGATAGAGAGGAGAAGATGAATGAATCCAAGGATCACATCTGTGGATCAAATTGAGAGTTTCAAGAATAAGAACAACAAAAGGTGAATTTGGTTAGCAAGAACCAAGAAGCTAGGATACCGAGAATCAGAGGTATTATTCAATCACAATTAGGTGATAATATTTTTCATGTAAACTAAATTGGATCTATATCAATAATAGGAGATTGCATTTACTAGGTAAATTTGTAATTTTCTATCATTCTAACAAGTGGAGCAAAGTGTAAAAATCCTTTCAAGGAAGGTGGATTTAACAGTCTAACAACAAATATCTTAACCGAGTGCACACTCAACAGTGTTGCTAAAGATATTAACAAAGTAGACTTTAATAGGTCTCCACTAATACTCTTAATAGGGTAGATCATCAGAAGTGATCAAATTGTAAGCCTTAACCGACCCCTTCCAATATGCAGATAGTGAAGATTTTCTGGGTGCCATCCCCACCACAGTTTTTACTTCCCAATAGGAGTTTTTTCTGATATCATATCTTATGTTATGTGTAAAATTACTTTCATGAATGTTTTTATGAATGTTCAAATATATGTTAATGTTATGAATTGATATAACTCACATCAAGATAGTATAGATTAGATTGAATGAATATACAATTGATTAAAGGATACAAAAAAATTTTTGGTACTAATTCACCCCTCCCCTCTCAATAAATAATTCCCATTAATCCCAACAATTGGTATCAGAGCTGAGTCTCTTCTTGCAAAGCTTAAAGGCTTAAGAGAAAAGATCAAACAAAGGAGAAGTACAGACTTGATAAAAATATTAAGAATAAGAAGCTTGAAATTCAGATGTTCTATGAACAGTATAAAGAAGATATTATCAACATGAGACAACTGCTAGATGAAAGAAATAATATGGCATCTCACTATAATGAGACATATTATCATGAGGAAGAGATACCTGATTTCTTTTAGTCTTCAGGATCAATTACAAGCAAAGCATCAAATACATCAGAAGAAAGCATCATAAGCCTAATTGAAATCAATCTACATCTGGCTGGACAAGTTAAATCTCTGCAAATCAGTCAAGAGACACAAATGGTAAGGATGATTGATGTCATGAACAATTCTAGATAGGATGAGCAAGAAAGAACACTAGCTATTGATGATAGAAGAAAGATCACAAAAAAACTACAAGAAAAAGAGTCTAAAATACAAAGACTTATAGAACATCACCATGAGATTACAAATCAAATTATTCTTATGAGTCAAGAAGAAAATACAATAAATGTTGAACTTGTTAAAATAATATAAGCTATTAGTGAACTAAGGGATGAGAATGAAAATTTGAAACATGAAATAAGAACTCAGCAACAACATAATGAAATTATCAAGACAGCTAAGGAAAGAAATAAAAGAATGGATGATTTTCTTGAAGGACAACAAAGAGTCAACAAAAACAATGGTCTAGGTTTTACCAAAAATGGAGAATCGTCAAATAAAAATAATCCAAAGAATGTCTATGAAAATCCAAGACCAAGAAAGCTGACATGCAATCACTGTGGAAATCAAGGTCATACATCAAATGTATGCAGAGGAAAAATGAAAAGTACTCCTAAATCTACATCTTCATTCATAGGATTCTGTTATTAATGTAACAAGAAAGGACATAAAGAATATGAATGTAAGTCTGAGATGAAATAACCAAAGAAGGAAACCTACATGGACAAGTATTGTCCTACATGAAAAATGAATGGGCAAACAACTCTTGAATGCTGGAAAAAGAAAAGGCAAGCATGGAAGCCTAAAGGTCAAGAAAATCCCTATCAACCTAAGAGAGTCGGTAATCAGTATGTATGGGACTACAATAGTTGGAAACATTGTATAGAGTGTGGAAGATATGGTCACATTGCTACAAACTCTATGAGCCAATGGACTAGAAAGTCTAGAGGCTGGACTAACCCTGGAATGGCATGCTTACATTATCACAAAGTTGGTCATCTCAAGAAAGACCGCAGAGACCGAATGACAGAGACAAGAACATATCCTAATGGAAACACCATTGAAGACTTCCAGAGGGAAAGATACAAAATGTAGAGAAAATCTTCAAACAATGATGAAGCTGGACCAAGAAATGCAAATGGTGACACCCCATCCAATGGATCCGGTGACTTCACCACCCCCACATAAGCAGAACAAGTAAGTATGGAAGTACTTTACCCAAGCTATTATTTCACATCAGTTCCATAATATATATTGATATAATGCCAAATTAGCATAAGAAAGATGCATCATGGTATTACTTGTTAAAATCTATGATAAATATGCTTTCGGGCATATATACTGAAACCCGTTGGTATACACTCAGAAATGAGACTACCTACACTTACCAAAAAGTGTCGATTAAAAGCAAAGTTGCTAGTATAAAATGAGCCTCGTCGGTAAACAAGCAAGTGAACAAGTTGTCTATAACACTGAAACCCGTCGATAAAAGAAAATGGAATATCGACTGCTCCAAAATGTTATGAGTGTCACTGAAGGAAAGTGAAGTCTTCACCAACGAACTCTGTCTTCATGCACCGAGGAGTTGGTAAGAATTTATGGCACACATTTTAGGGTAACACCTATAAATAGGGCAATAGAACAAATCATTTATCATGACAACCAGAGCAGGGCGACCAAGGTGATTTTTGTGCATAAAGCAACTAGGTCACAGAGTGACCATGACTCAACACACAACACTCCAAAGTAGATCAAGAATCATTGCAAGAGAAAATAGTAAGTACTATAGAACTGACAACTCTATTCTTACATATTTCATAGGAAGCCCTAAATTTATGAAAATGGCCTCGACATAAAGAACCATGAAATCTAAGAACATAAAGAAAAATGAGTTTAAGCTCATCAAGAATTTGGCATGTGAGGAACCTAACTACAAGATCAATCCTGAGGTTTCCTCACAACCCAACGACACTGGATCATTTTCATGCATACCAACTAGGGTTTTACTCATGGAAGATGTTCAATCTTTCATACACTGCAAGATTGCAGAGATAGGAACTTCAAAGGTTGAAGAAGCTTATAAGAAGTTGTGCAACGAAGATGGAACACTAAAAGACTAACACAAGCATATAGAAGTAAAAGGGCTCACCAATGCCCTAATGTTCCTGAAGGTTTTCAAAACCAAATGGATTCAATTAGTGCTAAGCCAAATGTATAACAACAAGCTATGGCTTGATGAACCGAAGGTGATAACCTGAGATGTCATCCATGCGGTCACCAGTTACCCCATAACCGAGAAAGTAAAAACACTCAAGCATCCACCTAAGGCCAAGACCGAGAAAATGATAGGATTCAAATGGGATGGTAGAGGACTAAAAGTTACTACCATAACCGATGATGAGATCAAGTTTGATTCATACGTTCTAGGATACAAATTCTTCCAAGCAAGTAGATTGAACAACATAGAATCGGGTGTAGTAGACACAACCTACAAAATTGTGAAGAAGGGAACACAATTGGACTTATTTGAACTACTCCTGAATCAGTTGAAGGATAACTTAAAGACTATCAAGAATGCAAAGTCAAACACTTGTTAGTTTGGCTCACTCATAATTTTTATTTTCTTTTACTTTCAAGAAAAATTCCCATTGGTAGGAGATGTGAAATGGGACAACACTAAACTAGTCACCATGCAAATCGGTGAGCACATAGCCATACTGGGAAATAACTTTGAGATAGTCATGGATGAATACTTCAATGTATTCAAAGACTGAATGCAAAAGAGGGTAAAAATCCCTGAGAAACTCATTGAGAAGTATAAGGATGAGATATTCTTCATGGTTGATATAGACAATACATACATTAATCCTGTTGTACCAAGGACAACATGGTTACAACCATTAGAGTATGAGATCAACATTGATCTTGAAACTAAGGAAATTGATGCCTTGATCAATAAACCAATGGATAAGAAACAACCCAAATTCGGAACATATGAAGAGGCCAAGACAAGAATAAAATCTAGGCTAGTTGTAAATAAAATTGTCAGAAATAAGGACAAGATGGTGAAGAATATGAAGAAGATACTTTTGGCAACCGAGGAAGAAGCCGAACAGGATGAAGAAGTTGAAAAGGAGGAAGAAACCAAAGAAGAGTTATCTGTCGGTAAAGATGAAGGAAAGGATGAATCTGAGGAGACAAATTCAGATTCACCACCTCCTCCACCAACTAAAATGCCAAGGAAAACATTTGCTTCAAGAAATAGAAGCCAAACATCAAAGGATTCTACTCCTTCACCTTTAAAGAAAGGAAAGGTTAGGACTTACAAGAGGAAAGCTGCCACACTGAAGAGAGGGAAAAATAAAAGAGGAAGGTAATTCATAAGAGCCTGAGAGGATATAGAAGACACTAAGAAGGATGAAGTTGTAGAGGCAGAAAGTGTAAAGGTACAAACTCCTGAATCTATTAATGACATATGAAAATCTATTGCAAACTCTGGATCTATAACAGATTCAAAGATAAGAAGATGGCTGAAACTAGATCTAGAGGATCAGAAAAAAGTTGAAGACGCCATCATAGCTAAAATGTACAATTTCAAATATGTACCGATTCAGTTTGAAGGAAGTCATGTACCAAGGGAACTCTTGGATAGACTATACTCCTGTTGGACATTTTCCTTGAAAAATGAAAAAGAGATAAGAGAGAGAGAGAGTACTTGTTTCTCTCATGCCACTTGAATCTAAGAAGGTAGAAATAGATGAAATGATGGAGAAGTACAAAAAGGATTTCTCACCGAAGCTGAGAGCATACAAATTTCTTGAAGGAAAGCTTATAGAGATTGAGCAGAACAACCACAAGAAATGGTGTAAGATAATGAATAGACCTGCTAAGGAGGTAAGCCCCGAAAAAGACCTTCAACAACGAGATGTTGAAAAGGAAACTCAAGATGACACATCTATTGAGTTAGACAAAGAAGAAGATGATACAACTGGCAACAAGACTGCAGATGTTGCACATGAATCATGGCTAGATACCAAAAATGACAACATTGTGGATACTAATGTCATTGACATTACCAAAGACCCAGTAGAAGAAATTAATAAAGATGAAGATGTCACTGTTGTAAAGGACACAACTGAAGAGCAGGGCACAATAATTGACACTGTACAAGTAAATATTCCAAGCAACATGCCAATATTGATAAAAAATATCAATGTCCTGCAAGAATCAAGAAAGTCACCTGAAAAGGAAACTCCCAAGGATGCAGGAGAAGAAGAAAATAAAGATAACACCGATGGTCAACAAGACATTGGAGCCGCTCAAGATGTAATCGACACTGATAAGGTTACTGGAGGAGATAAAGAAAAGGATACATATACCCAAGACAAGAATGCAAAAACAAAGACTGATGAAGCAAAGGACACCGATGAAGGAGACAAAACTAAAGATGGTACTCCTGAGCAAACCGAAAAACATGCTACCAATGATGTGAAGGTGAATTTGGAGATGTCTACTGACACGTGACAAGATGAAACTAACACCAAGCGGTAGAAAGAAGCACAACAGGTCACTTCATCGAGCACAACTGAGAAAGCCAAGAAATTGGCAATGGTGTTACATTCTAGTGATTCACAGAAGAAGAAGAAGAAATCAAAGAAGAATAAGATGGAAGTCACCTTGGATGAACTTATTGAAATACCGAAGTGTGACCCATCTACACTTGATTTTGAAGCACTACAAGAATATGGAGAAATATGCCAAAGAAAGACATTGCAGGAGAAGCTGAAGAAACAACACAGGGACTCCATGGTACTGGAGATAACTAGGGACATCTTACACCAAATTATACCCAATGTTGATATTGATCAAAACAAGCCAATACTTGATCAATTAGCAACTCTCACTAATGCAATCACAACTCAGAATATAGATGCAGTGAAGGCAATTAAGGAGAGAGCCGAGATGAAGTACCAACAAAAGTTCATTGAGAATATCAGCCAAGAAGTGACGGTAAATAAGTTAAAGCTATCATAATTGATCGCTGAAGTAGATCCAATAATATCTAAAGCTATAACCTTGATTCAAAAATTGAGCACAATAGAAAATTTCACTAAAGAAAATAGTGACAACATTGCAAAGCTGGATACAGATCTAGAAAATAGTGTACAAAGCTTAACCACTGATGGAGACAATGCAGTTAAACTGCATTATGAGAAGATAATTGAGATAAAAAGGTTAAGGAAGGAACTGTGGGAGGAAGAAACACACTTTAGGGGAGAATTAACTGAGCTCTAAGCTCAACTTCTACCGAACCTTACATTGCTCCAACAACACATCAGTTCAGCAAGGCAACTAATAGCGACTCCCGAGATGTCTGTAGCAGACAACATCTATGACATGCACTCAAAGATCACACTCGAGCACATGGATCTAGAGAACCTCAAAGAAAAATGGGATAAAATGATGGAAGACATGAAGTCTTCACACTCCCACATTTTTGATAAACTATAAGGTAATGACCTTTGCCCTTAATATCAAAAAGGGGGGAATATGATATGAATATGATATGTATATGGTATATTTACATGGGGAAAATGAATATGAGTACTATACTATACAAAAGGGGAAAATGATATATATTCAGATGAAAAAAGATATCATATGTACAGTTGTACCGACATATACATAGGGGGAGTCATTAAATGACTAAGGATTATATATGTTGTATATACTTAACGTTTTGTTAGTATTTTGCACATATCAGTTTTTGATACTAATGTCAAAGGGGGAGATTGATGACATTAATTTTCCATTAGTATGCAAATAACACTTTCGTTAAGCATACACCGAAAGATAGGACACAAGCAAAGCAAAGATCGGATATTAAGAGATCATCGAAGATGACCAAGTGCAAAGAGAATCGATGACACAACTTAGTGTGTAAACCAAAAATGAAAAGATAGAAAGATAAAGAGGAACCCGACATGCAAGATACAATGCAGATCGACAAGACAGTTAAAGTGAAACCGACAGAACACAATCGAAGGACAGTCAGAGCATAACTGAAAGACAGAACTGAAAGTTAGTTGCAGCCCACAAAAAGTGGTTCTGACTTCCACGTCAGATAAAGCAAGTGTATTCTATTTATAGGATATTTATTTGTTTTAAATCCATTTCTTTAGGGACAAGATACATGAATGGAAGTTCTTTAATCATTCTAACTAATTTAAAACACATAGACTAGGAGATCTAGGTACAAGTTGTAAACCTGATCTTAGAGTTAACATTGCTTTTATCGAAACTTGATGAAGTCAATCCATCTATAAATAGATGATGCAATCATTCATTATTAAGGATGTGAATAGAGAGGAGAAGATGAATGAAGCCAAAGAGCACATCTATGGATTAGATTGAGAGTTTCAAGAACAAGAACAAGAAAAGGTGAATTTGGTTAGCAAGAACCAAGAATCAGAGGTATTATTCAATCACAATTAGGTGATAATATTTTCATGTAAACTAAATTGGATCTGTATCAGAAATAGGAAATTGCATTTACCAGGTCAATTTGTAATTTTCTATCATTCTAACAAGTGGAGTAAAGTGTAAAATTCCTTTCAAGGAAGGTGGATTTAATAACAACAAATATCTTAACCAACTGTACACTCAATAGTGTTGCTAAAGCTCTTAATAGAGTAGACTTTAACAGGTCTCCACTGATACTCTTAACAAGGTAGATCATCAGAAGTGATCAAATTGTAAGCCTTAACCGGCCCCTTCCAATCTGCAGATAGTGAATATTTTTTGGGTGTCATCCCCACAGCATTTTTTACTTCCTAACATGAGTTTTCTGCGATATCATATCTTGTGTTATGTGTCAAATTAATTTCATGAATGTTTCTATGAATTTTCACATATATGTTAATGTTATGAATTGATATAACTCACATTAAGATAGTATAGATCAGATTGAACGGATATACAATTGATTATAAAGGTTAATTGATTAAAGGATACAAAAGTTTTAGAGGTATTGATTCACCCCTCCCCTCTCAATACATACTTCCCATTAATCCCAACATGTTTTTGGCATAGAATTAGATTTAAGAATAGTGTATGTTGATGTTTTATTGATTTTAAGTGCAACTATAGGCAGGTAGAGTAACCAAGTTTCATTCTGGTGCATCACTGTTTCCCTTTATGTGTTTCCCTTTCATCATCTCCTTCTCCCTTTCCCCCAAAAGAGATAGTTTAGGTGCATCATGATTGTAAGGAAGCCAAAATTATCATGATATTAAACCTTGATTGTAATTACCACACTTGGAGGTTGTTTCCATGTTTCACAAGGTTGACTAGGTTGCTAACTACCATATAGGCAAGGGTGCAAACTTTTGTGCTAATAATGTTTTGCATGCCCGGTGGGACAAAGATTCAAATTAGTTCATAAGTCCACTGGTTAGCATATTTAAATTTTATTTGCTTAAAATTTGGGTGTTTTCTCAGTTTTATAAGCCTTTCAAGGTAGTTCATAAAATACCATGGCGACTCTGAGTGCAAATCTTCTGGTTTCAAGCAGACACAGTGTTGGTATGTGCAACATTATTTTTTATCTTTTGTGATTTTCAAGTTTTCTATGAAATTTTTAGCTTTCTAAATGCTTTAACATGGTGCATTTTCATAGAGACACATTCTATCATTTCCCATATCATGACAATGCCCCCCACACCCTCTTCTTATCAAAATCATCCCGAACCTCAACCTAGCTTTGGTTCAGATTCCCTTGCAACATCAAATGATCAATATGTTACACATGCTTGTTCTCCTCTCATCCCTTCACATATCTTAGTTATATGTCATTTTGGGAGGAAGAGACAAAGAAAAAGCATCCAAGGGAGGAGTTTCAACCTATTCTTCATGAGTCTTTGCATGAGCTAGAGGAGGAAACATAAGAGTTCCATGAGGATATTGAGAAGGTTGTAGCCATCCACCCCTCTCTACAGATGAGGATTTCACAAAAGGAAGATGATCCATATCTCTTATTCAAAGAGCTTCCCTCTTTTGTGGAGGAAAAAAAAAACAAGGTTGTTCCTTCCCTTGAGGAACAAATTTTGGCTTTTGAGCCTTTGCAAGATTCAGAGGTGTCATGCCCAAAAGTTGGAAAAAAACACACCAACAAAATTTTAAAAAAATATACAAAAGGAAGACTATACTACCTTAAGGATTAAGCAAGTGCACGCAAAATAGTGCAAGGGTGAAACAACATCCAGAAGGGTCAAACTAAGTAGAATAGCTCTAGGTACTATCATACATGGATCCCTAAACTAGAACCCTCAATTGGTATGCAAATCAAAGCAGTTGACCAATAGTCAACCAGAGTTGACCAAAAGTCAACTATACCCTAAAATATGTCAAAGGAAGATACTACGGCTTGCTAAGCCCTTAGAAAGGCTAAGGTGCACAAATCGAGATAGTTGACCAAAAGTCAACTAGAGTTGACCAAAAGTTGACCAAAAGGCAACTATACTCCAAATTACGTAAAAGGAAGTTTCTAGGACCCGCTAAGCCCTTAGGAAGGCTTACGCATGTAAAATCAGACTGTTGACCCAAAAGTCAACTAGAGTTGACCAAAACATCAACTATCTCTGAAAGGTACAAAACTGAAATCCTAGGTTCCAAAGGCTGTAGGGAGCACCTGGCTCAAAAATTGGGACTAACAGACAAAGTTTGACCATGGTTGACTGAAAGTCAACTATGTACGAAAATGGTCAACAAGAATGATAATAACTGTAAAAGGTATATCGCGATGCCAAGGGGTTACTAAGTTTCTCCTTAACAGATAAAGATGAATAAAAGTTTCAACGATTAATTAATAAAGTAAATCACATTTAACATTATATTTATATATTAAACAATTAATGTCCTCTTACCTTGAGATATTAGTCTATCTAAAAAAAGAAATTATATGACGTTATTTATTTCATTAAAGATCCATTTAACAATAAATAAATAAAAACAACGTTAATAAATACATTAATACTAATGACAATTGTAATGATAAATTAATTTTTAATATAATAACAACCAAACCAACTATACAATATAGAATCTATTGTAAATTAATTAATTCCCAAATCATAACTAGTGGACAATAATTAATATGATAAAAAGAAATATTTATAATCTTAATAAAATAAATGACAAACTAATTATCTAATCTATAAATAAACACAACCATAAAATTAAATCAGAGTAAAAAGACTTTTTACATTTAATCTTATTAACAAGAATTAAATTTCATTTTACTAAGATTCTAATTAAATCTACTACCTTCTAAAAAATATCTCTAAAAATAAATCTAATTCTATAACTATGATGACAGCCATATATAATTAAAAATTTTGTTTTAAAAAAAACATAAATCTATTTAAGATATAATAAAACAACCTAATCTAATCTAACAAATAAATCAAATCTTCTACATTTTAAATATAATCTAGGTTGTCCAATATAAAACCAAACCCCATATTGAAAATCTTAATATTTAAATGTTTTATTTTATTTTATTTTATTCCAATCCTATGCGGCGGCAAATGCTTGGCAGAGCGGTCGTGCATGGACAATGGCGCAAGAAGAGAGGGGGAAAACCCAAATTTTTTTTATTTTTTTTTTAATTTTAAAATATACTCCCCCAATATTAATATATTAAAAATGCTTAGTTAAAACAATGAACTAATAAAAAAGATATAAGTTAAAGTACTATATTTCTTGTTTAATTTTTTTTACTGGTGAAAAACCTCTTGACAAAACATAGAACATATAGGTTTTTTTTTTTAGATTTTATTTCACCAAAAGGATTTACATTTTTTTCTAAACAACTTGGTGGAAGGAATTTTTAATTTTTGGAAAATGTTTCCGGAATTAGACTATGTAAAAGAAATATAATTTTCCCCTCAAGAACACTATATTATGTTACAAATGACGGTTTTCCAGTTATACCCATCTTCCACATAAGGGTACAATGAAACTTCAAACTCCATCAGTAATCTATAGAAGATGAGGTTGACCATGGAGGCTCACCTCCCAATCTAGGCCTTTACAAGGCCACCCCCGAGCTTGGGGATCCAATCTGGAATGGGATACAAACATGCATACACAACTAGTAGGCAATGCAAACATAAAACTCATACACAAGAAAAACTTCCCAACACAAGGGTATACAAGAGGAGGGTCTCCAAGAGGCCTTCCTGAAATAGAGGTAGTGGTAGACCTCACAGTAGGAGAAAGCCAGGTATCAGAAAATAAAAACTCAAGCCACACATGGACCTGATATGACCATCTTCATAAGATGTAGTCATGAAATAACCTCCTTATGTCCCCCAGATGCCCTTAGGCCCTACTTGACATCATGGGTATCGTGAAACCCCATGTATTTCCCTCCACACATGGGAGACTCTACACTAAAACTGGAATCATTCCAACTACCCCTTCAAGGTTACTCTACCCTCCCAAGGGTGAGTGTCCCTTGAAGATACCCATTCAAAATCCAACACAAAATAAAGACAACATAAAACAAAACATTAAATTTCAAATTGAAAATAACTTCAAAAATACATAGGACTCCATTAATGGAGTTTCAAGCTCAAGAACACACATGAAAAAAAATAATTTACTTTAAAGAGATCCAACCTTAATCCAAAGCTAAGGTGAGAAGAGAAATGGTGTCTAGCTATCCTTCCTAAGCTCCTTTTCCCAAAGCTCATTCAAACTAAATTTTGTCTCTAAGGGTAGAGAGTGGGTGAACTCTCAACTCATCCTAAATCCTTCCCTAAATAGGCAAACCTCCAACAAAAACAAGGCTTAACCCAAGGGTGAGGTGACCCTAACTAACCCTTAACTATCCACATGCCTTAACTCTCCATGAGTGGAGTCAAATAAAACTTGGAAGAAGAGAGAGGTTAACCAAGTTTACACTCCTCTTCAAAATTCACTCAAGTCTGAAAGTGATACTTTAGAGGAGCAATAAATGAGTTTAGAGGCTCATTAATGACTGAAAATAACCCCTAACCCATAGGGTATCAAGTTGGGTAACTAAACTGACCCCGGTTACCTTCTGGGAGCCCAAAAGACCCTCCTAAACTACCCCTTAAGTTAACCTACAGATTTCTAAGTCAAGTTGACTATCTAGAAACTTCTAACCTTGGGGTAAGCTTGGGTACTACACATAGGTAACCTTAGTTAACCCTATACTTAGCCCTGGTTCCCTTTACTATCCATGTCAACATAAAATTACAATAATTGCCAAATTTGTCACATTAAATTAAAACAAATGACATGACTCATTCACATTAACATTTACAAATCTAATTACACACATGCAAACCACATTTATGAATAAACCACATAAACAATGACGTCCATATTTCTTTATATAAACAGGACCTTGGAATGCACAGAAATTTGCATAGGTTCCAATACTGGGTCCCCAATTTAAATCCATGGTCAACTTTTCCTGCACACTCATTGCACACATCAGTAGGTCCAAAACAACATGATATGAAAACATAACACGACATTAATAATATACATGCATATAAACCACACCTGCATTAGAACTGAAATATCATAGCATCAGTTTCCTAAACCAAATTTATCATATTAGATTCATACATTTAAACCCAATTAAGACATCATCATAACTGAAACTGAATCAAAACATAAAGCATCTCAAGTGTACCCTGATTACATAATCATGTACTGAATACATAACTTAGGATTCAAAAGATCCTTAAATACATAAAAGTCTCCAATAGTCAAAGTATGTCAAAGCATAAACTATTGAAAGTATGAGTATCAAAACAGAAAAACTATGACAGTCTAATGTAGGTCTCACATCCACCTCCTCTAGGCATGAACTTCCTCCTAGAGTTCATCGAAGAGGTGAGGGTACTCTCATCTCATCAGTGATGTGTCCTCTGAAGAGGCTGTAACCTCATCATAGCAATCCCACTGGACCCTAACCTGGTCCAGCTCTCGGCCTCAAAGACCCAAAGTCCGCCAAGCCAACATACAAATTGGCTCCAAAGCCATCTGCCCATCTGACTCCACCTACAAGGCATCCCAATCTATCACATGAGACTCATCATATATATACTTCCTCAAAACTGAAACATGAAACACATCATGGATGCAAGATAGGCTAGGTGGAAATGCTAAATGGTAAGCAACTGGTCCTATCCTCTCAAAGATCTCAAAAGGTCCAACAAAATGAGGTGCTAGCTTAGAGCCCTTTCCAAAATGGATTGGACTCTTATGTGGTCGCACTCTCAAGAAGACTCTGTCTCCAACTAGATAGGCTCGATCAATCCTCTTCGCATCTACATACTTCTTCTGCCTATCTTGAGCTTCCTCAAGTCACTGTCTAATCAAAGTCACCTGCTGCTCCATATCTCTTACTAGCTCAGGACCAATGGAAACTCTATCCTCGATCCTATCCCAACTGAGTGGGGTCCTACATGGCCTACCATAAAGAGCCTAGTAGGGAAGCATACCCTATAATGTACATGTGAAGCATGTCCTCCAACACCTGATTGACCCTTTCGGTCTGCCCATCTATCTCAGGATGATAAGAAGTACTGAAGTTGAGTCTAGTACCCATAGCCACCTGAAGTTCTCTCAAAAAGGATGAAGTGAAGAGAGAATCTCTATCCAAGATGATCTTATGAGCTACGCCATGAAGTCTGACTATATCTTACAAGAACACTTGCACCATTGCTGGTGCGGTAAAGGTAGTTCGCACAAGTGAAAAGTGAGCCACCTTAGTCAACTAGTCGACTGTCACCATGATGGCATCATGACGACGAGAATACATAGGAAGACCTACTATGAAATCCATAGATATGGTGTCCCATTTCCACACTGGTATCTCATGAGGCTGAAGGAGACCACTTGGATGATGGTGCCCTTCCTTCACTCTCTAGAACTCTAGGCATCTAGCTACCATCTCTGCAATCCACAATCTCATGTCGGGCCAATGATATAATTGACTCAAGTCGGCATGCATCTTCTTAACTTTGCAATGCACTTCATAAGGGGCCCTATGAGCCTCAAGCATTACAAACTCACATAATCCTCTAGAAGAAGGTATATATACATCCTCTATAATGCAAAAGTCCATCGGACTCCAAGGTATACTTTGAAAACTTCCCCTCAAGGGGTCTCTGAGATCGAATCAACTCACAAACCTCTACATACATCTCATCCTCATGTAAGTGATGAAGAATTCAATCTCTCAAATCCGTGCTAGTGGACATACAAGACAGCTCATATCATCTCCTTCTCAAGGCATCTACGATCACGTTCTCTTTCCCCTTGATGTAATGGACATCAAAATCATATTCACATAAGAACTCCATCCATCTCCTCTACCTAGCATTAAGGTTCGGTTGAGTGAAGATGTACTGAAGACTCTGATGGTCTAAATGAGGTTTGAATCGATGCCCTAAGAGAAAATGTCACCATCTGACTAAAGCATGCACCACTATTGTGAGCTCAAGGTCATGGGTAGGGTATTTGAGCTCGTGATTCTTTAGTTTCCTAGACTCAAAGGCTATAGCTCATCCACCTTGCATAAGATCTACTCCTAAACCATTTAAAGAAGCATCTATGCAAACCACAAAGTCTATTGAAGGCTCTGGTACAACAAGGATGGTTGCACTAGTAAGTGCTCTCTTGAGCTCCTGAAAATCCTTTTCACACTTCTCAGTCCACTCAAACTTCTTTCCCTTTCACTAAAGAGAAGTAATGGGGTGCGCTGCACAAGAGAAGCCCTTAACAAATTGTCTGTAGTACCCGGCTAGACCCATGAAACTCCTAACTTCAGTCACCATGGTAGGCACTGGCCAATCCATAATGACATCAATCTTTGATGGGTCTACTGAGATCCCATCACCTGAAATAACATGACCAAGGTACTTAACCTCAGATCTAAAGAAGGCACACTTCAACAAGCTTCCATATAACAAGTTGTCTCTAAGACACTGCAACACTTGCCTCAAGTGTCCCTCATGCTCTTTCTCATCTTTGGAGTATATCAAGATGTCATCGAGAAACAAAACTACAAACTTGTCAAGGAAGGTACAAAATACTGCATTCATAAGACTCGTGAACATAGCTAGAGCATTCATAAGACCGAATGGAACCACAGTGAACTCATAGTGGCCATATCTAGTGCAGAATGCAGTCTTGTGAATATCACTATCCCCGATCCTCAACTGATGGTAACTTGATTTGAGGTCTATCTTTGAGAATACTCGGGCACCCTGTAACTGATCAAACAAGTCATCGATCCTAGGAAGTGGATACCAATTCTTGATGGTAATTTTGTTCAACTGTCGGTAATCCATGCACAACCTAAGCAATCCATCTTTCTTCTTTACGAAGATAACTGGTGCACCCCAAGGAGAAACACTAGGACAAATGTGTCCTTTCTCCAATAGTTCCTCAAGCTTCATCTTGAGCTCATTAAGCTCATTAGTGGTCATCCTATAAGGTGCTCTGGAAATTGGCTCAGCTCCTGGTACAAGATCTATGTGAAAATCAACTGCTCTTCATAGAGGCATACTAGGAAGCTCCAACGGAAACACATCTGCAAACTCCTGAAGAATGGGGAAGTCATCAAGAGAAGTTTCCTTCTCTACCTCTTCTTCCCTATCACTGATGGTGATGGCATATAATTGGCATCCCTTCCACATGCATCACTTAAGCTGCATGACAGAAATCAAATAGAGGGATACATGCCTATGAACCCCATTAATAACTATATCCATACCATCATCATCCAAATATTTGATCCTCTTTTTATGATAATCTAGCTTGGATCTATGGGAAATTAGCCAATCCATGCCAAGAACTAGGCCATAAGATCCAAGGGGAGTGACTCTAAGATCAGCTATGGTGGTCATGCCACCAATCTGGATCGGACAATCCTTAACCATTGAGGTCACGAAAACTCTAGCTCCTAAAGCTAACTCTACTTCCCATCTAACCTCTTGTCTAGTTGTCACTAGCCCACAATGCTCCACAACTAATGGAGAAACAAAGGAGTCAATGGCTCCAGTATCAAATAGAATAGTAACATCACTACCTCTGATCTTACCTAAGGCCTTAATAATGGTAGCCTAGTGCTCTGCCTGGCGGTTGTCCACAGCTGCAAAAATCATGTGGGACTTGCCCCTATCCCCAATTGTCAGTTCTGAAACTGATGCACGTTGACTACCACCCTGTGGGCACTCTCTAGCTAAGTGCCCCATGGAACCACAAGTGTAACATGGCCCATGTGACTGAACTTGAATACTAGGAGGCCTAGAATACTAAGACCCTGCGGTCCTAGATGAACCGCTATAGCTACCCCTAGAGGACTGCTGAGTCCGTGCTAGAGGGGTGTATGGTGCCTGAGGTCTTTGGTCCTTCTTAGGACCCTGTGACTGCCACTGCTTGGGCTTAGAGCCCTACTGAACCTATGGTGGCCTCTGTCATTGGTTCTGCTGAGACTGCTGTGGCTACTACTACTGTGGGGCCCTGAATGTCCCTGTAGAGTTCCTCTAATTCCCCTTCCATGGGCTTTTTGATATCCAGAGGCCTGAGATGAAGAATGATGGTTCTACGACCTATCCCTATAATCATGTGGGCCCTTGACTATCTCTTCAGCCACTAAGGCCCTGTCCACTGTAAACCTCAAATCTCCTGAAGGTACCATGTGTACCTTGTCTAAAATTGCGGGGTTTAACCCCTTGATAAACTTGTTCACCTGTAGCTTCTTGTCTCCCATGTATTCAACATAAGGTAGGAGGTTGAGAAACTTGCCCTCATACTACGCTATTGTGAGACCCCGTTGTCGGAGGTCATGGAACTCATCGATACAATGCTGTCTAAATTGTTCTGAGACATATCGCCCTTTGAAGAGCTTGAGGAAAGATCCCCAAGTAAGGGTATTGATGTCTATGAGTCCCTTAGTCTCCTCATGCCTCCACCAAGTGGATGCCCTGTCTCTAAACAAAATAATTATGAACCATGCTTTAAGGTTGCTGCCATAATTCCGCAACCCAAAGCACCTTTCCAGGCTTAAAAGCCAAGCCTTTGCTCATGCCCCATCTGCTTCTCCTATGAAGGGAGTCAGTTTAAGTCTCATCAATTTTGTGATCTGGTTCCCGATATCAGGGGGTGCTCTATCGAGTCTCTATGCACCTCCCCTAGGAATACCCCCTAGTACTGCAATGGACCCTTCCTCCTGATCATCCTGATTCTCTCTTATTCTAGGAGGTGGGCTCCTACTCCTCTCTCTCTCTCCTGACTAACTGGTGGCATGCGGTCTAGAATGAGCCTAGCCAGGTTCTGAAAGGCCAACAATAGCGCTACATTAGGATCGGGAGGGGGTTCAGGATGTGGACTCTGATCCCTCCTGTGATCCTCTACCTCGGGTCATTCCTCCACGCGTGTCGCGGGGACACGTCTCCAACCATGTCCTTGCTGATGGGCCTGATGACTGACAAGTGACATCCTACACATTTAAGACAAAGTTTAGTGACAACGTAGTGGGTTAGGTTCCCAATGTTGCTAAACATGGCTCTGATACCAAAATGTCATGCCCAAAAGTTGGGCAAAAACACACCAACAAAATTTTAAAAAAACATACAAAAGGAAGACTATACTACCTTAAGGATTAAGCAAGTGCACACAAAATGGTGCAAGGGTGAAACAACATCCAGAAGGGTCAAACTAAGTAGGATAGCTCTAGGTACTATCCTACAGGGATCCCTAAACTAGAACCCTCAATTGGCATGCAAATCGAGGCAGTTGACCAATAGTCAACCAGAGTTGACCAAAAGTCAACTATACCCTAAAATATGTGAAAGGAAGATACTACGGCTTGCTAAGCCCTTAGGAAGGCTAAGGTGCACAAACCAAGATACTTGACCAAAAGTCAACCAAAGTTGACCAAAAGGCAACTATACTCTAAATTACGTGAAAGGAAGTTTCTAGGACCTGCTAAGCCCTTAGGAAGGCTTGCGCATGCAAAATGAGACTGTTGACCCAAAACTCAACCAGAGTTGACCAAAATGTTAACTATCTCCGAAAGGTACAAAACAAAAATCCTAGGTTTTAGAGGCTGCAGGGAGCACCTAGTTTGAAAATCGGGACTAACAGACAAAGTTTGACCACGGTTGACTGAAAGTCAACCGTGTACGAAAATGGTCAATGGGAATGATAATAACTGTAAAAGGTACAGCGCGATGCCAAGGGGTTACTAAGTTTCTCCTTAACAGACGAATAAAAGTTTCAATGATTAATTAATAAAGTAAATCGTGTTTAACATTATATTTATATATTAAACAATTAATGTCCTCTTACCTTGAGATATTAGTCTATATAAAAAAAGAAATTATATGACGCTATTTATTTTATTAAAGATCCATTTAATAATAAATAAATAAAAACAACATTAATAAATACATTAATACTAATGATAATTGTAATGATAAATTAATTTTTAATATAATAACAACCAAACCAACTATACAATATAGAATCTATTGTAAATCAATTAATTCCCAAATCAAAATCAGTAGACAATAATTAATATGATAAAAAGAAATATTTATAATCTTAATAAAATAAATAACAAACTAATTATCTAATCTATAAATAAACACAACCATAAAATTAAATCAGAATAAAAAGACTTTTTACATTTAATCTTATTGACAAGAATTAAATTTCATTTTACTAAGATTCTAATTAAATCTACTACCTTCTAAAACATATCTCTAAAAATAAATATAATTCTATAACTATGATGACAACCATATTTAATTAAAAATTTTGTTTTAAAAAAACAAAAAAAAAAACATAAATCTATTTAAGATATAATAAAACAACCTAATCTAATCTAACAAATAAATCGAATCTTCTACATTTTAAATAAAATCTAGGCTGTCCAATATAAAACCAAACCCCATATTGAAAATCTTAATATTTAAATGTTTTATTTTATTTTAGAGCAGCCAGCGCATGGAGAATGTCACGTAGACGGAAAGAGGGGAAAACCCAATTCTTCTATTTTTTTTTTTAATTTTAAAATATACTCCCCCAATATTAATATATTAAAAATGCTTAGTTAAAACAATGAACTAATAAAAAAAATATAAGTTAAAGTATTATATTTCTTGTTTAATTTTTTTTTACTAGTGAAAAACCTCTGACAAAATAGAGAACATATAGACTTTTTTTTTTTAAGATTTTATTTCACCAAAAAGATTTACATTTTTTTCTAAACAACTTGGTGGAAGGAATTTTTAAAATTATGCATTTTTAATTTTTGGAAAACTTTTCCAGAATTAGACTAACTGTAAAAGAAATATAATTTTCCCCTCAAGAACACTAAAATACAAATAATTTAAGTTCAAGCTTTTATTTAATTTTATTTGAGGAAATTAATATTTAACTATTCGCCATAACATTAGGCACCAAAAGAAGGTTTAAATATGTTTAATAGCATATTATAGTCCTTACTTAAATCTGAATTTTAGATCTTTAAAATTAAGAAATCTAAGATAAAAATCATTATTGCTAAATATACTTTCTTTATCTCTCAAGAACATCATAATGAAAAATATAATGAGGATACTTAAAAACATGTCTACTCTTGAAATATCTCTTTGAAACGAAATCTTGTGCACATACTAATCTTCACATTGATAAAATTGCATTCATACAAAAATAATATTTTCACAAGATTTCTCCCTCAAATAGCATAAAAAGAATACGATTACAATGTCATAGAGACTTTATTGCACATAAGATCACAATGATGGTTCCATACAACATAGGTTACAAATGACGGTTTTTCAGTCATACCCATCTTCCACATAAGGGTACAATGCAACTTCGAACTCCATCAGGAATCTATAGAAGATGAGGTTGACCATGGAGGCTCACCTCCCAACTTAGGCCTTTACAAGGCCACCCCCGAGTTTGGGGATCCAATCTGGAATGTGATACAAACAGGCATACACAACTAGTAGGCAATGCAAACTGAAAATTCATACACAAGAAAGACTTTCCAACACAAGGGTATACAAGAGGAGGGTCTCCAAGAGGCCTTCCTGAAATAGGGGTAGTGGTAGACCTCACAGTAGGAGAAAGCCAAGCATCAAAAAATAAAACTCAAGCCACACATGGACCTGATATGACCATCTTCACAAGATGCAGTCATGAAATAACCTCCTTATACCCCCCAAATGCCCTTAGGCCCTACTTGGCATCATGGGTATCGTGAAACCCCATGTATTTCCCTCCACACATGGGAGACTCTACACTAAAATTGGAATCATTCCAACTACCCCTTCGAGGTTACTCTGCTATCCCAAGGGTGAGTGTTCCTTGAAGATACCCATTCGAAATCCAACACAAAATAAAAACAACATAAAACAAAACATTAAATTTTAAATTGAAAATAACTTCAAAAATACATAGGACTCTATTAATGGAGTTTCAAGCTCAAGAACACACATGAAAAAAAAAAAAATACTTTAAAGAGATCCGACCTTAATCCAAAGCTAATGTGAGAATAGAAATGGTGTTGAGCTATCCTTCCTAAGCTCCTTCTCCAAAAGTTCCTTCAAACTAAATTTTGTCTCTAAGGGTAGAGAGTGGGTGAACACTCAACTCATCCTAAATCCTTCCCTAAATAGGCAAACCTCCAACAAAAACAAGGCTTAACCCAAGGGTGAGGTGACCCTAACCAACCCTTAACTATCCACTTGCCTTAACTCTCCATGGGTGGAGTCAAATGAAACTTGGAAGAAGAGAGGTTAACCAAGTTTACACTCCTCTTCAAAATTTGCTAAAGTCTGAAAGTGACACTTTAGAGGAGCAATAAATGAGTTTAGAGGCTCATTAATGACTAAAAATGACCCCTAACCCATAGGGTACCAAGTTAGGTAACTAAAACTGACCCCGATTACCTTCTAGGAGCCCAAAAGACCCTCTTAAACTACCCTTGAAGTTAACCTACGGATTTCTAAGTCAAGTTGACTATCTAGAAACTTCTAACCTTGGGGTAAGTTTGGGTACTACACATAGATAACCTTAGTTAACCCTATACTTAACCCTGGTTCCCTTTACTAGCCATGTCAATATAAAATTGCAACAATTGCCAAATTTGACACATTAAATTAAAACAAATGACATGACTCATTCACATTAACATTTACAAATCTAATTACACACATGCAAACCACATTTATGAATATACCACATAAACAATGAGGTCCATGTTTCTTTATATAAAAAAGACCTTGGAATACACATAAATTTACATAGGTTCCAATACTGGGTCCCCAGTTTAGATCTATGGTCAACTTTCTCAGCACACTCATTGCACACATCAGTAGGTCCAAAACAACATGATATAAAAATATAACACGACATCGATAATATACATGCATATAAACCACACCTGCATTAGAACTGAAATATCATAGCATCGGTTTTCTAAACCAAATTTATTATATTAGATTCATACATTTAAACCCAATTAAGACATCATCATAACTGAAACTGAATCAAAACATAAAGCATCTCAAGTGTACCCTGATTACATAATCAGGTACTGAATACATAACTTAGGATTCAAAAGATCCTTAAATACATAAAAGTCTCCAATAGTCAAAGTATGTCAAAGCATAAACTACTAAAAGTATGAGTATCAAAATAGAAAAACTATGACAGTCTAATGTAGGTCTCACAAGAGGACCTTCTGCAAGAAGAATAACCAAAACATAATCATTTGTTGCAGCAAGAAGTCCTCCATTATATGAAGGATGAGAAAGAGGACCCCAAGGATAGGTCTTTCCTTGAGGAAGAACATGTTGATATGAATAGGGTTTCTCCTCAACCTATGCATATTATTGCAGCAAAGCAAGTAGATTCATATGAAGAGGATAGTTTTTTGGATGAGGTGGTAGTTTTTTTCCCATCTATAGACATCAAGCCATCTCCTCCTTCATAAATATTTCATAATTTGTATCTGAAACATGTGGAGGTTCACTCCATACTAGTATCTCCCAAGGAAGTGGTTCATGTGAAACATCAAGAGGTGGATATCTTTTCTTCACCAAAATAAGAGCCATTTTCAAACCAGCAAGATACCATCATTGTAGAGCACAACAGTGAGGTAAAGGTTGATTTCTTAGACCCATTTCCATCAAGAGGATGCCCCATAAGGCACATAGCTCTACAAAAAATCAACAAGTTCCCCTTGGTCATGTTTACTTCAAAACATAAGGGTGAGTATCACAAAGAGGAGAAAGTCAATCTTTATCAAGGTAAGTATATTCCAATGTTTGGGAGCTTCATTCTTTTTTTTTTGCATTGGGATGGTTTTCCAACAAGTTGTGTTATGCTTGTTATTCTCACTGTCCTACCTAGTTGCCCAAAGGCATGAAAGGAAATATCATCTTGTAAGGAAAGGCAGTTATTTCAACAAGCCAGTTAATGGATTTGTTTGATGTTTTCATTTGTAAACTCTTGTACATAGTATGTTAAATTAACTTTGTTTTCCAAGAAGTGCACAAGAACGTCTGTTTCTCCTAGAGACAATGAGTTTTGATGCTTTGTTCTGATTAAGTAAAAACAGGTTTTACAAGGACCCAAAACCTTTACAAAAAAAGAGTTCAACAGGTTTTACAAGGACCTGCAACCTACAGTAAAAAGAGAGATATACAATAAAAAGAAGAAACATCTGTGCCAGAGCACCAGAGAAGAAAGGAACAAAAAAGCAACACCCCGAACAAAAAAGTCCCAAAGATACAGCAAAAGACAGCAGGGATAGCAAAAAGAACCCAACCGGGACAGCAGAAGAAATAGCTACATCTCCTTCACCAGTTCCTCAGCTTCAAGGACCATAATCTGCATATTGTTGACCGAGGTCTTGAGCTCCTCTATTTTTTTATCCTCCTTAGGACTCTTTTTCTTGGAACTAGCTCTAGTGCGCAATCCTGGGCCCATAATCTCCACTATACTGCTATCCTTGTCCTTGTTAATCCTGTCCAGCTTATCCATTAAAATTTGTGCATGACCACAATATGCTTTGAGGCTGATAAGGCATTGTTCCCCTATTTTTTTAACCGAGGCCTCTAGTCTTTTCACTTTATTCTTCAGAATCTTAAGTTGTTCCACACTATTATCCTTTTCTGTTCTGTCTTTAATTTTTCTCTCCATAGTTCCCACCTTATTAGCATACTCACCCTAAGCTTCAGAGTTACCAACAACTTCTTTCATTTCCTTCAAACAATCGGCCACATGTTTTTCCCCAATCCCCATTCTGTTGAGAATTTTGATATCCGCCTGTATTTTATCAACTTGGTTTTTCAGAATAATCTGGTCATCAAACATGTTATTAACCAGCCCAGAGAAACCCTTGATAATACCTTTGTTGTCATTACTATTATGGTCCCCTATTTCCAGATTGTCCTGATAGTCATTGAACCCAGAATCATCAGCATTTTTGGTATTCTGATCCAAATTACCATCCCCCTGCTGAGTATCAATCTTCAAATCACTGGTATTGTTAAAAGTATCATCTTTTTCACTATCTTTATCATCTTTTTCCTTAGTCTCCCGCTTATACTCAGGGTTTAAATCTTCCTCATCTGAGGTGAGAACAATTCTTTTCTTACTGGGATTGTTATTTCTACGAGTAATATTACCCTTGACCTCAACTCTTTTCCTTTTTTTGCCCTCCTTTTTGACAGCCTCATTGTCAGTCTCAGTGTCTGAATCCCCAATCTGGGTTTTCTTCTTGTTCTTCTTCTTTCTAACTACTTCAGTTTCAGTCTCAGTCTCTGAATCCCCAATCTGGGTTTTCTTCTTCATTTTCATTTTACCTTTTTTCTTTCTGCTGCCTTCCTCACATTCCTCATCACTATTCTCAGTCTCTGACCCTTCAGTGCTAGGTTTCTTCTTCTTTTTAGAAGTACCCTTTTTGTTATTTTTAGGTGTAACGAAACCTCTAGCCTCCTCTTCACTTTCAG
>MU226410.1:5795252-5805764 GCA_018584345.1 Thuja plicata
CATTGTCCTCATTTAAGAAAACCTCAAAATTAGGCCTTTCCTTATTGTACTTTTTATCCCATATCAAAGTCCATTCGCCTATAGAATTGTAGTATCTCCAAATGAGTTTGGTAAGGAGATTCTCATTTAGATTCTTTATTCTTCTTAATCCAAGGCCACCTTTCTTGATCAGACAGCAAACTTTGTCCCAGGCAATTAAAGCTATCCTTTTCTTCTTCTCCATCCCTGTCCATAAGAACTTTTTTTGAATTTTTTCAATAGCTTCACTATACTTTCTAGGAATTTTAAATATGCTCAGAGCATAAAGGGGGAGACCTTGAAGAGTAGCTCTAAGAATCTTAATTTTTCCAGCTTGACTAAGAAGCATCCCTTTCCATCCAACCAATTTTCTATGAAATTTATCCACAAGGGCACTCCAAAAGGTTTCAGGAGGCTCCAAACAAAGAGGGAGGCCCAAATAAGTTCCAGGCATAATCCCCTGATCACAGCCTAAAATCCTTAAAATTCTCATTTTTCTTCTATCAGGAACATTGAAAAGAAACACCAAACTCTTCCCCCAGTTAATTATCTGACCAAAAGCTTTCCCATAGTTGTTCAGAGCTTTCTTTATACTGCTAGCATTTTTAACCGAAGCTTCCCCCATGATCACTGAATCATCTACAAACTGTTGGTGAGAGCATACCTAATTGTCTGATGAAGGGTTAAGCCCTTTAATGTCTCCATTCCTTACCTGAAACTCCATGTACCTGCCAAGGCATTCTGCCATGAGGACAAAAAGGACAGGAGACATGGGGTCTCCTTGTCTTAAGCCCCGAGAAGATTTAAAGAACGGGGTAGGAGATCCATTGACCAGGACAGAAAACATGGCCGAGGAGATAAGTTGGAAAATGAGGTCAGTACATTTTATTTTAAACCCAAAGGCCTCCAAAACTTGCATCAGAAACTCCCAATCCACCCAGTCATAAGCTTTAGACATATCCAACTTCAGAATAAGGCCCTCCTTTCTAGCCATCACAAGAGAGTGAACATTTTCATGGATAGTAATAATAGAATCAAGGATTTGTCTTCCAGGCACAAAACCATTTTGTTGCCATGATATAAGAAAGGGAAGGATCTCCAAAATCCTGGTAGTTAAAAATTTAGAAATTATCTTATAAACTGAGTTGCATAGACTAATAGGTTTGAACTGGTCCATCTTATTATCTCCCTCCTTTTTAGGAACAAGGGCTATAAAGGTGCCATTTAGCTCCTTAAGAAGTTTTTTGGACCCAAAACATTCCTTAACCGCATTGGTTACATCTTTTTCAATAATACCCCAGAAAGATTGGAAAAAGAACATAGGGAAGCCATCAGGCCCCGAGGATTTTTCACCTTCAAAAGAGAATATAGACTTTTTAATCTCAGAGTTAGAAGGGATAGCAATGAGCCTTCTATTTTTATTTTCATCCAAAATCCTAGGAATACACCTGAGGAACTCCCTTTGTTCATTCTTATCAAGCTCGCTGTCTTTTTGTAATAAGTTGAAGAAAAAATCTTTAGCCTTGACTCTGATAGCCTCCTCATCACTAGATGTGTTTCCATTAATGTTGAGCTTAGAGATCCGATTATTCATTCTATGTTTTAGGGTAGTCATAAAGAAATACTTAGTATTTCTATCCCCCTCCTTCAGAAAAATCTTTCTCGATCTTTGCCTCCAAAAGGCTTCTTCTTTAGCTATAATTTCATGCATCTCGACCAACTTCCCATTCTCCTAATCTCTAGAGACAAACTTATATCCATCTTTTTGAATACTTTCCTGGATTTCCTTAATTTCTAAACTGACACTAGCTTTTGAAGAAAAAATGTTACCAAAAGTTTCCTTATTCCAATCTTTGATATTTTCTTTAACATTTTTAAGTTTTTTAGCAAGGATGAACATAGCAGTCCTCTTAATATTAATATTCTACCATTCCTTGATCCTCTATTCAAGTTGAGGATGAAGAGTCCACATTTTCTCAAATCTGAAAGGAGAATTTCTTTTTTTAACAATAGGATCAGCAAGAAAGGAAATCGGATTATGATCCGATCCTACCCTAATATGAGTCGTTAATGAACAGTAGTAATGGTTAAACCAACCATTGGAAAAAAGATCCCTATCCAACCTAACTTGTATGAGCTCCTTTCTCGCTCTTCTATTGCTCCATGTATAGTCAATGCCCTGTAAATCAATATCATGAAGATAATTATTATCAACAAAGTTCATAAGCTCCATCCTGCTATCCAGATTAGATTGGCTGCCTCCAGATTTCTCCTTTTCTCTCAAAGGAGTGTTAAAATCCCCCATAACAATCCACTCATCATTGGCAAAAGAATTTCTCAATGATGAAAGATTCTGCCAAAAGACTTCTCTCCCTTTTTTAGTGTTAGGAGCATAAATATTGGTTAAGACCCAAGGGGTATTATCCTGAAGCTGCCTAAACCTAATACAAACCACATTATCACCTTGATAAATCATGTCACCTTTTATAATTTCTTCATTCCATATTGTAGCAATGCCCCTCGACACACCATTAGAATCACCCCCACAAATGATCCCCTTCTTAAAAAATCTAAGCTTTTCAACTTTCTCCTTGAGCATGCTTTGTTGAGTTACATGAAGATTCGGATATTTTTTTTCAAGTGAGTCCATGCCAAATGGATTGCCAGGCTACTGATCTTAAATACATAATAGGAATGCACCCCTATAATTTGGTAAAATGTTGACCTTTTTTAGCCCGCCATCAGATCCTCAAATCATATTTCCATCACATGAACATTAGATAGAGAAACTTTCTTGAGTTGATCAGTAAGAATACTTTAGATCAGGCATATCGGTGTAACATGCGTCATTCTACACCAATATTGTCTTGCAGGGTTCTAAGATTAAATTTTGACATGAATTGTCCATTGTCTCTCTGAAATCCTAAGTAGTTTGTTCAACGGCGTTTAAGGTTGGATTTTTGCATAGTTGGTTTCGTGTTCTACCGATGGGTTTTTATCGGCAGAGGTCTTGCTGACAGAGGTGTTTTCAGCGATCAAAAGGTAGGTTTTTATGCATTCCCATACCCCTATGGAGTTCAAAGGGGTAAGTCTCCCCAATGTTGCTTCCATCAGAGTATCGGAGGTGAATTTTTATGCATTTCAAGGGGCTTAGCTATGTCGACAAGATGTCATTGGAGAGTATTTTTTCAATAGGATTGGTTGTAGAGGAGGATTGTGTTTCTCAGGCTAAGTCATCCCATTGTCATATTTCATCAGAGTATTAGAAGTGATCAAAATGTGGAGTCTGATGGGGTTTTCTATGAAAATGGTTCCATTGGCATCGCTCTTTCCAATAATTTTTTTGAGAGGGCAACTCATCTTTCTATCGGCGTAGCTTTTTTTGAAACGTGGTTCAAGGTGGCGATAGTGAAGTGTTTTAGAAATACATCTTTGGGTATTTCCAAAATGTCTTTTATTATGAACATTAGAGTAGTTCATGTCGATGTTTCTTTCATCAGGGTATCAGAGGTCCTCTTTTGGTGTAGTCCAACAGTGTTTTCTTCCATGATATTTTCCATCGGGGTATGTTCCTCCGATCAAGAGACATAGAGAAGGAGTAATGGGTTTCGACAAGATTGATTTTGGTTTCACCGATGAACAATTTTATATTAGATTTGGCATTCGATGGGGTGTTTTGTGTTCCATAGATGACTATTTTTTATCAATGAGTAGATCTTCTCAGTCAAATTCCTTTTGACCTATGAATGGTGGCTTTTCAGCTGCAGGGAATTGATTTTTGGCTACTTCCAGCTACCCCAATGAATAAATAATGTCATCAATATGGGTTGATCTAATCTTCTTCCACCCTCTACACTTGTGATTGCAAATATATTTTGATAGAGGTCTCAAGGTCAGTTCTTCATTTCATTAGAGGGTAGGGAATGAGGACTTTGAGTCCATAGTTATTACAGGGGGTTTCTTCTAGTTGTGGAGGTGAATTTTGTCACAGGGTATTCATTGTGACCGACCCTTTTGTAACTTCTTAACTATTGATTTGTAGATTAGATTTCCTTTTGTTCTGACCTTTTGTAACTCAACCCTACCTGATGGTTTGAACTTCAAGTTTTTTCATCCATAGTTATTCCTACTCTTTAAAAGGCAATCTTTTGTACATATTCTGGGTTTTCTCTATTTCATTTGCAGTAGCTACGCTCTATAACTATTTCCTTTTTCCTTACATGAATACAATCCTATTTTTTTCCTCTTCTTGCATTCTGATATCTTGTGTATGCTATTTTTCCTTGTATTTGAATGTCTCTTTCTTTGTTCCTAGATTGTATACTATGTTAAAATTGCTTATATTTGTTGTCTTGCGAATATATCTTTCATGGAAGAAAATGATAAGTTCTAGCCTGTATGTATGTCTTTGGGATAGAATTGGACTTAAGAACAATGTATGTTGAGGTTTTATTGATGTTAAGTGCAGCTATAGGCATAGAGAGTAACCAAGTGTCGATATGGTGCATCATTGTTTCCCTTTCTACATTTCCCTCTTAGCGTCTCCTTCTCCCTTTCCCTCAAAAGAAGTAGTTTAGGTGCATTGTGATTGTAAGGAAGCTGACCTTCTCCAAAGATTCAACCTCGCTTGTCAAGTCCCATACATGGAGGTTGTTTCCATGTTTCACAAGGTTGCCTGGGTCTCTAACCACCATCTAGGCAAGGGTTAAAACTTTTGTGTTGATAGTTATCTCCTTGTGCATATGTTTTTATTATGAAATCATTATGGATGAGTTTAGGATATGGTTTTATTGGGAATATTCCTTGGATTAGGAATGGTTATAATTTTGGTCTTCTTGTGACAATATTCCATCTATGTTGGTTATATGGTATGGTTTGGGTGTTGTTTTGGATTCTTCTACGGGGTTTTATGGAGGAGATTATACTTGACACAATTGGCATTTAGAGGTGTGTGTAGAAAGACGTGATACATGTTTAATTTGCAATGTTTCTCTTTTGGTCTTGGTTACCTTCTTGGATGTTTGGTTCCACTTACATTGGATTGGGATTGGTTGGATCTTATGATCACTAGTTTTTGTTCATGTGTGTCATGTGGGAGATGGCATGGTTGTTCCTTTATCTCTTTTCTTTTTTGGTTGTGGAAAACTTGGGAGAGTTTAGGAGACTTGTTGTGAGAGTTGTTCTTGCAGGTTATTGTTTTATATGTTGCATATTATTGTGGATGTTCCTTGATACTACATGGTTACACTTCTATGATATGTTGTTAGTGGATTAATTTCAGATTTGACATTACCTATACAGTTGGAGATTCTTGGTGTGTATGTGGCGGGTATTGAACTTGAGGCTTTTGGTTGTATTTTACAGATTGGATATGTTGATGTTGTGGGATTCACTTGGTATACCTTGGAGATATGGATAATTGGATGGGTTAGCACTTGTTGTGGGTGCTATTTCAGCTATGGTTTTGACAACTACTGATACATGTGATTACCTTTAGACTGGGGGTTCATGCTTTGGGATATCATTTGGTATAGGTTTTATGATTCATATGTGACAAGTTGGGTGGATTTCTCTTTGGATATATTCTATGTATGTCCAGAGGTAGTGACATAATAGGAGGTGGGACCATTCATGTATGAGATAGTGGACACTTTCATTTTGTTGCAGGTACCTAGATGGAACTCATGGTGTACTTTGGTTCATGATAGTGTATGTGCTAGGAGGGATTGTTCCCTTGTTCACTTATGTGGCTACGTATTGACCATTATCCAATGTATACAACAAGTGGGAGATTGATGAAAAAATGTGTGTTGTACACATTGCATAATAATGTTTATTATGCATAATATCAGTTAACCAGGGATACAAATGTTTTGTAGATAGTTTTGGAAAAGGGTTTATGTTTTAAATTTTTATTTGGGAATGATAATATATGAAAATATGAATCTCTTCTGGAGTTTGTAAAGTTGTGATTACACTGATAATGGCTTGTTTATTATGCATTTAGTCTAGCAAGTAGTATATTTTGTTTTGATGTTAGACGTTCTGAATATCTGGATTTAAAGAGATTCTTAATGTAAATATTTTAATATATATATTTTAATAAAATTATCAGGCTTAATGCATTTTCCAAAAAATTATTTATTATTGTATTATTTCATTTTATTATGTATATGTTGCACCTAGATGGGCGTGCAACATGTAGAGATTCCCATGGAATATTCTTGATGAGTTGTATTGTAACATTGTAATTGCATTTGATGTAATTACTTAATATTGGGGAAATAAATTTTAAAAAGTACCCAATACTAGATGTGGGGTCAATGGGGTTAGGTAGCACATGGTTTTATGTAATACCACTTAGTGTTTTTGTGGGAGCTTGTTTATATAAAAGCAACCACAAGGGTAGTTGTTGAGGTTAGACAGGTTAGCCATGGTAGCACTTGTGAAGGTTCGAAGCATGGCATGGGATATGTGGATTCATGCTTGTTCACATGGAGTGTTTGGTTGTGTCTAGGGATTTGAAGGCTTTCATGGTTGTATTGCAATGGTTATTTGTTGAATAACACATGGTGATGGATTCTTTTGGATCCTAGGTTTTTTTTCTCTCATGAGGGTTTTCCCAGGATATATCTTGTGTCACATTTTTGTGGGTATGATGTCTATTCTATTGCATGTAGATTATAAGAGTTTATTTGCATAAGATATATTATGGGTTATATGGAAATTATCATATAGTTGGTTGAAAGTTTTCTAACATTTGAAACTTGAAGTTGTGTCCCATGCGAGGTTGGATAGATAGTTTGGTGGAATGATTTTGTCAATTGTTCTTCTTTATTTATCAATATTCATGGGAACCCATAATCATATTTCCCCTTTTCATTATATAATGCTACCATCTCAGAGATTTCCCAAGCCAAATCTACATCAGAAGCATGACCTTTAGAATCGCTCAACTCTGTATGGCTCAACGTTAACATCAAAAGTAGGTCATTGATTATTATACTACAAAAGATACCTCAAATTAAAGCTAGACTCTACTAGCTTGATATTGGAAACAAAGTTTCCAAATAATTACTTTAGGCATTGAAATATCATCACACATCCCACACCATCAATAAATTCAAGGATGAAACTCATTAATGAGATTCCAAAAATCCTTCAAGATTTTGTTCTACAATATGAGCATGTTTTTACTATTAAATAGTACACTCCATCTAGGGTTCATAATTTTGTAGAAATGCATAAATATAGTTCATCAAGCCTCTAAATCACAATACATTTGTTATTTAAGCTTATCATCAAGGAGTTTTTAGGAGGTTATAATTTTTTAAATGTCCAATGACAAAATTCTTGGATTGGATGAATTTCCTTGTGAATTCTAAAAAGACTTTTGGGACACCATGCGTGAATTTCATCAATTTTGGTTTGAGGATTTTCATTTTGAATCCTTAAAAATTTTAATAAATAAAATGGATAATAAATTTATACCTAAAGCTAAAAACCTTCAAGAATTTTGTAATTGGTAATCTATCACCTCATTGAATGTCTTGTACAAGGTTATTACCAAATATCTCCCTCTTAATCTCAAACCTCTTCTTTTGTAGCTCATTTGTCTTCAACTAACTAGGTTTAGTTAATTTAATTCATATATATTATATAGTATTATTATTATTATTTTGAAAAGAATGGAATAGGCTTGACACTCCTAGTAATGAACCATTTTTTATCAAAAGTGATTTTTCCAAGGATTATGACCACATTAAGTGACATTTCATTCTTTCCATGCTTCAAGCACTTAAATTTGGTCTTTTTAAAAAATTTAATTTATGTATTTTTTATTTATTGATGTTTCAACCTAAATATTTATTAGTGACCAACAATCCAAGTCACTTTAATTTTTTTGGCTCATCCATCAGGGCTATCATCTTCATCTAGCTCTTCATGTTCTTCCTATTTAAGCCCTTGTCTATTTTTTAGCACATTATGTTTCTCAAGCCTTTGTTAAGGTATTTATCTTCCTTATTGTCCTAACTATCTTTTCAATGACCACTTTGTTAATTATTTTTAATCTTAATGAAAATCAAGAGAATGTTAAGTAGACTATCTAATGCCTTACTAATTTTTTCTTTGTCACCCACTCAAGTATTCAATGGAAAAATGCCTGGAATGATATAGGAAACCTTTATTTTCCATGCTAGCTACTTAGACAATTATGGGTGAAAGTATATTGTCTCTAAGGATTTGTTTTGTTTTCTTGGTATTATCCTTGCATTTAAAGCTTCTCTTAGTGCTCTTTGGCAATTTGGCTTTTTTAGGATTGAGAAGAACTTGAACAGCTTGATTACAAAGTCTTTTTTTTAGCTATAAATTTTTGAATTTATTCCAAAGCTTGGCCTCTAGTCATGTCTATTATTCTTCTTCTTCGGTTGCCTCCTAAGATTATTACTTAAAAGTTAAATTTTTTATTATAGTCTTTCTTTGGCCATCTAGGAATGGGAACCATGAATTTCACTATGTTGGTTAGGAATACTGTTATTTTCCTCATGAAGCTAGTGGTTTGGGTTTTCTCTAGAATGTCAACACTAAAAATTAGAACAAAATATAATCATCAAAAATAAAATTTAAAACAAAAATTCTAATGAGCACAAACCTGTGATGAATGAAAGAATGTGGATGTGCTCTGGATAGTGATCATATGTGGTTGATCTCATTTTTTTTAAATAACATTAGTGTTCATAAGATTATTAAACTAGCCCTTTTTTTTCCATATGGAATCTCAAATTTATTCGGGAAATAAAACTTGGAAATTTCTCATGAAGCATTATATTAGTTTAGGTGTTTTTCCTAGATGAACAACATGGAAAGGTGACCTCAACTCTTCTCACCATGTGTAATAAAGGCACTTTTGTAATTAAAAGTATAGAGAAAGATGAGAGGATATCAAGCCTTGGACTCTTTGGGAAAGAAATGATTTATGTAATGACCTTTTAATTAACCAATGAGTTATTTAATTACCCCTTTTTATTTCTTGGAAAGACCTCTCTTTGAAAAAAGTGTCATGGATCTATGCCTTGAAAAATTTCAAAGAATCAATAGAATTCTTCTCTTTTTTTTTTAAAGTCACCAATAATTTCCTTTCTTGGCTTAAATCAAATGCAAATACAAGTTGTCTAACTAAGACTAGGATGTGTTGCATACTGTTATTGATGTCATCCCTCCTTGGATGGTTTACAAAAGTAGGATTCAATCCTTTAAGAAATGCAAAGATTGGAAATGGTATCTCAGTACACCATTATGTAATTATAATCGTTGCAAACAATATTTATAGATTTATCCTCATCTTCCTATGGTAGCCAATTGAATCAACATTGATAGCTTTAGTCCTCTATGGGAAATTGGAATTGTATATTTCAAGTCATCTAGTTAGCCATTCCCAAGCCTAAATTTTATCTTCTACTTGGTGTATTCTTTACAAATACCTCTTGATTGGTTCTCATCTTGTCTATTTAGGTATTTCACAACCATTATGTCAAATATGTGGATAATTGGATACTCACAAGAATCTCTTTTGGTTTTGCAACAAAACTCATGAATCTTGGAATTGAATTCATATTTTTTTGTAGGCCTTTTAAACCCACTTCCTTTCTGAAGGATAATAAACATTGTTTAATATAGTTACTTATTAGTTTAATGGTAGTTGGAGTGTTTTTTTATATTCTAAAATCTATATATGGAAAAATTGTATCATGAGAATGTAACACACAATGAGTACAATGCAATATTCTCCATGTTTGATCTATTCTATGTATTAAATAACTTCACTTTTTTTAGTTTGATATTTTATCAATTGGTATTAGAGAATAGGTGAATGAATATGGGTAAAATTATGAATTTTGTTTCAAATTGGCGAGTTGCAATTTTTCTTCTTGAAATCAAAGCTATGAGTTTTAGAAAAGATCAATTTCATTTGCGTGTGTGTGTGTGTGTGGGGTGGGGGGTTATATTGTAATATTGTTTTAAATGTGTATATTTACCCTCCAAGTGTTATAGATAGATGAGGGATGCAAGCAGTTTTGTCCACACATCATACAGAGATTGATAACAAAAAAACATCAGTGCAAATAAGAGCAAGATGACTGCTCTAGATTTGTGAAATAAAAATAGTTGAGAGACGGCATAAAGTTGCTTTATAAAAAAAAAAGAATAATGACACTAACAAAAGAGATACATATCTCATAGAAGGTGCTGAAAAGGGGAATTTTTTGATAACTTCTATCAACATATATATGTCTGGTTGTTGGAGGAAATACGTTGATTTGATTGTTGGTTTCCTTTTTTTTAAGTTATTTGCATAAATTTATTTCTTTAAAGAAATGGTTGCATCCAAAATGGTTATGCATTATACAATCTCTAATTTTTTTATTTTTTTTTTTGTTTTGTGGTTGAGTTATTATTCGTTTTCATTGTTGTGGTGTTGGATCTTGGAGTTTG
>MU226410.1:5806075-5817691 GCA_018584345.1 Thuja plicata
TATCAAGATACTCTGTTTAGAAGGATTTGTAAAAATGGGGAAAATAGGCAAAAGAGTAAAGGGGAAAATGCTTAGAAAAAAGAAGTAATATAGATTGAGAAATGCAATTCAAAAATGATACAAGTTATTAAAGAGGGAGAAGAAGAAAAATGCAAATTTTTAAGTGAAATTACCGCTCTTGAGACAGAACTAGAAAATATTAACGAGAAAAATGCAAAGTTAGAAGAGAGAGATTATTTGATTAGGTAACAAAAAATAATGATGATTTTCAAAAAGAGGTAGAGAGACTAAAAGAAAGAATACTTTATAGATGAGAGAAATCCTAAAAGTGAAAGGAGAGAATGGATAAATTGTAGCATGTCATGAAAATATACAGTCAAAATCATTAGTTCATGATGTTTCATATGGAACAAAAGATCTATGTTCTTTGTTTGGTAATTGTGATTTTGTTGAAGATATATGTGAGCATGGTGATGATATTGTATAAGATTACACAAATTGGTGCAGGAGCACCTGGTCAAATTGATTCCTTGTGAAGGATTTTGTTATGCTTTATTTTTTTTGTGTTGTGTCAAGATGGAATAATGTCCTAAGTACAATTTTTAGTCACTTCAAATCAAATTGCAAGGCAAATTTTGTCATTTAAGTCATATAGACTTATAAGGTCTTGATTGGGTCAAAGTTGGTCAAACCACTCCAAATGTGTCCAAAGTGAGTGAAAATGTTGTGATTGGTATAATATGGAATATTTTGACATGTATTAGGGATTAGAAACAATTTTTGTGTCATTTGGTGAAGAAGTGAAAAAAGATGTCAAAATTGAAAAAGTTGCATTGACAACTTTTGCAACCTTTTAGTGCAAAAATGCAAAAATAAGGGAACTAACGGTCATGAGGGTTTGAATTTTACTTATAAATGTAAAAATAAGTTTTATGGGGCTTATAAATCTAGGTATGGTCGAATCCCAAGGATGTAAATCATTTTTGTAAGTTTTGGATGGAGAGATTCAATATGAAATAATGTTTGTCATACATTTTTCTCTGATTTTTTGCATAGTATGAAAAAACATTTTATTATACATGAAAAAAAAGTTATATGGACGAATAGAGGAAGGATTTATCTTTCATTTTATTTTGGTTTCATTTATTTTCATTAATTTTTGAGGGAGTTATACTATTTTTAGTGAAGGCAGGTCAAATGTTCTAGGTTTTTCTTCTATAATTGTCTCATTCTTTCATTTGATATGAATTGTACGGACCACATATAGTCCTAAAACCAATTGGAGTGTTTAGGCACATGGATTTAATTTCATTTAATTTTTTTTCATCGATTTTCATGGAGTATTAAAAAATTTATGGCATTTCTTTGAAAATAATTCAAAACCCTCATGTAGGGTAAACAATGAATTAGAAAATTGCATGTCTCTTATTTTATCTATTGACAAATAATATAAATTTTTGAAATGTTTCCTTTAATCTTATATTCTAAGAATCGTAAGTTTAAGATCAAGAAAATAATATTTTTCCATGTTTCAAGGAATTTCTAGGACTGGTTTCATTAGTTTCAGACTGTTAAGATAATCAACAAATGGGAAATATGTGTTCTGATTATCAAATAAAAACTTCTTCATAAAAGGATATATTGTAATATGGTTGATGAGTGTCTATAAATTATGTCAAATTCTTGAGGATTTTAAAATAATAAAGTTTAAATACCCTTTTTTTTAGTTTTTCATGGAGTTTGTCAGTAAAACATGTTGAGAAGTTTGTCTCTTGATAGTGGAGTTGTTTTTAATTGTTTCATGCTGTGTGGATGACCAAGAAATTCCAATAAGGATGTTTTGTAAGAGCTAACTTGTTTGAATGAGAAAGAGTAGTGTTTGAAACCTTTTACTCTATATAAATTTGTATCATAGCTTAGAAGGACTGGGTAAAGAAGAGAGTTTGTGTTTGTGCAGGTTGGTTGCCAAAAGACTAGGTAGAGGAAAAGAGGAGAGACCTAGGTGAGGCAAAGGCATAGTAGAAGCAAGGTGAAAGAAACTTTATTGAAGAGATGGATGTGTTTAAGAGGTGTCTATAGGATGAGGGTTAATAAAGGAATAAGCAAGAGAATAAAATAGAAGAGAACATAACAGAAAGAGAGGAAGAAGAAGGAATATGACAAGGTGGAACGAGAAAGTTTCAGGAAAGAAATAAAAAGGTTCAATCAAACTTTGAAAGAGTTGGAGGAAATAGTTTCCCTAGAAAGGAAAAATGACACTTACCAATCAAGGAGAAGGTCAAATAGCCCATCAGGAGGATCATTCAAAAGAGGAAGAAGCAAACAAGAGGAGCAATAATAAAGGAGGTAAACAATGGAGATTTGATTGAATCTAATGATCAAGTTAAACAAGTTGAGGGGAATAATGATGTTGAGGTTAATAATCAAATTGCTAAAGAAGAAGTTGTGGGTTTGTTTATTGATAAAGTATATGTTGGTTTACAAGAACATGTTGTTGAGATAGTAGATGATGTTTCAAAGGAAGATGAAGGAAAAGAGTACATGAAAGTTGATCCTACTGATAAATTTAAATTTAATGATAGTGATCAAATTGATGATAATATTGTTGATGAAAAGATGCAGATGATTTTATCAAATGTTGTTGTGCGGAAAGATTCACCAAGGAGACAGGATCAATATTTCATGAATTGTGTTGTTACTAATCCAATAATTTTTTTCAATGAAATTATTATCATTTTTATTCTAGTACAAGAATCAGGGAAACTCAGTTGGAAAAAGAAGCAAGATTTCTTTGATAAGTCCAAATACTTAAGCAAGAAAATGAGAGGGCCAAAAGTGAAGATGAAGCATAGTGCTAGTGAAAGTATAAGAGAAGATAGCTATTTCCAGTACTTGGTACATTGGAAAGGAATACTAGGTGAAATAGTATTTGGAGCACAATAAGGTGCAACAATCAAGATTAATCTACAACAATACAATATCCAAGGGACTTGGAATCTTTTCTAGGTCAGGTGTATCGTGCAGGAGCACCCTGGAAAAATTGATGCCTTGTAAAGGTATTTGTAATGGTTTCTTTTTTTTTGTTTCTTCAAGATGGGATAAGGTCCTATGGACCATTTGTAGTCACTTAAAATCAAATTTTAAGGCAATTGATGTCATTTAAGTCATATAGACTTATAAGGTCCCGATTGGATCAAAGTTGGTCAAACCACTCCAAATGTGTCCAAAGTGAATGAAATTTTTTAATTGGTGTAATATGGACTATTTTTACATGTATTATGGATTAGAAATAAGTTTTGAGCCAGTTGGTGAAGAAGGGCAAAAATTTGTCAAAATTGTGAAAGTTGCATTGACAACTTTTGCAACTTTTTAGTACAAAAATGATAAAATAAGGGAACTAATTTCATGAGGTTTTGAATTTTAGTTATAAATGTAAAAATAATTTTTAAGAGGCTTATAAATCCATGGATGGTCAAATACCAAGGAGAGAAATCAATTTTGTAACTTGTGGATGGAGAGATTCAATAAGAAATGTTGATTGCCATACATTTCTTTGATTTCAAGCATGGTATTGACAAAAATTGTAGTATATGGGCACAAACATTATATGGCTGGATAGAGGAAGGATTTAAATTTTATTTTATTTTTTTCTACTAATTTTTATTAAGTTTTGAGGGAGTTATACTATTTTTAGTGAAGGTAGGTCCAAATTTCTGGTTTTTTCTTCTATGATAATCTTGTTCTTTCATTTGGCGAGAATTGTACAAACCACATATCAACCTAAAACCAATTTTAGTGTTTAGTAATGTGAATATACATTTATTTTATTTTTTCATCAGTTTTAATGGATTACTAAGAAAGTTATGGCATTTTCTTTGAAAATAATCGAAAACCCTTGTGTAGGGTAAACAATGAATTAGAAAATTGCATATCTATGATTTTATCCATTGGAAAACACTATAAATTGGTGAAATGTTTTCTTTAATTTTATATTCTATGAATCCTAAGTTGAAGATCAAGAAAATAAGATTTTTACCTATTTCAAGGAAGTCCTAGGACTGATTTCATTAATTTCAATCAATAAATGGGAAATATGTGTTCTGGTTATAAAATGGAAAGTTCTTCATAAAAGGATTTGTTGTAATATGGTTGATGAGTGTCTGGAGATTATGTAAAATTCTTGAGGATTAGAAAACAATAAAGTTCCAATACCCTTTTTTGTAGTTTGTCATGGAGTTTGTTAGTAAAACATGGTGAGAATTATACCTCTTGATAGTGGAGTTATTTCTCATTGTTTCATGTTGTGGATGGCCAAGAAGTGCCAATAAGGATGTTTTGTAAGAGATCATTTGTGTGAATGAGAAAGAGTAGTGTTTGAACCCTTCGCCTCTACATCACAAATGTGGGAAATTATTTTCAAGATAATGTTGGTTTAAAAATTATGAAGAGAATGAGATATAAAGGTCATGGATTAGGCAATCATGAATAGGGAATGTGAAATCCAATTAAGCCAATAATAAGGCCAAAGTATGTTACAAGTCATAGAAATAATGTTATACAAGTTAAAATTTATACTATATCTATTCAAATTAAATTCAATATACATATTGTAATAAGAAGGGAATACAGAGGAAAGGTGTTTTGATTTACATCATTGTACCTTATGTGGAATGAAAAATCATTGTGAAAAGAAATGTTGTAGTAAAATACTAAAGAATGAACCTATTTTAGGATATATTAAAATGGATTGTAGATGGATTTTTGGATCAAGTTGGTACAAAATAATAGGTATGATTAAAAGGTTATTTAAGCACAAATATTCCTATATGGAAAAAAAAAAAAAAATTTTTTAGAGCGAAGTTTGAGTAAGCAGGTTCTATAGTTTTGGGAATTGCAGAAATAGAAGAGATGGCCATGTATGGTCCTGATTGGAGTGAGCACTAGAAGAGTGACCCACGATGGTAAACTATATATTGATCATCTTTGACTGGCATGAGCACCAAAAGAGTGACTCAAAATATGATTGCATTATAGGTTGGATAATAAAGATTATAACTATTGCATAAATGGTTGAAGACTAAAGATTGTGTCTCATATTTTGGAGGTTTTATTCAAAGTTCTCATTATGGGGGATAAAGGATGATAATGACCATTTTTCCAATGTTTATTATGGGGGAGAATGAAGGCTAATAAACATTGTTTAATATAGTTATTTGTTAGTTTATTGGTAGTTGGAGTGTTTGGTTATATTCCAAAATCTATATATGGAAAAAATGTATCACGAGAATGTTACAGACAATGAATATAATTTAATATTTTATGATTTTGATATATTCTATTTATTAAATAATTTTAATTCTATTAGTTTGATATTTATTCACTTTCAGGGCATATGATTTTGTTAGAGAATTGGCCTTATTTAACTTTCAAGTATACTCAAATTTGGCATGCTTTCAAGGTGAATATTCTCTTTACCATTTGGAAAGAGAGAAATTCTACTCTCTTTTTTAAGATCTTACATTGATGCTCATTTATCTATTTATGCTAAATTTATTATTTTCTCTAATATGATTCGATAGATTCAAGTATAAGCTAGAAAATTTTCACTTGAGGTGGCACATTTATAGGAAATACTAGATTATAGGGGAAACACTACCTACATTATTATCATAGTTTTTTGTGCTTCCCCTTCCCCTATTCAAAGATTGGTGTATTTGTTGTTGATGACAATTATTCAATTGTGTATTGTCATTGATGTTTACACAAATGTAGTGATGTTTACACAAATGTCTAATCCTATCCAATCATAGTTAGTGTATGCCATGTTCTCTCGGGCATTAAAGAAGACCAAAGTGATTTTCAGTTCTAATTGTGTTCACTCAGGCATTATAGTAATGGTCGGGCATTGAAGGATTACAGTGTTAACCAAGTTATACTTTTAGTGTCAGCTGACTAACATCAGTTTATAAAAGACAAGAATGTGATTGGTACTAAGTGGGTTTTCAGAAACAAGATGAATGAAAAAGGTAAATTTTCCAGAAACAAAGCAAGATTAGTATGTAAAGGATATGCTCAAGAAGAGGGTATTGATTATGGAGAAACTTTTTCTCCTATTGCAAGACTTGAAGGAGTCAAAAAATTTCTAGCATATGTCACACATAAAGGATTCAAGGTACACCAAATGGATGTAAAATTTGCATTCTTGAAAAGGAAGTCTATATTGAGCAACCTGAAGGTTTTTTTGATCCTAACAAAAGCAATATGGTTTGAAAATTGCACAAAGCCTTGTATGGACTGAAGCAAGCTCCTAGAGCCTGGTATGAAAGATTTCATGGTTACTTGATAAGTATTGGATTTCAGAGAACTAATGACAATAGTAGCTTGTACATCAAAAAAGGACCTCAGAGCAAGATACTATTAGCAAAGATATTTGTTGATAATAAACTATTTATTGGATATGATTATTTATGCAAAGCATTCTCTGAAGCTATGAGTAAGGAATTTGAGATGCCTATGTTTGGTGAAATCAAATTATTTGTTGGTTTACAAGTTCATCAAATGAAGGATGGTATCTACATTACTCAGTCTAAATACATCAAAGAGATACTGAAGAAATTTGGAATGAAAGATTCCAGACCAGTTGGGACACTTATGTCTACTGGACATAAGTTTTCTAAGGATGATAACTCAAAGGAAGTAAATCAAACTACCTACATATCCATGATTGGTAAACTTCAATATGTTGTTCACACTAGACTTGATATTGCATTAGCAGTTGGTATTGTTGCAAGGTTTTTAGCTAATCCTAGAGAGAATCACTTGATGGCTATCAAAAGGATTATGAGATATCTTAAGGGTACTGAAGAGTATGGATTATGGTATAAGAAATTAGTAAAATTTGATTTGAATAATTTTACTGATGTTGATTGGGCAGGAAGTGTTGATGACAGGAAGAGCACAAGTAGTGGAGCATTATTTCTTAGATAGAGGTTAGTCTCCTGGACTAGCAAGAAATAGAATTGCATCTCTCAAACTACAGCAGGGGCATAATATGTTGCTGCAGCAGTAAATTGTTCAAATATTATATGCTTCAAACAACTATTTGTTAGTAATAACTAAGAGAGGGGGGGTGAATCATTGGCCTCAAAAATTAATCCTTAAATCAACCCTTAAAACTTATTACCACTTTTAAGCTTTCAAGTATACTCAGTCCTACAAGATGAATTCCTTGAAATACTTATAACAATTTACTACTTGTCGAAATGCTTTGTAAATCTCTCTTCTGTATATTTAACAATAAGCAGTCTTTTATTTACCGAAACACAGTAAATAGATAGAGTATACCGATTAATCCAAAATAGCATATGTGAAATGTAAAATAGTAAAGTAATGAAACATAAACACATAACACGTGGATTTTTAACGTGGAAACCTTGTTAAGGGAAAAACCACTGGGACCAGTTCCCCAAATTTTCACTCTTCTGAAGTGAGCTCGGTTAAGAGCCAACCCTGTTAAAGGTTACAAACACATTGTTAGGTGTGACCTTGTTAGAGGATTTAAAAGATAGTTTTTCACCTAGTATCTGATATCTAATGCTACCATCCTTGATCAAACACTCACTTGGCCTATCAATAGGTATTGGGCATATCCAATGCTACTTTCTATGATCAAACTTTTTGATACTCCTTGGGATGTATCTCAATTACAAAATACTTTTAAGTCCTGCTCGGTTAAGAGACTTGATGCTTCAATGGTTAAACTCAAACACTAAATGATCTGTTCACACATACAACTTGAATTGTAGATTTTTAGATGTATTGTAAGTGCATTACCTCTCTGATCAATATAATCAATTCTATACCTTTGCTCCACATTATTCTGCTCTGTGATGTTGTTTCATTGTCCATCGGTGTTTGCAGAATCTATCTCTTTCCTCAGCTTGTTGATCAAGTCTGAATGAAGACTTTCTTCTCCTTCAGAATCTCTTCAGCATCTATTCTTTCTTCTCTTGTTCACCCTACTCAATTTGTAATGAATTGGGTTTTTCTCTTTATAGACATGATTTCACCCTTTCTTGGCTTTCTTGATTCTTGGTGTGATCCACAATTCTCGCCAATTAGATTTAAATCAAAAATCTAGTTTTATCTCGTAGAGATCTTCTTGCCAACTGTACAAAGAAGCTTTAAATCCATTACTTATCCTCGACTTTATCTGGTCGATTAAAAGAATGATAAGTATCAGTTAAGTCTATTTTTAGCTCTTGACAGCTAAGAATTTTTTCATTTCTGAACTCTCTGTTGTATCAGTCAACACTTGAGTTAGTCATCGGTGATAACTGACTATTCCATCGGTGTGACTTTAGTTGTCATCGGGATCTATGTCCTTGTCTTTTCTGTCAGGCAACACTATAATTTTGTCCATTTGGTTACATTGTGCTTTTCTCATCGGGCAACACTGTGACTTTGCTCATCGGTAATCCTATGCATTTGCTCATCAGGAAACACTGTGACTTTTTTCTTTTACTCTGACCATTGGTGTACACTTCGTCAATGTATACATTCACTTTGTGAATACATGACTTGTATGCATTACTGATAGCATAGACTTTGATTCATTAGTTCTTTGAAGTCTTTGGCAGTATTTCCATGACCATACTGATTATATTAAGTTGACATCAATGACAATACATTAACTAATTTAATGCCTTGCATGATCATCAACTCAATATCTTCAAACATTCAATCAGTTATAGTTCATCACTGTTGTCTGGTATGAAGGAGGAAATCAAAGAACCATTTATTATCTATTGTGACAACACTAGAGCTATTAACATTTCAAAGAACCCTGTGATGCATACTAAGACTAAGCATATTGAAATAAAGTATCATTTCTTGAGAGAATTGGTTCAGGACAAGGAAGTAAGGTTGGAATATGTGAATACAAAAGAACAAATTGCAGACATATTCACAAAACTGTTACCTAAGGATGCATTCTTGTATCTTAGAGGAAATTTAGGGGTGATTCCCATAAATGAGGCTCACTAACGGATAGATTAGTGATGCATCAACCGAGCTACGTAACATATTTAACATGTTGATGCAGATTGTCAGAGCTTATTGCATATGAATCAGTACATCAGGTACATTACAACTTCATTGGATAGTGTCTTTGGAATTGGTTTTCAAAGAGGGAGAGATTATTGATGTCATGCCAAATAAATTATTAAGGGAGATATTATTGATGATAGAGGGAGAAAATTTTATCAGAAATAGATAATGATGTAAGATGGAGAAGGATAAATCTGTATTTCAATGATTGTGAAGACAGGGGGAGTTTTTTGGATCAGAATCAGAATGGAGCTAAGGAAATTAATAAAATTGTATCCTTGTTATTGTTTCTCTATAATTATTTGTATTATGACATGTTGTGTTTCCATCAATGCCAAAGAGGGAGATTGTTGATGACAATTCTTCAATTGTGTATTATCATTGATGTTCACACAAATGTACTGATGTTTACACAAATGTCTAATCCTATTCGAGCATAGTCAATGTATGCCATGTTATCTCGAGAATTGAAGAAGACCAAAGTGATTTTCATTTCTAACCGAGTTCACTCGGGCATTACAATAGCGGTTGGGCATTGAAGGATTACAATGTTAACTGAGTTATGCTTTTAGTGTCAGATGACTATCAGCAATTTACATTTTATGTTTAATTGGTTATATGCAGCTGACAAACTTAAGCTTTATTATTTATTTGGAAGGTTATTCAAGATGACTTGACAAGGCTTATCATATATATACAAGGTCAAGTTTGGATTGAATGTGTGTGAGTTTGTGATATGAAGAGCGAAGGTGAAATCAGATGGGACTCTGATTAAGGACAGAACATATAGAGATGGAATAAAATATTTGATCAGTGAGCATCCAATTCAAATCCAAACATAGAGATCTAGATCAACAAAGATAGTTGCTTCATCAAATAGGTCAATTCATTGTTACTCTCTAACAATTGTAACAGTGATCAGAATCTCTTTACAGAGTAGACTTAACAGTCTTTTGTAAATCCTCTCACAAGGTGATATTTCTACATTGAAGTGTTTGAAGACCTCTAACAAGGACACTCCTTACAGGGTGATTAAAATCCTCTAACAGGGTCACACCTAACAGTGCGTATTGTAACCTTTAACAGGGTTGGTTCCTAACATGGCTCACTTTAGAAGAGTGAAAAATAGTAACTAGTTACAATTGGTGGTTTTCCCAAATTGGGTTTCCACGTTAAATACTGGTGTCATATTTGTACATGCTATTTTATTTATGCTTTATGTTTCTAAACTTAATCACTAAAGGATAATCATAGTTAATATCTTTAGATTTTCTTTGTTAACCGAGTAACAGAAGAATATCTTTATTAACCGAGCAACAGTGATAAGTTTGTTTTAGACATCTAAGGGACTTGGATTTTTTTTTGTAGTAACTGATTCACCCCTCCCCTCTCAGTTACTCAACTCATTTCCAACAATTCACAACCAATTTTCTAGCGTGATAATGGTTTCCAACCCCATGGTTCTTAGCCCTTGGGAAATAGAGATAGTGTTGCTTGGTGTTGGTCCCAACCCTCAAGACCACCATTAACCTCCTCTCATGGGTAGAAAACTTATGGTTGGCCTAAATCCTCTCATTGTTGTTGGTAATATTTTGGCAATTTCTCTTGGAAAGAGTTAGTTATTTCTCTACTTCATGCTCGACAAGCTTCAAAAGATACTCATCGTGAGGGTGCACACATTGGTAGGGAACTGATTGATGATAATCATACCTCTTGTGATCTATGCGAGAATCTTAATGACAAAGATCCCCTTCATATTTAAATTGTTTTAAATGCTTAGTTTAATGATGTTTTATTTAGGCTTTGAACTGATGACTTATTTATGATTGGATTTGACTTCATCTTAATTTTCAAATGTATCTTTTTACTACTCATTTTATTAATTATAATCTTTAAATTCATTAAAAAACTAACTATGACTTATCTAAAAAATTTACAACCTTAATCTCTTTTAACTTTTTCACTCCACTCATGGGTCTCAACTCTTAATCTATCTAAAATTTCATTTAAAGAAGCTTTAATCACCCTAATAATTTGAAAGGTTACACTTTCCATATGCCCTTTTCAATAAAATGAACCTTTTTTCAAAAATAATTGCCTAGAGCGATGCAAATTTTCTGTTAAAAACATTGTATGGGATGATGTACACAAACCCAAGCTTCATGGAAAATATTCCAAGCCCTTTAGAATGAACTATCACCTTGCACAATGAAAACTTGTGCCACTATAGTGAATGCCTTTTCAAAATATCTCGATTACTCTATCACATAAAACAAGGTGCCTCATAGCGACTAGTACTTGTCTTTTTAGCATTGTAATTTAATTATTGAATAGTTATATCCATAAATCTAAGATTGTAATTAATTAATTTGATTATAATAATTATTTAGTTAAATTTTTTAAATAATTGTAAAGTAGAAAAATAATTAAAAAATTAGAGTTATAGTATAATTAATTAAAAACTTATAATGATAAATTAAAATAATTCTAAATTAAAAAGTTAAAATT
>MU226410.1:5818799-5830613 GCA_018584345.1 Thuja plicata
ATATATATATATATATATTATTGGTATTATTTTAGGGGTTCAATATTTAGTTCATTGGTTAAGTGCTGGTGTTGGTATTGTTCCTACTCATATTCAAAACTCTTGTTAGGCTATTGTGATCATGGCCTTGTTCCTTCGCTGATCCAATGTGCTTGAGAGTTTCGGCCACAGCTTTGTAATAAGCGGATGAGGTCCCCCATTCATGGCCTCACTGGTTCATAGCTCCAGGTCAAAAATGTTTCATGTGGAGTTAGAGGGCGTAACATGCCAATGTCACCGGTCACGTTAACAAGTTTACTAGGCACTTCAAAAAAATTATTGATATCATTTTTAAAAAAATTATTTTATTGTTATAAAACATAAATTTATTGTTGAGGTTCAAATATTTAAGATATATAATTTAATAAATTAATAATTTTATTTAATAAATTAATTTTGAATCAGATTAGTTGTTATATGATACTTATTAGTTGATGAACTATAACTGATTGAATGTTTGAAGATGATAAGTTGATGATCACCAAGCTACAGAAAGTAAATGAAAGACATTAAATTAGTTAATGTATTGTATTATCATTGATGTCAACTTAATATGTTATGATTTCTCATACACATATTGTCGCAACACTTGAAGATCTAAAGAGACAAAGTTTTTGATGTCGATAAAGGTATACACCGAGTGACAGGGTTACCCGAGAACAGTGAACCCCAAGCAGTTCACAGTGTTTCCTGATAGACAGTGTTATGCGAGATCAGTAGTACCCAAGCAAGTGTTACCGAGCAAACTAAGAGTTGATGACCGAAATCAACTAGAGTTAGAAAATGACAAAACTACTTAGCTGGCAGAGCTATATTTAGAGTTAACTGGTTGATAGCTTTATTTTTATCGACCAGTTGAACTAAGGATAAGAAGAAGATTTAAAGCTAGTTTTATTCATAGTTGTGATGGAGAAATCTATGAAATAAAACTAAAGAAAAGCTTTACCGATTAAAGAAATGCATGGCGGGATTTGCGGATCAAGAAGCAATCTACATCAAGAACAAGAAAGATAAGGATATTGAATGGTGAAATCATGTCTATATAAAGAGACAAGGAATTCATTATGAAGAAGAGGAATGTTGAATATAATTATCGTGAAGATAGAAGTCTTCATGCAGATCTGATCATATAGGATAAAGAACAGAGACAAAGAAATTTTGCAGACACCGAGCAATAGAAGCAAGAGCATTCACTGAGCAGAAAGAAGAAAGAAGGGGAGCAAAGGAATTGAAGAGAACATTGATTAGAGAGGTATTATGGACTAACAATAGATCTGAAAATCTGCAAGTTAAAGTTATATTATTGAACAAATTATTTACTATTTCAGTTTAACCATTGATTCAGAAAATCTCTTAACCGAGTGGGATTTAACCATCCTTATTGTATTGAGATACTCAAGAGTATCAAAAGGTTTTCTTTTTGAAAGCATAGTGAATGCTAGGTCAAAAGAAAAACTGTTCATTTTGAATCCTCTAAAAAGGTCACACTTAACATTGTGTTTGTAACCTTTAACAGGGTTGGCTCTTCACCAAGCTCACTTCAGAAGAGTGAAAATTTTGGGTTGCCGGTCCCAAGTGGTTTTTCCCTTAAAAGTATTTCCACGTTAAAAATTCATATGTAAAATGTGTATATGTTTCATTACTTTTATGTTTTTCTTTACACATTATTAAAATAGGATTGGTCGGTAAACACTAAGTTTGATTACCGCTACTCAATAAAGGCTAGGAAAAAGATAAACAATATATTCACCAAGAAGTATATATTTGTTAGAATTACATAAGGTATACATCTTGAAGGACTGAAAGATAACTAGAGAATATTATATTTGTGATATAAGTGTTGGTTGGAATTATTGAAATTATTTTTGAGGCCACTCATTCACCCCNCCCCCCCCCCCCCCCCCCTCTCACTTATTTTAACAATTGGTATCAGAGCTTTGGTGCTTGGAAGAGAGTTTAAAGACTCAAGATAAAGATCACAAGATGAATAAAAGGGATGTGCCTAAGTTTAACAAAGACAACTTTTCATCATGGAAAAGCAGGATAAGACTCCATCTATCAGGTATTGGAAATGATGTCACACAATACTTGGATGTTGAATATGTTGCACCTACTGGACCTCTAACTATTGATCAATTAAGAGACAACATGAACACAATTATATGATGATAGAACTTGCTTCTTCACTATTGAATGTTGAATTTGAAGATGTCAAATCATGCACCACTACAAAGAAAATGTGGGACAAACTCAAGCTAGTACATGGAGGAGACACAAATGTGTTGAGAGCTAAAGTTGAAAGCCTAAGAGGAAAGTTTGATGACCTAAGAATGAAAGAAGGAGAAAACATCACTCAGTACAATAGAAAAATCAAGGAATTTGTTCATGCTATCCGAGGAGTAGGAGGAGTACTTGAAGAATAAATAGTTGTAAGTAAAATTCTGAGAACCTTACTACCTGTTTATGCTATTAGATTATCTGCAATTCAAGAAATGAGAGCAGTAGCAAATAACAATGTTACTCTTGATTGTTTGATTGGTAGAATTATTTCATTTGAGATGAACAACTATGACAATAGTTTCTTACCAAATATTGAATCTACATTCAAATCTTCTCTAAAAATAAGCAAATCTAGTCATAAACAGACTATGAGAAATGATAGTGAAAGTGATAGTGATGAACAAGAACTTGATGAAATTGAAGCACTAATGGCTAGAAGACTGCATAGAGGCAAATGCAGATACAAAGGTAAATTACCATTGGTCTATTTTAATTGCAAAGAAATTGGACACTTTGCTGCTAGATGCCCTAACAAGAGAAAAGATGAAAGAAACAATGATAGATCTTATAAAAATAAGTTTGACAGAAGTGATGACCGAGACTACAAAAGAAACTGACACTCTGATAGAAGAGATAACCAAGACTACAAGGACAAAGGCAAGAATGCTTGTTACCTAGTTGAGAACAAAGTTGAAAATACTAACACTGAATTTGACGAAGATGTTGAGGTAGTATTTGTTGCTATGAAGGATGATTTTGACAAAGAAGAAAGGTATGTTGAAACTACACTCATATCTAAGGTTAGTAAAAATGATGTCTAGATTATTGATATTGGTTGTACTCACCACATGACTAGAGATAAGGAAAAGTTTGAAACTTTTGAATATTATAATGGTGGATCAGTTAGAATGGGTAATGACTCACCTTGCCTACTTGAAGGAAAAGGAACCATCATGTTGATTAATTTGATCAGATGTGAAAATGCATATTGGGTGAAAGGAGTTAACTATAATATATTGAGTGTTTCACAGCTGAATAACACAGGACATAGAGTTGCATTTGAGAACAAAAGGCAAAGATCTATAATGGAATAGGAAGGTTGATCGATACTGGTGAACAAACAAAAGGTAACCTAAATTATATCTTTATGATATTAAGACCATGTGTTTATTGGCTAGAAATGAAGACGTTTGGTTGTGGCATAAAAGGTTATGTCATGTGAATTTTGACAACATGGTTAGGATAAGAAAGAAAAGAAAAGTAAGAGGCTTATCGAGTATGTCAAAACCTGAACATGTCATGTGTAAGAATTTTCGAAAAGGAAAAATGATAAAGTCTAGTTTCAAGAGAAAAAACCCACACATCTAATGTTATTCTAGAGTTAGTCCATACTAACTTATGTGGACCAATGAGAATAAAGAGCTATTATGGTGATAGATACTTCATTCTAATTATTGATGACTATTCTAGGATAATGACTATCATGTTCTTAAAAGAGAATTTTGAAGCATTTAAGATGTTTAAATGGTATAAATCTATAGGTGAACAACAAAGTGGAAAAGAACTAAAATGTATAAGATCAAATAGAGGATAATTTATTTCTGACGAATTCAATAACTTTCGTAATGAGCATGGAATTACAAGACAGATTTATGCACCGAGAACACCACAGAAAAATGGGATTGCTGAAAGGAGAGATAGATCAATTGTTGATTGTGCCAGGACAGTAATGATTGAAAAAGGCATCACACAAACATTCTGGAGAGAAGGTGTAAGTACTGTTGTCTATACACTAAACCAAGTTCAATTGAAGAAAGACATCAATAAGACACCTTATGAGATATGGTATGGATACACACCAAATGTGAGTTACTTTAGAATTTTTGGAAGTCAATGTTATTTATTGAAAGATGATGAAATGGAAAGCTCGACTCTAAAAGTGATGAAGGAATATTTCTAGGATATTATACCAAAAGCAAAGCTTATAAATGTCTCTACAAATCTTCTAACAAAATCATTGAAAGTGCAAATGTTAAAGTGGATGAATTTTCTGAGAGAAATGATGCGGAAAGAAAAAAGGAACCAGGAGATTACAACAGATTTGTCTACAGTGAAAAACCTGACACTCTTCCTGAGAAATAGTGTAACACTACCGAGCAACAGAACAATGCAACCGAGCAACATGCTGCACACACCGAGAATCGGGAAAATGCTCACAATGTTGAACCGAGCGATGATGAAGATCAAAATGAGGGTCAAGATTATGATCAAAATGATAAATAAAGATTTGAACCTGTACTTTCCAAATATGTCAAAAGACACCATCCAAATGACTAGATCATTAGAGACAAAAGAGCAGAATGAGAACAAGAAGTAAGTCACTGAACACTAGATGTTTGATTTGTGATTTTGAGCCTAAATATGTTAATAGTATACTTGAGAATCAAGAATGGGTTAGTGCAATGAATGAAGAGATTGAACATATTGAGAAGAAAAAAACATGGACATTATTTCCTAGACCAAGTGAAAAAAATGTCATTGGTACCAAATGGATATTTAGAAACAAACTGACTGAGAATGGAGAAGTCACAAGGAACAAAGCAAGACTGGTATGCAAAGGGTATGCACAAGAAGATGGTATTGACTATGGAGAAACCTTTTCACCCATTGCTAGACTAGAAGGAGTAAGAATTATACTTTCTTATGCTACTTTCAAAGGATTCAAAGTATACTAAATGGATGTTAAATCTACATTTTTGAATGGAATACTAGAAGAGGAGGTATACATTAAACAACCTGAAGGGTTTATTGATCCTAACAAGAGGAACATGGTTTGTAGACTACACAAAGCCTTTTATGGATTGAAACAAGAACCGAGAGCATGGTATGAAAGACTTCATTCTTATCTCATTAGTATTGGATTTGTAAGAATAAGTGATAACAGTAATCTATATTTAAAAGGAGATATTGATGATAAGATTCTGATTGCTAAGATATTGTTGATGATATCATATTTGGAGGAAATGATATCTTATGAAAGTCATTTGCTAATGAAATGAGAAAATAATTTGAGATTTCAATGTTTGGAGAGATCAAATTTTTTTTGGTCTACAGATTCTACAATAGGATGCAGGCATCTACATCACACAATCCAAATACATCAAAGAAGTTGTGAAGATATTCAAAATGGAGGACTCAAAACCAGTTGGAACACCTATGGAAACCATATACAAATTGACAAAGGAAGACAAGACAACTGAGGTAAATAGGACCTTATATAGATCTATGATTGGAAAAATAGTGTATGTTGTACACACTAGACAAGATATAGCACATGCAGTTGGAATATTTGCAAGATTCTCTGCTAATCCCAAGGAATCACACATGACTATTGTTAAAATAATTTTGAGATATCTAAAGAATACCGAAGACTATGGTTTGTGGTATAATAAAGAAGGAAAATTTGAGCTACGAGTATATACCAACGTTGATTGGGCTGGAAACATAGATGATAGAAAGAGCACAATAGGAGCAACATTCTTTATGGGTGACAAACTTGTCACATGGATAAGTAAAAATCAAGGATGCATATCTCAATCAATTGAAGAAGCGGAATATGTGGATGTTACTGCAAATTGCTCTAACATTGCATGGATCAAGCAATTACTAAAAGGTATGAATATAGAAATTCTTGAACCAATGATTATCTATTGTGATAATAAAAATGCTATAAACATTTCAAAGAACCCTATGATGCATGCTAAAACAAAGCACATAGCTATTAAGTATCATTACTTGAGGGAACAAGTACAAGAGAAAGAAGTGATACTGGAATATGTACAATCCAAAGAACAATTAGCAGATATATTCACAAAGCCATTGCCAAAAGATACATTTGAGTACCTGAGGAAGAGACTAGGGGTTTGACCCTTGTCTACTGGTCACTATGCTGGCTAGAAGGCTGCATCAGCCTATACATTATCAAAAGATCAATCATGTTGATGCAAGCAAAGATATGGATTGCAATGACACATTAGTACAAGAAGGTACTTATCTGAACCGCACACCAAAGATATATTTTTGGCTACTACAAAGCTGTATTGTTGATGGAAAGGAGCTTCATTGATATATTTTTATTTGGCATTGTTGTCAAAGGGAGAGAGATATCCAATAATGAAATATCCATCAAGGAGAGAAGTGAAATATCTATCAGTGAAAAGAACATCAGTCAAAGGGAGAGAAAAGAATCAGAGAATGAAGTTTCTACAAAGGGAGAGAAAGATCCAATGATGATGAAGAGAAAGATTCAAAGAAACAACCATCCATCCAAGGGAGAGAATTGGAGAAAAGTTAACACTACATATCTATCCAGAAAAGGGAGAAGACATTCTACAAAAAAGGGAGAGACAGAAGCAGAAGACAGAATTGCTACACCTATCCATTGAAGGGATTGAAGAAAGCACTCTGAAAGGATAAAATCTAAGCTAGAAGAGCTTATCGAGGGTCAAATATTTGAATTGGTTATATAACAATAAGTTTGGTATGTTATGGCATGTTTTACATTACATATTTCATATTGTGTTGATAGTATGTTGTCATCAATGCCAAAGGGAGAGATTAATGAACTATAACCAATTGAATGTTTGAAGATGATAAGTTGATGATCACCGAGCTGCAAAAAGTAAATGCAAGACATTAAATCAGTTAATGTATTGTATTTTCATTGATGTCAACTTAATATGTTATGATTTCTCATACACATATTGTTGCAACACTTGAAGATCTAAAGAGACAATTTTTTTGTTGTCGGTAAAGGTATACACTGAGTGACAGGGTTACTTGAGAATAGTGAACACTGAGTTGTTCATAGTGTTGCCTGAAAAACAGTCAACACCGATGGATAGTGTTACCCGAGATCAGTAGTACTCGAGAAAGTGTTACCGAGCAAACTAAGATTTGATGACTAAAAACAACTAGAGTTAGAAAATGACAAAACTACTTAGCTGGCAGAGCTATATTTAGAGTTAAATGATTGATGTCTTTATTTTCATCGACCAGTTGAACTAAGGATAAGAAGAATATTTAAAGCTAGTTTTATTCATAGTTGTCAAGGAGAAATCTATGGAATAAAACTAAAGAAAATCTTTAAAGATTAAAGCAATGCATGTCGGGATTTGTGGATCAAGAAGCAATCTACGTCAAGAACAAGAAAGACAAGGAGCTTGAATGGTGAAATAATGTCTATATAATGAGACAAAGAATTCATTATGAAGAAGAGGAATGTTGAATATAATTCTAGTGAAGATAGAATTCTTCATGCAGATCTGATCATTTAGGCTAAAGAACAGAGCCAAAGAAATTCTGCAGACACCAAGCAACAGAAGCAAGAGTATTCACGAACCAGAAAGAAGAAAGAAGGGGAGCAAAGGAATTGAATAGAACATTGATCAGAGAGGTATTATGGACTAGCAATAGATTTGAAAAATTGCAAGTTAAATTTGTATTATTGAACAGATCATTTATTTTTTCGGTTTAACCATTGATTCAGAAAATCTCTTAACCGAGTGGGATTTAACCATCCTTATTGTATTGAGATACTCAAGAGTATCAAAAGGTTTTCTTGTTGACAGCATTGTGAATTCTAGGTTAAAAGACAAATTGTTAGTTTTGAATCCTCTGACAAGGTCGCACTTAACAGTGTGTTTATAACCTTTAATAGGGTTGGCTCTTCACCCAGCTCACTTCAGAAGAGTGAAAATTTTGGGTTATCAGTGCCAAGTGGTTTTTCCCTTAACAGGGTTTCCACGTTAAAAAACCATGTGTCAAATGTGTATATGGTTCATTACTTTGATTTTTTTTTTATACATTACTAAAATAGGATTGGTCGGTAAACATTATGTTTAATTACTGCTACTCAGTAAAGGCTAGGAAAAAGATAAACAGTATATTCACCGAGCAGTATATATTTGTTAGAATTAAATAAGGCATACATCTTGAAGGACTGAAAGATAACTAGAGGATATTATTTGTGATATAAGTTTTGGTTAGAATTATTGGAATTATTTTTGAGGCCACTGATTCACTGCCCCCCCCCCCCCTTTCTCAGTTATTATAACATTAGTTTCATCATAGTACAAATACTAGAATAGAATTCAAATAGGTTGATTGAATTCATTAATGTTTGTACTTTTTAAATCTATTGGAAAATATATAAATTGGTTTATCTATATTATATTGGATAATAGTAATCTATAGTCTTATTAGGATGATGTAAGCTTTGTACTATTCATTGATTTTTTTGACATTTTCATAATATTATTTAAAAATTACTGTTTAACAATAATGCCACTATTACATAAAAATATAATAATTAATATAATATAATACATAATACTTATTATTATATTATATATTAATTTAATTTAATTATATAGTTATTATAATCATATATTTACTAATTGTTATTTATTGATTCAAAATTATTGTATATGGAGATTTAATTAGTCGATAGGCTTTATATTGTGGACTTCACTGTCCATAATTGTTCACTAAACCTATCTCGCGTTTCAAAACCACCTGAGACTCCCATGAAACCATTTTTAAATCAACTTCCATGTGGAAAATCTCCCAAACAAATATTACCAATCAAAAGCAATTGTAATGATTTTGCATTGCTTATATATATATATAAAACTAAGAAAAAAATGTGAATGAAAGGAAAAATCTATATTTTATTATTTCTTCTTTTCATAATAATATCTTTCAATATTATCTTCTTTTATTAGGATACTTTATTTTTAAATATTTGAAAAAAGAAGATAAAGTACTAATAAAATTATACATCAAAAAACTATTTTCATAAAATTAAAAACATATATATCTATATTATATTATTGAGAAAAAGTGTGTGCATCTATATTTTATTATTATCTTCTTTTTATAAGAATATCTTTGAATATTATCCTCTTTTATTATTTCAAAAAATATATATATAAAAAGATGATAAATACTAATAAAATATATTATAATTAATAATCTATGTTATTGAATAAGAAATGAACAAAAATAAAAATGATGTTTATCGTATTTTTTTCTTTTAAAATAATAATCTGAGACTCGCATAATCTTATTTTTTGCTTTTAAAACAACAATTTGAGATTCGCATACACTCCACCAACAAGGTCTTTGTACTTTTAAATCTTCAATCCTATCGATTATGCATTTAACACATTTTGTTTTATTATTTTTTTAACACAAATATTTCCATTTTCACAAATATTGGTTTTTGTTAAAATGTAATAGGGATAAACAAGAGTTCGAGTATTCAATATCACGTTCAGAAGTGGATCAAATACGTGTTAGCAAACTGCAAATTTGATGAGGTATCTGCAGCCACTTCTTTTTTATTTTAGTACATTACACATTTTGTTGTTGTTTTGGTAAAAAATATTATTAAACATACATACCCTTATTGATGGTTTTCCATAATTTTGAAGGCTATTCATTTTGATTTGCTGAAATATTGGATGAATAACAGAGAAGATTGTGACTTGCATTTCTTTATCAGACCATAAATAGAGACAAGTATTCAACTAGCCTTACTATCTCAACAATCTACAAACTTTGAGGAATGAATTTAACCCTTGTTTGTGAGGATTGACTAAATCATTGTATTTTGTAAAATAACAGTCAATTATATCATATTATCCAAGCTCCTTGTTTGATGTCTTTACATTTTGCATGCATTTCTATCAAAGATTTCATATATGCAATATCTACAACCCATCAAACTTTTTCTAACTTGACAAATGATTATGCTCTAAATCTTCCTTCTCAAGTCTCTCACAATGGTTGAGAACATTTAATTTGGATTTAATTCATTAAATCTATTTGTGCTTTGCCTCTAATTATTTTTATGAAATGATAAATACTAATAAAATTTTCATTATTAATTTAATTATGAATTATATTACTAATATTTTAACTAATATAGCAAATTTATATTTTTATATAAAAAAATCTCATTTTTTATTTTTCACATTTAAATCTTACCTATAATTTCCTATCGACTTATCCCTTAAGCCTCCATAGGTGCAAGTGCTAGTTATAATTTCTCTACAATACACATCTAATTTTGTTACATGCAAAAATAATTATTGTTACAATGTTTTTTTAGTAAACAACATATTACAAATTTTACTAGCATGAACCAAATACAACACATCTTTTGTTTTTAATTGTTCCTTCTAGTTTTAAAATTTATTATATAAGTCACGAGAGAGATATTCTTTAGACTTTATACCTTCAAACTATTATGCATTTAATATAACATAATTGTAGAGAAATAAACTAAATTATCATAAAAGAAATCAAAGGTGTAAAATATTAAATTGATAAGATTCTAGATTTCTTAAAAGGGTTTAGAATTATGAGTATAAATAAATATGAGTATTTTGAGACAAAGAAATAGAATTTTTTATATGAAATAGATCTTACCTAGTTTACATTGTGATTGTTGGATTTGACTATTATGAGTAGCTGAAACACTATGATAGATAATTATAAACTAAAATGTTGAATTAGATGAGTCGGTAGGGACTTGTTGGCACTCAATATTGTATTGTCAAAAAATTCATTAATACCATATTTGTTTGTCCACTTAGTTTATTTTTTACCCAATTTATAACTAAGCTGAGATATTTTAGATGGTCTTTTCTAAGAGTATTTTGTTTAAAAATAATTTTCACCCATCCTCGCATGTTTTACCAACATTTAAGATTCTTTTAAATCCAAAAATTCTTATCCTTGGGCATTCTTGGGTGTTTTCTTAGAGCTTGTCATTTTTTGTGAGAAATTCACCTCCAAGTGCAATTCTCCTTACGTCAATTGAAAATCTCTACCAAATTCACTTTAGCATCAAAACCCTACATGTTCTATCTTGACCCCCTACTACATTTCCATTCATTTGAATTTTCCACCTTTGGTTCAACATAAATTATCACATTCATTCACTTCTTCCTCATCTAGTTCAAACCCATTTCCCTTCAACTACCATCTACCTCTTCAAGGTACCCTAAGATCATTATATCAATTTGTTAAAATCTACAAACACCAAATTAATTTTTTTCTAACCAATATAATTTATTTATACCCCAAAAAATATATTTTAATCATGAAGGATATATTTGAATTGTGAAAGGGAGTGATGATAATATTGCTCCATCTTCAAGTCACTATCTTATTAAAATTTCTAGGTGATTTTCATCCTTGCACTCAAATCCATAGGTCATTAATATTGAGAGGCATGGTGGATGAACCCAAAATGTTGTTCTCACTTTCTCAATAACCTACACATCCTAAAGTAGATATTTCTATGTAGATCATTAATGAAAACAATGGCAAGGGACTAGACAATTTTTGTAGCACTAGGTCTACATATTGTTTTCTCATAGCTTAAGTAACTAGGCCATATATATATATATATATATATATATA
>MU226410.1:5834510-5874669 GCA_018584345.1 Thuja plicata
AGAGATCACCAAAAGGGCACTATGTAGCTTGAATCCTTCAATGGCCTCCAATGGATCTCCTTCATGAAAATGGATGCTTGAATGGATGAATGCTTGCTTGAAATATTTCTCCTTAGCTTTCTTGAATTTCACTTGATGATATTTTGAGAATACTTGATCACGATTAGAAGACTTTTTGTTTCTCAATCTTGCTTAGAGAAAATGAGAGGAGAAAGCTCCCTTTTATATAAAATTAAGGCACAATCTTCTAAGGAGTCTGACATAGGATAATTAAATTCCCATTAAAGCCTTTACCCCTAGGAGAGGACCTATATTAAATATAATTTAGGAATCAATGCTTCAAAACCTGAAACAGTTGACCCGAAAGCGGGAAACAACTTTTGCAAAGACCAACATCCAAAAATTGCAAGACCCTGAAGTTTTAACCCTAGGTCAAGGTCAAGGTTGACCCTAACCTAGGTCAGGGTTGAGGTCAACATAGACCCAAAAGGTTGACCCTGACCCTGAGGTCAAAGACCTCAAATCTGCAGTCCAAGATGCAAAAATCAGGTTGGAAAGAAGTGGAAGTAGGGGCAGAATAGGAGGAAAGCCAGGTCTAGATCAGGAACCCATTCAAGGTTCTTGATATGACCCCAAACCACTTACTTGAGAGATCAAAGATTGATAGAGATTATTGAAGATCTACAACTGGAACTATCTAAGCATTGAAGATGGTGGTTTTTTTCATTACTGAGAACACTTTGTAATAGAAGTATTGATTGTAAGATTTGTAAGCTCAGTGTACCCCTAACAGGGTGTTGTATACCTTTAATAGGGTTTTTATTACTTTAAAAAGGAAATGTACTATGTAATATTAAGCTCCTAATAGGGCTAGGTCTCCTAACAGGGACATTATACTTTAGTGCATGCTTTTGGGTAGCATCCCCATCGGGGTTTTCCCTTTTCTAGGGTTTCCTCAACAAAAAAATCATGGTGTAATGAGTTGTGTGTTATACTGATTCACCCCCACTCCCCCCATATTACTCAATCCTAACAATTGGTATCAGATTTGTTGTCCCTTGAAAAGAAACTTTAACAACTTAAGGGAGATCAAGATAGATTCAGTAAGCTTGGAAGAAAACTTTGAAGTGGAACTTGAAGACCTTGATAAAGCAAAAGTAGAGAACGGTGATTTGAGATTTAATTTAAGAAGAGCTGAGGGATTCATTAATAAATTGAAAGATCATCTTGACCTTTCCAGAAGTCAGAGACGGGATCTTATGGTTCAGATAAAAGAAGATTCAGACAATGATAATTTAGATCAGATAAAGTAACTCAAACAAGGAATGATACTTTAAAGCTTAATAATGAAGTAATGGATAAAGAGATTCAACAAGAAAAGGATGCTAAAAAAAAGATTGAAGAAAATTTTAAGAATACTAATACTCTGATAGGAAAAATGAAGAATGAGCTTGACCATTACAAGAACAAGTATCTAGAATTGGAGAAATATAATCAGATCATAAAAGGTGAACGTGTTGAGACAAAGAAATAAATTGAGAGACTTCACATGAGTAGTGAATTGATCGATGAAAAAATAGACAGACAGAAACCTAAAGGATATATGACTGGTGTTGGCTTCAACAAAGCTGAATTCTCTAAGATTCAAGAAGAGAAAAATGATGCAAAGACTGATGAAGAAAAACATATTCTTGAAGAGCCTAGAGAACATATTAGACCTTTCAGAGGAATATTTTTTCATTGTAAAAAGTTTGGACACATGAAGAAAGATTTCATAGGTAATGCCCCTTTCAAAACTTTTTCTGGTTATTGTTTTAATTGTCATGCATATGGGCACAAGAAAGTAGAATGCACGAAACCTGATCAATCTAGATATAGAAAAGATAACAACATAGGAGAACCAATAGTTAAACCTACTTGTTACAAATGTAATAACCTTGGGCACATTGCAAAGCACTTTAAGTTACAAGTAAGTCAGAACAGACCTCCTCCTATATGCTACAAATGCAACAATCTAGGGCATATAGAAAATTTTTGCAGATACAATAGAGTAGACAATAGAAGAGTACCACCTCCTATAAATATAAAGAGGAATGAAAATGATACTGGTAAGAGTCTGGCATATTACAAAAATAAATTTGAAAACTATTTCAAGAAAGTAGAAGATGATAACATTGGTAAGGTATGGAAATTCAAAGAGTCAAGTGAGATATTGGTTCAGGGAGAGACAGTAGATTCTACTGGATCTTTTCCTGATGTGAACATATCGACCTAAGTGTTCAATCATGGCCTTAGGGGGAGCATTGGATGAAGATATCAGAATATATTCAGCCCCTGATTCTAGGAAGCAAGCTTAATTATGATATGTGCAGACATCATAGAACTTATATCTAAGAGCACAACATCGGACGATGCATACTCTATGATCGTGGGATTTGTGATTGAATGGACAGTGTATGATGTTAAGTGTATTGGGTAATGTGCATTTTACACTTAATGATGAATAAAGGACATCTGAGATACCTATTTCTTCACCATTTGAAGAGTAATAACCTAATAAAAGTAGAGATCAGAGAGTAACAGACTATCTAACAGCTATATTGTGTGATTGATCGAAGCAAGAATTCAAAATTTAGCGTGATTAAGGTATTTACATCATATACTCATACAGAAGTTATGGATGCACCTTTTATTTATGATGTTGCAGATCGACCTAAATACAAATTCAAGAAACATCCATTTAAGTCTTGGGAAGACGACCCAGAGGGAGTATTTTCCAGACACCCCATGGTGTCTTGCATGTAGAGGATATTAGGTCTTACATTCATTCCAAGTATGATATATTGGGTATTGATGAGATTTCTACTAAAATGGAATACATGACTGATAATGGTAAAATGAAGGATGAATTCAAACATATAGACAACCTGAGCATTATGAAAATATTAGATTTGTATAAATTTAGCGAAGATGAATGGTTTAAAATATTACTTAGCATAGTTCATGATCAGTTCATCTAGATAGGAGAGAAACCTATTAAGATCTTTAGTCAGTTGATTCATGATATAACTGGGTTAGACAACACTGGAGTTATACCTATGGTAGAGAAGCACATAAATAAATAAGTTGAAACCCTAACACATTCTAAATGGGACATGCAAGCTATAACAGTGAATGATATTTTCTGGTAGGATGTGAGACTGACTGTGATGATCCTTGGATACAAATTTTACTACAATAGTAGACCTAATTCAGTTATAGTAGGAGTCATTATGATGGCTTAACGAGATGGTGAAGGAAAATACTATATATAACCTATGTGAGGTTCTACCACAATATTTTTTGGAGAATGTAAAGCTAGTCAAGAAGGATAAATCTAAGACCTTTATATTTGGCTCACTTCTAGTTCATATGTATATCCACATTGAGCGTAAGTTCCCTGGCATGCACCCTAGAGCATGGAAAGATAGAAAAGCCACTGGTATTCAGACTTCACAAAGCTACCGAAGACAAAATAGCACATGGGTTGATGGAGAACTATTTGGCATGATCAAGATTCTTCAGAGGCAAATGAAAGAGAGATTCATAATTCCTAAAGAGTTAGTTGAGAAATATAAGGATACATTATTTTTCATGGTTGAAATTGATTGTGTATGTTTTGAGGCAGTTGTACCAATAAAGAAATGGTTTTACCCCATGGTTTATGGAGTCAATTCAGAAGTTATGGTTATGAAAATTGAACATGTCTTGACATCTGAAGTTGATACATCTGAGGAGAAATGGGGCACATATGAAGAGAAAATAGCTAAGGTTAGAGAAGAACATACTACAGGCTTAAGAAAGAGAAGAGTGGAGAATATAATTGATGATTGTGCAGCTAAGGAATGTTTTACTAAAGAAGAGATGAGATAATTAAGGAAGAAGATAGCAGAGAGATATTTTGGGTTGGAAAGTACTACTACAGCCCTTCCACCTCCAGAAATTAAGCAGGTAGTTAGTCCACTTTCTACTGTTATTGATATAACTACACCCTCACCACCATAGAAGAATTTGCAAACAAAAAAGATTGTTCCTCGGAGAAACACTAGGTCCACTAAGCTGGAATCACCTCCTAAGAAGATGAGGACTGAAGAAGAAGAAGAAAAGAAAGTTGAGAAAGAGACCACAAGTAACAGACAGGTATGGAATCCTGATATAAAGATGTTAGAGAAGAGTGCTTTTGAGCAAGAAAATCTTGTTTCAGTGAACAAATATTATGACAGGTATGAAGAATATGACAAACTAGTGATTGAGGACATAGTAATTAACCATTTACTTATTTTCAAGAAGAATCTATTAGAGATAGAAGGTAGTATACCTAAGGAATTGTATGGAAAATTGGAAATTAGAAAACAACTTACACATATTGAAGATGAGGCTATAAGAAATCAAAATATTGAGGATATGTTGCCAGTAGTTTTAGTACATGAGAGAGAAATAATATTGGGAGCACTCAAGCCCCTGTTGAGAACCAAAGAAACATTAGTGAAAATTATGGGCAGTAAATATGAAGAAGTCATAGAAGAGACTCTAAAGGCATTAGATCAAGTACTTATGAGTAATATTCCTGAGAATACTCCACCTCCTAAACCCACTATGCCTACACCTTTAGGAATTGGAGAGAGCTCTTAGAGAGTTGAGGTAAGTGTTGAGAAGAGTGAAGATATCGTGAAACTAGATTTCTATGTTTTTGGTGTTCCTGTGACCCTTGACACTTCACTTGATGAGAAATATCCATTTGAAGGGAACATCAAAAATACAATGGCTAATGAAGAAGAATAGAAAGAAGAAGAACAGAAAGAAGAAGAACAAAAAGAAGAAGAACAGAAAGAGGAAGAACAGAAAGAAGAAGAGGCAAGAGTTGAAGTAAAGACTGAAATTAACACATCTACTATTCTATTGTTGGCAAGTAAAGACAAATTTGTAAGAATAGATGTTGAAAGAATGGATGAGGATGAACTGATGATACTATTATTCATCTCATTCTCAAATGCAAAAGAGAGATCTAAGAAGAAAGGTGACAAGAAGACAAAGGCAATGACTAGGGCAATTGATACTATGAATAAAATGCTTCCAGCACCTATTGTTTTATAAAATAAAGATGAAGTAGAGAACCTAAAATTGGCACTAGATGATTTTGATGGTCACTATGATTCCTTAGTGAAGATTGTTGAAGAGAAGGCAGAGAAAAGTTATTTAGAAAAGAAGTTGAAGGAAGTATGTCAGTCTATTTCATGGGACTTGAGCATTCTGAGATCAGCTACATCAAAGGCCATAAGTTTTGTCACACATGGAAGGATGCTATACAGCTACTGTATCAACCCTATCAGACACTTTCAAAATATTGAAGACATTATTGCAAAGGACAGGGCAACTTTGAATAGTATGATGGATAGTTGTGAGACCTCACAATCTGTAATGGAAATGGCTAGAGAGGTAACAAGGATTCTTGGTAAGTTTAATGTATTGGATATAGAGAAAGGGAAAGTAGTGATAGGATTTGGTTTGTTGAAGAGTCTAATCACTCCTAAGCTATCAATTCTTGAAGTTCATGTACCTAACATGGAGAAAAATGCAAAATCATTAACAAACTCTATGCCCATGGAGTTAAAATTAGTAGAGACATCATCCTATACATTGAATGGACTAATTCATGTTAGTCAGTTATTGGTAGAGTCATGGAATGTAGAAGTGAAGATCTTGGAGATTCCTTTCAAGATATTCTTAAACTGGTGAGCACACATTAATTCTACATTTTTGTAAATTTTGGATGCACCTTTTCCATTGTTATCAAAGGTAGAGAAGAGAGAAGAGAAAAATGAGAGAAGAAATAGAGAAGAGAACAGTTTTGTATTGGAACACTTAGTCATTTTTTGATAAGTGTTTCCATCAATGCCAAAGGGAGATATTGTTGGAAAGTGATGTTTTTGGTATGTTATGAGACACTTAGTGGTTTTCATTTATGGCAACACATCTAATAGTATGATCAAGATAAGTACAATTTTGATGATTCAGTTCTGAAATCGACTAAGTATAGAAATAGATTTACAGAGTATAACATATTGTTTTGGATAGAAAAGATTGAGTATGATGTTTGTGTTGATCTCTAAGTTTTGTTGATCATTAGTATCCCACACTTAGTCATTTATCTAGGAAATTTTAGTTGGTCATCACTGCGGTCGAGCTATCTAGTATAGGCTGAGCTACCCAACATAGTTGTTGCCGAGCAGATAATAGTTGCCGAGTCACATGGTTGCCAAGTTTAGTCCATGCTGAGCGCCAGAGTCTTTTTGTGTCGAACAAGATAGTTTTTTTATGTACGTTAGGATTGACACTAATTTTGAGGTAAACTATTTTGGGCTGAATTATCTAAGCATTTAATATTTTCAACAGGATAATCACGCATTTAATTATTTGATCCCACTACATGGCATGTAGCCAACAATAAAATTGGATTGCATAAGCGGCATAAGCATTTGCTCCTGATCATTGATATAGATCTAATTTCCAGATCCGTAAAGTATATGAAGATTGCTTCTTACTCTAATTAGGAGTGTACACACAGATAGAGAAGGTGTATGTACACATGAGAGATGTGTGAAGGTTGTTTTGAAAGAGGAAGCCTAGATCTAGCAGAGTGAAAGTGCAGTGAGAAGAAAAGTAAAGATATATTAGATTATTAGATCAAAGAATGTATTGAAAAGAGGAGATTCATTATCAGCATCAGAGTGCATATCGAAGGATCAGATCTTGAGACATTCTAACAAGTGTATCAGGTGAAATCTCTTAATAGAGTGGTTCTAACAGACCTTTCTAAATCTCTTATCCAAGTTCTTACTTTGTTGTAAGTTTAAATCCTTTTACAAGGTAGATTGTAATGATCTATAGCTCTTAACTGGGAAGACCTTTAACCAGGTAGATTACATATTGTGATCAAATCTTGTAGCCCCAACATGCACACTTTATTGTTTTAGTAGTGAAGATTTTTGTGGGTGTCATCCCTACCCTAGTTTTACCTTATTGGGTTTCTGGGTTACCAATATTTTGTGTCTTGTGTTATTTATTTACTATCATGAATGCTACTAGATGATAGATCAATTACATTTATGTATGATTGTGGATCAGTTTGTTTTAAGAGATAAAAGTTGAAGATCTGATTCACCCCCTACCCCCCCCCCTTCTTAGCATCTTGCTTCCCCATATTTTATTTCCAACAATTGGTATCAGAGATGAGTTCTCCTACAAATGGTTTTAATCAACTTGAGAAGTAAAGATCTTGAGATGGGGATTTACAAATTGGGTAAAGTCATTGAGAATCAAAAGATTGAAATTCAGCTAGCATTACATCAGCTTGAGACAGCAAGAAAAGAAATGAGAAAATCCTTGATATCTAGGAAAGATTTGGCCAAACAAATGAATGACACTCATTATCAGGAAGAAGACATTGCAAGCCTATTTCAGAATGGAAACTCTATTGAGATTGATGCAGCAATTTCAGATCTAATAGAAAGGAATAAAACATTGTGTGAAGAAGTCAGAAACCTGAAAAGAGAATAAGAAATGCAAATAGTAAGACTATGTGAAGTGGTGGAACAAAAGAAAAAAGTTGAAGATGAAAAAGCTATGGCTAAAGAAGACAAATGAATGATGACTAACAAACTTGATGAAAGAACACATGAAGTACAAATGATGAAAAATAATTAGGTTGACATGGTGAATCAACTGCTACTTGCAAATCAGAAGATTAGTAGGAAATATATAGAAATTGTGAATCTGAGATCTGAGAACAGTCAATTGAAAGATGAATTGAGATCTGAAAAAGAACTGAATGAAATATTGAATAGACCCAATGAAGCTTTGACTCATTTTTAAAATTTGATGGAAATGTCAAGGAGATCTAGAGATTTTTCTGGATTAGGTCATATCAAACAACAGACATCTACTAAGAAAGGAGAATCATCTAAGATTGGTGAAAAGAGGAATGCAAAGTCAAAGAACAAAAAGCATGTATGTCATCACTATGGAAAACCAAGACACAATGCAAACATCTGCTGAAGCAAGAATGGTAAGTCCAATCCTAAACCCAAGTTCAATGGTTATTGCTTTAACTATAAAAAGTTTGGACATCAAGCACATGAATGTTGGGCAAAGGAAAATAATGCACCTCCTACACCTAGATTCAATGGGTATTGTTACAATTGTCAAAAAATTGGACATAGAGCACAAGATTGCAGATCTAACACTAAACAACAATGGACATCAAAGACACAAGCAAAAGTACCAAGGAAAGGTAACACTTAAAATTGGGATTACAACACATGGCATAGTTGTCACTACTATGGTGAGTATGGGCATGTTCCAGAAAACTGCATAAAGACACATTTCAGAGGAAAATCTAAGAGTTGGATGAACGGAAACCTAGTTTTCTATAATTGTCTAAAAATTGGTCACACTAGGAAGGATTGCAAGAAAAGAGTACCTGCTCCTACTATTGAGGAAATTAGAGCACAGATGAATCAAACATGGGTAAGGAAAATAGAACTGAGCAACAGTGAATCTACTAAAGCCAAGGTCACCCAATCCAATGGATCAGGTGATCACACCATCACTAATTAAGAAAAGGAAGGTATGTAAGGAACTATGTTTATATCTCATATCTGTTATCATTTCCTAACATATATAGTGCAAAATTCCATATCTGCATATGTTGAGATGCATCAGGACAAAATTTTGAAACATGTATCTAGCAAAGTCAATATGCACTATAGGTGCCAAGCAACAATGTTATTTTACACTGAGACCAAGTTCTCTAATGTATGTTGAGCTGGTATGGGTTGCAATCGAGAGATAGTCTAGTTTTGTGAGTCGGCCAAGGACAGTTGTTTGGCACTCACTCAACAGACAAAAAATTTATTGCAAACCTAACTTTTAAATCGTTAGAGCCTATAAAGGAATGAGTCATTCATTACTTATTTTCCACCTTGAGATTTAAAATTCATAGAGTGTTGGAGCAATTGGCGAACTTGATTTTTGCAAAGATCTTTTGAAGAATTTTACAATGTATTGTTGGCTACCCTAAGTAAAAGTGCAAATTTCAACATCTTCTGAGGTATTATGTTCATCATCTTCTGAAACCCTATTTCATTTGGAATCATGGCTACTAGTTCTTCCACAACAATGAAGAGTATGGAGAAGGAGTTTCTAAAAATTCAATTGATAAGGAGTGACACATGTGTGCCTCCTAACTTTTGATCAGTTCTTGAGAGAGCCATCCAGGGTGATCTAACTAGAGCCCTATCATTGATTCCACCTAAGGTACTCGTGATTCATTACATTAGGTCGTGTTATATGCGCAAGATAAGTGAAGTTGGAGATCAAGAGCTAAGAGAATATTTCAACAAATTGTGTAAAGATGAAGCCCTAAAAGATGAACACAAACATTTAGCTGAGAGAGGATTAACTCGTGCCCTAGACTTTCTAAGGGAATTCAAAATTTAATGGATGAAGATTGTTTTGAGTTGTGTACATGACATGAACATATGGCTAGAAAATGGACCAGTTAAGATTACAAAGGAAATCATCCATCGTGTAACTGGTTATCCAATTCTTAATGGAAAAAATGACAATGAGATGTCAAAGTAAGGAAAACATAGAAGAATTCAGTAAAGCCGTTTTGAACAAAAGAGGGATGACGATCTCTACTATCACAGATTTGGAGCTTGATTTTGCGGTTAGGGTTATTGCTCATAAGTTTTATCAGTCAAGCTGACTGGATAGTGTCCCATGCATTAGAGTTGTCCAGGCTTGGAATATTGTGAAGAAGGATCATAATTATGACCTTGTTGAGCTTAAACTGATGCAATTGGTTGAGAACCTTGCTTCAATCAGAAAGGCAAAGAATTCAATATGTAAGTTCAGATCTCTGCTCACTTGTATATTTTTCTACATACAGAATACATTTCCTACCTTTGGGAACATAGTATGGAAAATAGCTAGACCTATCACAAAGCAAATCAATGCATTTATTTAGTAGTTAGGTAATAAATTTGACAATGTGATGGGAACATATTTTGTTGAATTCAAGAAAAACATGAGATTGAGGAGTAGAATTCCCAGATCACTTGTTGAGAAACATTATGAGGATGTATGTTTCCTAGTAGACACATATTACACCTATGTGCAGGCAGTTGTTTCAAGGGTATCATGGCTAAGTCCATTACCTTATGAAGTGAATGTTGATGAGACATCTATAGCAATAACATCTCTATTGATAGAGGAAATTGATAGTGCAGCAAAATGTTTTGGAAATTATGAAAAAGCAAAGTCCAAAATCTCTATGGATTTGAAGGCTAGCACTATGGAGAGGAAAAGGAAGAAGATTGTCAAAAATTGAAAGAAAGTGGTTGGAATTGAGAGTGATGAGGAAGTAGAGGATGCACCTTTGGGTTTGTCAATAGGACATGGAGAATATATGTCTAGTGAAGAAGAAGAGAGTGAACCTGAAGAGGATATCACTGTTAAAGGAAAAGGGAAGCAGCTAGTAGTTGCCAAGGCAACTAAACCAAGTCAAGCAAAACCTAAGGCTACCCCTCATGTTTCTAACTAGCCTAGGACAAGGGAATCAACTATTTTTGCACAAGATGATTCAAAAAAGGTATATACAAAGAAGAGTGCTAGTGAGAGAAGTTCAGGAAAGAGAAAACAAGTTCAAACTAAGGCACTGTCGAGCATACTTGAGAAAAGACCGAGGACAAAACTAATCTTGAGTGATGAAGATGATAAGGAGAAGATAGATACTGATGAACCTAGAAACATACCTATAGCATCACATAAACCAATAACCAATATTGATGAGGTATGAAAGAATATTAGGAGTACAGCTGGTTTAGCAAGATTTAAGTTTATCAAGTATGGGAAGCAAAGCATAGCTAACAAACACAAGATTCAGGAAGCATTGCTAGATATGATGTGTACATACAAGATGACACCTATAGAAATAAGAAATATTATTCCTACAGACCTTTATGATATTTTATCACAAAAGTGGTAGTATGCTTTAATGACCGAAAGGTAGATATGGGAAGGAACACTAGCTAAGGTTATCCCTGATCTAACCAAGAAACAGATAGCAAAATTCATTGAACAATATCAAAGGAATTTTATTCCTAAACAAAGAGCCTATGGAATATTGAAGACTGATGTTGAAGGAGCAGTTCAACAAAGCACCAGAATATGGAAGGAAACCTTTGGGTTAATCACTAAGAAGGTCGATGAGAAAGGTGAAGGCACCTTAGAGCTGAAGGAAATGGAAGAAGAAACTACTAATGATCGAGTAGAGACTGAGCCATAACCACAAGAGAAAATAGGAGATGGGAAAACTATAGATTTAATAATGGATATTCCCATTGACACTACACTTTGAGAGGATAGCATTGTGGATGTCGAGGATCAGAATGAGCCGGCAGATATAGGTGTACAATCGCTCATTCATACAACTGAGGCCGAGACAGAGATAGAATGAGAAAAGGAGGTAATCAATACTAATCCACCTATTTTAGAGGTTGTACAAATAGTTTTAGAGAGTGGAGATAAGATGGGAGAAATTGCAAATAAACCTATAGAAAAAGAGGATATACAAGTGTTGGTGGATCTACCACACTCTGCAACATCTACTCCCATTGGACCCAAAATAGCAAGTATACCTGTTCCACAGAAAATATTGACTTAGATAAAGGTGGCAATTGAAATTCATACTAACAAAGGGAAATAGATCATAGAACTTGAGCCGAGTTCCATCTCACCAAAGCTCAAGAAGAGTAAGTTAAACAAGAAAAAGTCACAAAGCTTAAATGTCACATTAGATGAAGTCATTGTGATTCCTAAATGGGATCCTAAGAGTTTGACATATGAGAAAATTCAGACCCTTCAAGACCTATTGAAGAGGAAAAAGAAACAAGAATAAATGAAGAGGGAACAAAAGCAGAATCAAGTTCTACATGACATAAAGGATATTTTTCATTAAAGCTTTTGATATGGAAGATGAAAATTAGAAAGCACCAATACTAGAATAGTAAGTTCACATTGTGCAGAAAGTGACTGATGAAAATATTAAGGCCAATGAAAAATTGATACAATGGTCTAATAGAAGATTTGAGAACAAAGTCTTGGAGAAGATATCTAGAGAGATTGCTACCAAACAAGTTGAATTTCCTTCTCTTGTTGAAATTCTTGAGGAAGTTGCAAATAATGTCTTTTCATTATATAAAAGATTATGTGATGATACATTCTTTAGAAAGGAGAATCAACAGCTTATTGAGAAGTTACATTTAGATATGAAGTCAATAGCAAGTTCATTGAGCATGGATGCTAGTTCTAGCTCCATCCATTTTGATAGATTGACTCATGGACAGAGGAGATTAGCCGAGCTTATGGCTAAAGATGGTCGAATCAGGGCCAAACTAATAACGATCCAGGCTAATTTGAAAACTCATCTGGAGTTTATTTAGAAGGAACTCACAGCTGCAAGAGAATTGGTCAAGAGAGATTCACATCTCTCTACTGCAGATAGTTTGGTAAGTCTAGCTGTCGAGCTAGAAGTTAAGTTGGAAGTTATGAAGTTTGTTAAGGATAGTTGGGATACATCTTTTGCATTGATTTTACAGCTTCATAAATTTTTTTTGGACAAATACAACTTAACCCCCAAATCTATCAGTGACAAAAACAAGGGGGAAACTGTTAGAATAGTCTCAAAAGATAACTGAGAGGGGGGGTGAATTAGTTATCAGTAACTTTATTTCTTTAACTTCAAAATACAACAAAGTAAATGCTTAATCAGATAACATAGTACACAACACATAATTTGATTATGGGGAAACCAAATGGTAAAAACCCTGGTGGGAATTAGCACCCACAATGAACTATACTTGTTTATAGTAATCCCTGTTAGAAGATATCTCAACCCTGTTAGGAGTTGTACTTTACAATGTTATAAGTATAGTGATCTGGATAAGGATGGGACCTTGTTAGGAGTCTTTTACAAATAACCCTGTTAGGGGTGGTGGACTCACTGTCCAAAAGCTCACTGCTTGATGGTGAAGGCTACAACCTTCTATATAACAGATATGCACTATATCTGATGATGAACTATAGAGTAGACCTACTGTCTTGATCAGTTCCAGTGTATTCCAATATTTCACTTCTTCTTCACATAGACTCTTGATGAATGAACCAACTCTGATAATCTTCTCTATACATCTTTCTTATCTTTTCGTATCATTCACCCTTAGTGTGTCACCTTTGACTTGCTATAAGTATCTTCCTCAAAGTATGAGATCATGGGACATGTAAGAAAACTCTTCATAACATCCTTGTCAGCTGTACTAAGCATGTAAGAATTATTACAACCACGCAAGTATAAACTGAATAGACGTGACGCTTCACTAAGTCGGCCTCACTAATTTAACTCTAACTTTACAATCTTCTTGAAACATGTTTAGCGCCTTTGGATTAATATCATCAACTCATAACTAATCATGAATATACACATGCATATACAGAAGATAGGCACAACTCAAGAAACACATGATATACATTGGCCCTAAACAGTTACACATCCAGAACTGTAACTGCCAATAACAGAATTACATAACTTTACTGAAACATCATATCTAGGTCTACATGTACGAACATAACATAATAAACATGTCAACAACATGTATCTATCCACGCAAGTCTTCATATCATCATTCTAATAATTACATATAGAATTACTACTGTGTATTATATGTTGTCATCAATGACAAACCTACAATCAATCAACTACTCAGAATCAAATCTCCAACAAAAACAGGACAGGAAATAGGCAAAGGAAAGGAAACAGAAAAATATGTGCCAAAATAGGTATAAATATCTTTGCTGAAGGCATGCATATTATGTAGATAATGAATGAAGTATGAAGTATAATCTAAGGGGGAGTACATTGTGTACTTATGCAAATTTTGTGAATGTAAATGATAATTGTTTTTGCCACTAATATCAAAGGGGGAGATTGTTTATCTCTAAGTTTTGTTGATCATTAGTGTCCCACACTTAGTCATTTATCCAGGCAATTTTAGACGGTCATCACTATAGCCAAGCTATCCAGTATAGGCCGAGCTATTTGGCATGGTTGTTGCCAAGAAGATAATAGTTTTCGAGTCACATGGTTACCAAGTTCATTCTATGCCGAGCACCATTCTTTTTGTGTCGAGCAAGATAGATTTTTTATGTATGTCAGGATTGACACTAATTTTGAGGTAAACTATTTTGGGCCGACTTATCTAATAATTTAATATTTTCAACGGGATAATCACGCATTTAATTATTTGATCCCACTACGTGGCATGTAGCCAATCATAAAATTGGATTGCCTAAGAGGCATAAGCATTTGATCATGATTGTTGATCTAGATCTAATTGCCAGATCTATAAAGTCTATGAAGATTTCTTCTTACTCTAATTAGGAGACTACACACAGACAGAGAAGGTGTATGCATACATGAGATATGTGCAAAGGTTATTTTGAAAGAGGAAGCATAGATCTAGCAGAGTGAAAGTGCAGTGAGAAGCAGAGTAAAGATATATTAGATTATTAGATCAGAGAAGGTATTGAAAAGAGGAGATCTATTATCAGCATCAGAGTGCATATCGAAGGATCAGATCTTACGACATTCTAACAAGTGTATCAGGTGAAATCTCTTAACAGAGTGGTTCTAATAGACCTTTCTAAATCTCTTAGCCGAGTGCTTACTTTGTTGTAAGTTTAAATCCTTTTACAAGGTAGATTGTAATGATATGTAGCTCTTAATTGGGTAGACCTTTAATGAGGTATATTACATATTGTGATCAAATCTTGTATCCCTAATAGGCACACTTTATTGTTGCAGTAGTGAAGATTTTTTTGGGTGTCATCCCCACCCCAGTTTTACCTTATTGGGTTTCTAGGTTACTGAAATTATGTTTCTTGTGTTACTTATTTACTATCATGAATGCTACTAGATGATAGATCAATTACATTTATGTATGATTGTGGATCAGTTTGTTTTAAGAGATAAAAGTTGAAGATCTGATTCACCCCCCCTCTCAGTATCTTGCTTTCCCATATTGTATTTCCAATAGTTTGATGACAAGAAAGATTAGAGGAAGATATTATGGAGTATGTATGACCTCCACCTAAGATTGATTTGGTTTAGGTGATGATTACAAGAGTTGGAGTGATTTGAAGACATGTGCAGGCAATGGAACAACAGATAGCGGAACAAAGCAGTTGAACAGTCGTGAGGATTAAGGGAGTATGAAGTTGAATCCTAGCATGATAAGTTGGATTATGATTGTGGATAACCTATATTTTGGTTATTTAAGAGTGTCAACTTTGTATTTACTCTTTACATTATTAATTATATTTTGTAATAGAGAGCTGACTGGAAGATAATATATTAGAGAGCCGACTAGATGATGAAAAAGATATATATATATATATATATATATATATATATATATATATATATATATATATGAAGAACATTTTGTAAAGTGAAGAGGTAATATGTATGTATGGTATATGGATGGATATATATGTGTGAATGATATGCCTAATGGAAAATGAGAGATAAGAGATGGACAAAGATTATTGAAGAGCTACAACTGGAACTATCTAAGCATTGAAGATGTTGGTTTTGTTCATTACTGAGAACACTTTGTAACATAACTATTGATTGTAAGAGTTGTAAGCTCAATGTACCCCTAACAGGGTGTTGTATACCTTTAATAGGGTTGTTATACCATTAACAAGGAAATGTACTATGTAATATTTAGCTCCTAATAGGGTTAGGTCTCCTAACAGGGACATTATACTTTAGTGCATTCTTATGGGTACCATCCCCACCAGGGATTTCCCTTGGCCAGGGTTTCCTCAACAACAAATCATGGTGTAATGAGTTGTGTGTTATTTTCTTATGTTCTTTTCATTTTGGCAATCATATGGTTTATGTGGAATTGGTTTAAGTTTTATTTAAAGTGTTTTAATATTGAGTCACCCCTCCCCCCCACTCTCAGTATTACTTAATCCTAACAAAAATCCCATAAAGTGGTTGATTGAGGTAGACTCCCTCTTTTAACCTTTATTGTTTTAGGGTTCACAGTCTTTGTACCCATTATTTTTAGATATTATCAGAGTATAAAAAATTGTTACAATAAAAGTATATTCAACTTCTAGTTTACCAATATAGTGCACACAAAAGTTTCAAAGCATTATATGACACAAATAAGGCTACCCTAGGTGGACAAGATTACCTTTTCCTTTATTGTAAGTAGATGATATTACCCTATAAGTCATCAATTATTCATTTCAAGTCTTATTCCATTAATCTTTTAGCTTTAATTGATACCAAAGGTCTACAATAGCTCTATAGGCCAATATATTCTCTAAAATTAAATTTATCAAGTGAAATTTTAATATTGGTCATTCTATCTCATTTTTTTATTATGAAAAATGGTTCTTTTAGGTTTTTAGTCAAATTCCATGTCTCCACTAAAGATATACACTTGAAAACTCCTCAAATTATATGCATATTCTTGAGGACATCATAAGTTTATTTCTTTATTTTCTTGTCATTGATAGGTGGGCACTTTTGAGAAGTTGAGACACATTGATGTCTTGAGCTCAATATCAAATTTCAAGTTTGGATCTATTCTTTGGATATGGGTGCTACTTTGACATTATATTCCTTGTGACTATCGAGAATCTAAAGATTACACTCAAGAAAGTCATTTTTCCTAGTGCTAGTCATGCCCTTAGTTATAATAATCTCTAAACTTCACAAGTAATTTTAGAACATAATTCTAGTCAACTTTCATAAAGGATACTTTTCTACATATATTTGATGGCATGTTTTCATCAATATTTGTATTAAACACTTCTTCTATTTTACAAGTCTTGCATGTGTCTGCTTGCACAATTTATTATTTTCAATCTAGGTATCAATCTCATCTCACATGATGACTAAATAAGTTTAGTTGATTGAAGATACTCTTCAACAATATTGATTTTCTCATTGTTTTCATGTATATCCACACTTCAAAATAATTTGTAACCTGTTTAATTAAAAATATTCATCTTTAAGGTTCTTCCGTTATGCACCCATGTGTGTGCATGCATTTGAGAGCTGATGGTGCTAAGAAGCACCTTTGGGAGTTAATATAGACAAAGGGAAGATTATTGACTTATTTAATAGTAATTAGGTGTTATAAAATATTTGAGAAGGTGGAAAATATGCAACAAAAAAAATTCAATATATTAATTGATGAACTATAACTGATTGAATGTTTGAATATGACAAAGTTTATGATCACCAAGACACACAAGGTAAATGCAAGACATTAAATCAGTTAATGTATTGTATTTTCATTAATGTCAACTTGATATGGTATGATTTCTCATACACATATTGTCACAACACTTAAAGATCTGAAAAGATAATTGTTTTGTCATTGGTAATCATCTACACTAAGTGGCAGTAAACCCTGAGGGACAGTGAACCCCGAGCACAGAAGTTCACAATGTTACCCAATGGACAGTGTTACCTGAGAAAGTGATACTCAAGAAAGAATTACTGAGATAACTGCAGTTGTCACCAAATAGAACTGAATTTGATGCCCGATCTATCTGCAGTAGTCACCGAGCACATCTGAAGTGTTGACCGATGGGAACTGAAGTTAGGAAAATGACAAAACAACATAGCTGGCAGGAGCTAAATATAGAGTTAACTGTTTGATTACATTGTTTTCATTAATCAGTTAAAATCTAAAGATAAGAAGGAGATTTAAATCATGTTTTATTCAGAAAAAGAGGAGATTTTTACAGATTAAAACTAAAGCAAGCATGGTGAGCTTTACGGATCAAGAATTGATCAATGAAGAAAACAAGAAGGAAAAGAAATGGTGAAATTGTGTCTATATAAAGAGACAAGTAATTCATTATCAAAGAGAGAAATGTTGAAGAGAATTATGGTGAAATCATATAGATTTGATCATACAAGCTAAAGAATAGAGCTAAGAATTTTGCAGACACTGAGCAACAGAGAAGAAACAACATTCACCAAGAAGAAAGAAGTGGAGCAAAGGAATTGAAGAAAAAATTGATCAGAAGAGGTGTTATGAGCTTACAATATATCTGAACATCTGCAAGATTAAGTTGTATTTCTGAACAGATCATATATTGTTTTAGTTTAACCATTGATTCAGAAAATCTCTTAACAGAGTAGGATCTAACCATCCTTTATATATTGAGATACATCCCAAGGAGTATCAAAAGGTTTTTATGTTGACAGCATAGTGAATGATAGGTCAAGTGAAATTTTTTTTGTGACAAATCCTCTAACAAGGTCACACTTAATAGTGTGTTTGTAACATTTAACATGGTTGGCTCTTCACCAAGCTCACTTTATAAGAGTGAGAATTTTGGGTTATCGGTCCCAAGTGGTTTTTCCCCTAATAGGGTTTCCACATTAAAAATCCATGTGTCAAATGTGTATATGGTTCATTGCTTTGATGTTTTTCTTTACGCATTACTAAAACAAGATTGATCGGTAAACACTAAGTTATTTACTATATTTTGGTAAAGGTTAAGAAAAGACAAACTGTTATTTGGTAAAGCTAAAGGAAAGGATAAAAAGTATAAATATTAAGCATTATATACATGTTAGATTCACACAAGGCATACATCTTGTAGGATTGAATATAACTAGAGGTTTTATATTTGTGGTATAAAGTTTTGGGTTGATTTATTGGATTAATTTTTGGGGCCACTGATTCACCCCCCCTCCCCCTTTCAGTTATTCTACCATTATTATGGTTGAGATCAGGAAAATTGAGGTTGATTTATGACAAAGTTGAGATTGATATTTTAAATGTCAGTACTTTTTTGTTTGATCAAATTTGTGTGATAATCAAATAAAATATGATGATGTCATTAAATGCAAGTCCTAGACATAAAAATTGATACTTTGGCATATAATATGATGGGTAATAATTGCATTCGTATTATGTTAGTTTGGAAATGCAAGATATGTAAATTTTCAAACTCAATTAGGTTGTGCATGCTAGTTGGTTTGGGGAGCACAAAATATTGGAAAATAGATTATTCTTGATATAAAGTGATGGATTTAGAAAATAATATTGACAAATTAGGTTTAATGTAGTTGGTGCACCAAATAAGAATAATTGTTTTTTAAAACAATAGATAACCATAAAGTCCATACAAAATGGTATAAGAAGGGGATAAAGTGTTGGAAATAATGGGAAGTGTGTACTGAGAGGGGAGGGGTGAATCAGTAGCTCTAAACCTTTTATCTCTTTTATCCTTAAACCTTTATGTAATCAATTGTTCATCCAACCATTTGTTCTATTATATCTTTGTGTAAGACATAAATTATTTAACTTAATCAAACATGTAAACATTCATAGAAATATTCATGAAAGTAATTAACTAATAACACATGATATGATATCATAGAAAACCTATGTAAGAAGGTAAAAACTGTGGTGGGGATGGCACCCACAAAATATTCACTATCTACAGATTGGAAGGGGTCAGTTAAGGCTTACTATTTGATCACTTCTGATGATCTACCCTGTTGGGAGTATCTGTGGAGTCCTATTAAAGTCTACTCTATTAAGAGCTTTAGCAACACTGTTTAGTGTGCACTTGGTTAAGATATTTACAAAGGACTGTTAAATCCACATTCCTTGAAAGGATTTTTACTTTTGCTTCACTTGTTAGAATGTAAGAAAATTACTCTTTGACCTGATTGTATGCAATCTAATATTTCTAATTATAGATCCATTCAAGATTACATGTATGTTTGTATCACCTATTGTGATTGAATAATACCTCTATAGCTCGGTAGCCTCTATCCTTGGTTCTTGATAACCAAATTCATCTTTTGATGTTCTGGTTCTTGAAACTCTTAGTTTGATCCATAGATGTGATCGTTGGATACATTCATCCTCTCCTCATACATATAGAATTATTACAATATCTATTTATAAGATAGATTGACCTAATTAAGTTTCACGTAAAACAAACTTAACTCTATGATCATAGGTTTACAACTTTACCTTGATCTCCTAGTCTGCATGTTTTAAATCAGTTAGACTGATTAAAACAATTACAATAATGTTTCTTGTCCCTTAAGTAATGGTTTTAAAACAAAACAAAACTCTATAAATATATTATGAATGTTTTATCTGACGTGGAAGTCAGGTCCACTTTTTGTGGGTTGTAACTGACTTTTGGTGTCTGATGCTCGGTTTGCTCTAAAATCAGTTTTACTGCCTTTCGGGTTGCACTATTTTCTTCTTTTGGTTTGCACTGTTCCTGTTCTCTTGGTTTGCACTCTATCTTCTCGTCAGGTTCCTCTCTCAATTTCCTCATGTTGGGTTCCACTTTGTCTATCAGGTTCCTCTTGTACTTAACACTTTCAGTGATGTCTGATATCTGTACTTTTGGTGATCTCTAAAATTCTATGTTTCAGTTTATGTTTACCGAAGGTTCAATAACTATTTTCCTTTTGTATACTAATGGAAAAATAATGTCTTCAATCTCCCCCTTTGACATTAGTATCAAAAACTAATATGTGTAAGAATACTAGCATGTTTAGTATGTACACCATGTATATATCCTGTCATTATATGACTCCCCCTAACTATATTCATTCTAGTATATATGTACATGTATACTTATATTTTCCTTCCTTTATTTCTCCTTTGCACCTTATGATATATATACATATCATTTCCCCCTTTTTTGATATTAAGGACAAAAATTTACAACTTACAAGTTGTCAAAATTTTTGGCAAAAATGTGTAACTTACAGATTGTCCAGAATATGGGAATGAGAATTTGACATTTCTTCCATCATCTATTCCCATTTCTCCTTAAGGTTTTCTAGAGCCATGTGATCTAATGCAATTCTGGCATGCATATCATAAATGTTGTCTAGGAAAAACATTTCTGGGGTGCCAATCAGTGTTCTTGATAGTGTCATATGTTGCTGCACTAATGTAAGACTGGGTATAATTAGAGCTTGGAGCTCTGTTACCTCATCTTTGAACTTTGATTCTGCATTTTGAATGTCCTGTCTCAGCTTTCTTTCTTGCTTTAGCTATTCATAGTACAATCTTACTGCATCTTCATTGTTAGTGACACCTTGTGCACTTGCTTGTAGATAAGCATCAATTTGTGCTATCTTCTCACTATAATCCTTAGTGATTTGATCTAAAGTGCATAAATTTTAGACTAAGGTTATAGTTTCTGAAATGATGGGTTCCAATGTACTTACAAGTTCAGAAAGTTTCACCTTGTTCTCTACCACTTCTTGGTTGATTTTCTCTGCTAGCTTGAATTGGAATTTCTTCTCTGCATGCTCTTCAATTTCCTTTTCAGCATCTACAATCTGAGATGTGATTTCTTCTGTGAGAACGGCCAATTAATCAAGTATGGGAGTATCTTGATCAATTTTAGTGTGACGTGCTATCTGTTGTAGTATGTTTTTGGTAGTCTCAAGTACCTTTTTTTTTTGTTTCCTTTTTAAGCTTATCCTCCTTTCTAAGCTTATCCTGGATATCTTTTCTCTCACAAAGTCTTGCATACTTTGTTAGCTCAGTTGGATCCAATGATCAAGGATCACATATTGGAATCTCAATAATTTCATCCAAAGTAGATGGATTCTTATTCTTTTTCTTCTTCTTCTTTGAGATTTTTTTTGATGTAGATTTATGAACTACTAGTGCTAGTTTATTTTTCTTCTAGGAAGTGCTCGGTAAAGGCTTTCTACATGAATTTTCCTTTTCCTTCTACTTGGTGTCAACCTGTCAGTTAGGTGAAGAGGTCTCCTCATTAGCCTTGGGTTCATCTATAGATTTATCTACTCTATGTTGTGGTGTATCATCTTTCTTTTCTTCTTCACTTTTCTCTTTCTTCTCTCCATCTTTTGTTTGTTGCTCTTCTTCACTTTTTTTATCAGAATATTTGTCTTGTTGTGCATCAGTAGAATCTTTTGGTTCTTCATATGTGTATTTTTGTTCTTCTGATGTATCCTTTTTTTTTGCATCACCCTTGTCTTCGGGTATGCTATCATCTTTGGTAGGTGTTTTCTCCTTTTCCTGGAGTATATTGATGGCTTCCATCAATATTGGCATATTTCCCGGTATGTTCACCTATGCAGCATCAATTATATTATCGTGTTCCTCAATCTAGTCCTTGGTAATAGTGACATATTTATATTTTTTAAATTCTTCTGCAGGGTCATCGGTGATGTCAATGATTGTATTATCCACAACGTTGTCCATGGTGGTGTCTAGCCATGCCTCATCTGCAACATCCATGTTCTTGTTTCATGTTGTGTCCATTTCCTCTTTGTCCAATTCTACATTTGTGATTATATTTGGTTCGGTGCTCTCAGTAGCCTGATCATCCTTGGTCTCTTGATTCTTGGTTAGAGCTCTATGTGGCTCGGGACTAGTATCCTTTTCAGGAATATTAAGTATTTTCCTCCATTCGGCTTCACTCTTTTGGTATAGATCCAATAGATGTCCTTTAAGTACTTGGTAGGCTCTCATCTTTGGTGAGAACCTTTTGGAATGAGCCTTCATCATTTCTTTGATCTCCTTCATTTTTGATTTGGAGGCATGACTGATACTAGGGTTCTTTCCCTTATTTCTTTCTCTGAGTGCAAGGAAAATGTCCATCTTGTTGATAGCCTATCTTGAAGTTATTTGGGCATATTATCTTCCAGTTGTATTGGGAGGTATTTGTATATGCACATCATCTTGATGATTGCCTCCTCAATCTTATTTTGATCCAAGGGATCCAATTGTAACCATTGCTTTACCTTCCTAGTATTTACTGAACCTGTATTTATAATTGAGGCACATACCTCATTAATTGTTTCAGGTGTCTTGTTCTTTTCCTCTTGAACACCTTCATCCTATTATGTGTCCTCAATGTCCTCCTTGGTTCTAATGAGCCTTCTTCTTTTTGTTGGCCCACTTTTATGTTTTGTCAGTTTCCTCTTGTAGGTCCTTACTTGACCTTTCTTCAATGGTGAAGGACTTGTGTCCTTAGCTGTTTGATTTCTAGTCCTTGAGGTAGTTGTGGTTCTAGGCTTCTTGGCTAGTGTAGGAAATGGAGTATCTGACTCTGAGTCTTCAGAGTCACTTTACTGCTCAGCCTCACCGACGGGTGACTATCTCTCAGTTTCTTCTGTCTATTTGGTTTCTTCCTCTATAACCGATAGCCTTTTCTTCAATTTCTTTACCATTTTATCTTTCTTCTTGTCTATTTTCTTCACAACCAAGCCAGTTTTGATTCTTTCATTGGCTTCTTCATAAGTACTAAACTTTGGTTATGTTTTGTCTAAGGGCTCATTTATCAATGCATCAATTGCATTGGATGCATGATCTATGTTCACTTCATAGTCAAGTGGTTGTAGCCATGTTGTCCTTGGTACAACAGGTTTGATATATGTGAAATCTATGTCTACCATGAAGCATATAACATTCTTGAATTTCTCAATTAGTTACTCGGGGATCCTTACTCTTTTCTGCATTCTCTCCTTGAATCCAGCAAAATACTAATCCATAACTATCTCAAAATTGTCTCCCAGTGATTTTATAAACTCACTAATCTGTATGGTGACTGGTCTAGTTGTATCCCATTTAACATCTCCTATTGATGGGAAGGATTCTTGGAAGTAAGAGAAAATTCACATGATAAGTGAACCAAACTTACATGAGTTTGATTTTACATTCTTGATTTCTTTAGGTTCTCTTCTAACTGCTTGAGTAGAAGTTATGATAGATTCATTTTAGTTCCTTTCTTTACAATCTTATATGTTGTGTCTACTACACTGGATTCTATGGTGTTCATCATGCTAGCTTGAAATAACTTGTATCTTAGGACACATGCTCCAAATTTCATCTCATCATCTATGATAGTGGATACCTTAAGTCCTCTTCCATCACACTTAGCTCCTATATTCTATTCAATTTCATCCTTGAGCGGGTGCTTCTTTACCTTTTTGGTTATTGGGTAACCGGTGACTTCATGTATAACATCTCAGGTTATTGGTTTAGGTTCCTCTAGCCATAGCTTATGATTGTGAATTCTACTCAATACTAACTGAATCCACTCAGTTTTGAAAACTTTCAGGAACAATAGGGTATTTTTGAGACCTTTCACTTTGATGTGCTTGTGCTCATCTTTAATGGTTCCATCATCTTTGCATAGATTCTTGAAATCTTGTTCAACCTCCAGGTTGCCAATTTCTATAATCTTGCAGTGAATGCATGCTTGTATGTCTTCGATGAGAAAAACCCTAGCTGGTATTCATGAGAATGCTCCATCATTTTTGGGTTGAGATGCAACCTCAAGGCATATCTTGTAATGGGGTTCCACATAGGTAGAATTCTTGAAAAGTCTGACCTTGTCCTTCTTGATGCTCTTCAACTTAGTAGTTCTTGAAGTCATGGCCATTGTTTCATACATTTAGGGCTTTCCGTAAAAGATGAACAAATTTCTTGGTTATGCTTTGTACTTACTTCAACCTCTCTAGTTGGGAGTGCTTTTGTAATGGGTTGGAGTTTCTTTGCAATGTTGTTTCTTCTAGCTATTTTTTCACTCAGATCTCTTCGCTCAAAATCGCATCTGAGAAATGAAACCTTTATGTCATCTATTTATAGAATTTTCCCTAGGTCGGGTCATTAATCCTCAACCACTCCTCGGTGTGTGAAGATAGATTCATCGATTGATACACTAACTTTCCTTTTTGGTGACCATGCGATGCTTCAGGGCAATTGTCTAACTTGTCAGTTTTACCAACGGGTTTCGGTGTATTGCAAAGACAACTTGTCAACTCGCTTGATTATCGATGGATCTCAGTTTACACTAGCAACTTTTTCTTTTACATGTTGACTGAGAATTCTTAATAAGTGCAGGAAATTCAGCTTTGAATGTATACCTATGCATTTCAATATGTATTAACCGATCAAATAGTTTTTACAGAATTTAACAAGTAATGCTATAGTGCATCTACAATCATGCTAATTTGGCATTTTTAACTATGTATGATTGGAACTGATGCAAAATTTAACTTGGTATAGTGCAGTTCCATACTTACTTGTTCTGCTTAGGTGGGGGTGGTGATGTCACCAGATACATTAGATAGGGTTTCACCAATTGCATTGTTTGGTCCAACTTCATCATTGTTTGTAGCTTTCCTCCACATTTTTTTTCTCATCTTCCTAATGTCTTCAATGGTGTTTCCATTAGCAAAGGTGTTGGTCTCTGTCATTTGGTTTATGCAGTCTTCCTTGAGATGAACAACTTTATAACAGTGTAAACATGCCATTTCAGGGTTAGTCCAACCTCTAGGCTTTCTTGACCATTGTCTCATATAGTTTGCAGCAATGTGACCAAATCTTCCACATGTTGTACAATTTTCCCAAGTGTTGTAATCCTGGTTACCGACTCTTTTCGATTGATGGGAAGATTCTTGACCTTTAGGCTTCCATGCTTGCTTTTTCTTTTTCCAGCATTCAAGAGTAGTGTGCCCATGCATTTTACAAGTAGGACAATATTTGTCCATATAGGTTTCCTTCTTTGGTTTTTTCATCTCAGACTTACATTCATATGCTTTATGTCCTTTCTTGTTATATTTATAACAAAATCCTATGAATGAAGATGTAGATTTAGGAATACCTTTCATTTTTCTCCTGCATACATTTGATGTGTGGCCTTTCTTTCCACAGTGATTGCATGTCATCTTTCTTGGTCTCAGATTTTCATAGACATTATTTTGATCAGCTTGTTTGGGTGATTCTTCATTCTCAGTATAGCCTAGTCCAGTGACATTGTTGGCTCTCCTTTGTCCATCAAGAAAATCATCCATTCTTTTATTTCTTTCTTCATCTCTTTTGATTGTCTCATTATGTTGCTGCTGAATTCTGAGTTCTTGTTTCAGCTTTTCATTTTCTTCCCTTAGCTCACCAACAGCTTATATTCTTTCAATGAGTTCAACATTCATTCTTTTTTCCTCTTGACTCATAAGAATAATATGATTTGTAATCTCGTGATGATGTTCTGTAAGTCATTGTATTTCAGACTATTTTTCTTGTAGCTTCTCAGTGATATTTCTTCTATCATTAATAGCTAGTGTTCTCTCTTGTTCATCTTGTCTATCATTGTTAATGACATCAATCATTCTTACCATCTATTTCTCTTGACTGATTTGTAGAGATTTTAGTTTTCCAGCCAGATGTTGATTGATTTCATTTAAGCTTGTGATGCTTTCTTTTGATGTATATGTTGCTTTTCTTGTAGTAGATCTTGAAGACTCAAATAGATCTGGTATCTCTTCCTCTTGGTAATCTTTCTCATTACAGTGAGATTCCATAATCTTTCTTTCATCTAACAGTTATCACATCTTGATTCTGGCTTCCTTACATTGCTCATAGAAGATCTGAATTTCTAGCTTCTGATTCTCAATACTCTTGTCAAGTTTGTAATTCTCCATTGTATGATCTTTTCTCTTAAGTCTTTAAGCTTTCCAAATAAGAGTTCTAGATCTAATAAAAATTGTTGGAAATAATGGGAAGTGTATACTGAGAGGGGAGGGGTGAATTATTACCTCTAAAATGTTTATCTCTTTTATCCTTTAACCTTTATGTAATCAATTGTTCATCCAACCATTTGTTCTATTCTATCTTTGTGTAAGACATATCAATTCTTTAACTTAATCAAACATGTAAACATCCATAGAAACATTCATGAAAGTAATTGACTCATAACACATTATATGTTATCGCATAAAACCTCTGTAAGAAGATAAAAATTGTAGTGGGGATGGCACCCACAAAATATTCACTATATGCAGATTGGAAGGGGTCTGTTAACACTTACAATTTGATCACTTCTGATGATCTACCCTGTTAGGATTATCTGTGGAGACCTGTTAAATTCTACTTTGTTAAGATCTTTAGCAACACTGTTTAGTATGCACTCGGTTAAGAGATTTACAAAGGACTGTTAAATCCACCTTCCTTGAAAGGATTTTTACTTTTTCTTCACTTGTTAGAATGTAAGAAAATTACTATTTGACCTGATTGTATGCAATCTAATATTCCTGATAACATATCCATTCAAGATTACATGTATGTGTGCATCACCTATTGTAATTGAATAATACCTCTGCTACTCGATAGCCTCTGTTCTTGGTTCTTGATAACCAAATTCATCTTTTGTTGTTCTGGTTCTTGAAACTCTCAGTCTGATCCATAGATGTGCTCATTGGCTAAATTCATCCTCTCCTCATACATTTAGAATTATTACAACATCTATTTATAAGATATATTTACCTAATTAAGTTTCACGTAAAACAAACTTAACTCTATGATCATAGGTTTACAAATTTACCTTGATCTCCTAGTCTGCATGTTTTAAATCAATTAGATTGATTAAAACAATTACAATAATATTTCTTGTCCCTTAATTAATGGTTTTAAAACAAAAAAAAAAACTCTATAAATATATTATGAATGTTTTATCTGACGTGGAAGTCAGATTCGCTTTTTGTGGGCTGTAACAGACTTTCGGTGTCTAATGCTCAGTTTTCTTTGAAATCAGTTTTAATGTCTTTCGGGTTGTACTATTTTCTTCTTTTGGTTTTCACTATGCCTATTCTCTCGGTTTGCACTGTATTTATCATTGGGTTCCTCTTTTGGTTTCCTCCTTTTGGGTTCCACTTTATCTATCGGGTTCCTCTTATACTTAACACTTTTGGTGATGTCTGATATCTATTCTTTCAGTGATCTCTGAAAGTCTGTGTTTCAGTGTAGGTTTACCAAAGGTTCAAAAACTATTTTCCTTTTGTATACTAATGGAAAAATAATGTCTTCATAAATATGTAAGGTATACAATCTTATCATCTATATGTTTTCCCATTTTACTGTATAAGGATAAAGTGATTATTTTAGAGCTACTATTATGTTGTTTGTGTTTCTCCAAAGAAGAACAATATGCAATCTCCATTTAGAGGCTATTAGCGTAGTGCATTACTCATTTTCAAAGTAATACATTGGTTTGATGCTTTGGAGTGTTAGGTTTTTTACCTAAATGGTTTTTCCCCATGTATATTGGTGTTTGTTCTCTTTTATCTCATTGTACTTCTTTCACATGCTTAAAGTGTTAATTTACATGTCATTATGTACTAAAATTTACATAGATATGGCAGTTGAATTATCTCTCCTCTGACGATTAATGGAATGAGAAATCAACTATGTTTGTTTCCATTTTAAAATCATAGTAGAAGGTTCTTGTATCAAATTATTAAGCATCAAATTAAAATAATATAAGAATACTAAAGGCTTATACTAATTCTTAGAGGTTATCTAGGATTCCATTTCCATAACAATAATAAGGAACTTAAACATCCATACTAAAAATGCAACAAAAAACATAATGACAATTGTTGTGGTTAAGGTACCCCAAGAATTGGAGAAGTATACTACAGATAGGAATCCTTTTGGTAACATTAGATAGACACCTCATCGATTGAACATCCATTTTGCACAATGTTTCCTTTGGTTGTTATAATTGTCACTTGCTCTAAATTCAAATGTCTCTAGGAAACCCACAAGAAGTTTCTTATTTTCTACAATTACATATTTGTACACAAAAACTCTCTCCATGATGATAACTACATCATTCCAAAAAAAATCACATATAGTTGTGCATATGTATATTATCTATCATTCATAAGAAAACATAACTCAATGCTAATAAAATAGTCTTCAATGCTTATACAAGTCCATCAAACCAAATAAAAGAGTCATTAAATGGGTTCATTAATAATTGCAGGAACTTTACAAACATACAAATAAGAAATAGACAACATTCAAGCAAATATTCAACTAAGGTTTATTCTGCTATAGCTAAACCGAAAGGTGATACCTTAAACAAGATACCACAAAAGACTATGTTATTTTGAATATACAAGAAAGTCGAGATCTATACATACATTCATACAAGACAAAATAATTATTTTAATTATTTTGTAATGAATTAAAATAAGCATTGAAAAGAATAACATACACAAAAGTTTTAAAAATTTAAAGTAGAGAAAAAAATTGTGTTTTAATGTTAGACATAAAATCTAGAACAAGATCTAATTAAATTGACTACAATACTATATAGAGCTTTGTTGACGGGACTTTGTGACTAGTCTCACCAACAGATGTAAGTTGTCACTGGGTACTTGGGTACTAGCCAACTTTGCCTGTAAAGGTTATCCAGGGAATAAATTCTTTGGGCCTTCAAGCACCTATGTGTCGGGTCTCGACAGTGCGGGAGCTAAGTTGGGTGTGTGATTGTTTTTTGTTCGGGGGGATATCTGGTTTTTGGCTCATCTTCTCTGAGCATTTTAGTGAGTTGGGGTTTCCTGAAAGAACACATTAGTTTACCAAATAAACTTCAAAATATATGTTAGGGCTAGGAGTTCATTTCTTCTACTTTTAGTTATGCTAAATATTTCAAACATCAACCATGCTCTAATGAACTATACTAAATACTATACAGAACTAGAGATACATACATATTCAATAGAAAGGGGAAAGAGTTCGTTAATATACTTAAACATTAGAGAAAAGGATATTAGAAACATACAGCACAAAAGGGTGTTAACTTAGAGATCAAGACACCAACAACATCATTGTGAGAATCCTTCCTTCTTCATTAACAGTTTTCCAGCATCACTGGTGTGTACATCAATGGATCTAGGAGAGAATCTAACTACTTAGGAACTACTAAGAACTACCGATCATTGAGCTTCGCAACTACAAGAAAATGAAATTCTATTACTATGGACTAGAAAATCATCAATTTTTCTAACCCTTGAAATGAGGTCGGACTTGTTATTTATACACATACTTTCCCTAAAGCTTAACCTTATCTAACTGTACACTCAATCTTAAAATACAATATTTGGTGGCCGGTACTACCTACACCACTTTACAAATACCTCAGAAAGAGAAGAGGTCTAACATATCGGTAGAAGAAGATAAGAAGAAAGGATAGAAGAATCAGCCTCGAGAAGAGTGCCTAAGGAAGAAGAGAATAAATCTAATCTCTTTGAAGTTCGAGGCTACATGCCTCATCAATGCAATATGTGGCTTAGTGTCTTTGATGCACCTGGTAGTTAATTTTGGAGCGACACCTTGGGAAGATCACCTATCAAGGCCATCCTTCTATCTGACATATCCTACGGGATCACCTACCTTCTAACCATGTTATTAACTGTTGGATAGTGATTGGTTGGCTTCGGGGAACCTGGACATGGGTTACCAAAAGAATACAAAACTGTTGGATCCAAAATTTCAGAGTCTAGGAACTTACGCTCAAAGAATAATGAATGTAAAAGAATGCACCCTGGTAGTAAAAATCTCTAGAATCTGAAGAACCTTATTGTCCCTTGTTGTTCTTGAATTCCTCCAAAACTTGGTTAATGCCATCTTCTTCTATGTCCTTGTGGCTGGCCCGGTGGTACCTATCCATCTCCACCTATTCACCCAAATCTGGAGTATTCACTTTGAATTTTGTGGCCATCTTCACAGCGTCATCATGGGCCTGGAGCACCATGCGAGATATACGTGGCATTTTTGCTCTGTCCATTCCCTCAAAGGACTGATATCAAGCCTCCATCATCTCGTCAAATTTTCCTATAAAGTACTCCTCCGGAGTACATGTTTCAGTACTAAAGGGATCGACTCCCAAAACCCCTGTAATGATTACATTGTACATATTTAAAGAATACTCAACCTCTAAAACTTTATCCCACAGGGCCCCTACCAGTTTCTTTCTTATCTCCAATTTGAGATCAATTCTGGAGTGTTGGGTCCAGACAAAATTGAAGGATTCCTCTCCCAAAATTCTAGCCTCAGAGATAATTTCTTCTCTAAGATTCATGAGTTCTCCCAACTCATTCATCCAGGCCTCGTACTGCTTGGTCTCTCCCTCCCAGATGGAAATGGTATTTTTGGCATAGTGTAGAACTTTCTCAGCCGTGTACAGGTCTGAGAGTGTAGCTACTAAGAAACATCAGGCATTTCCTACTTGTTCAGCCACCCAATTGTTAGCTACCTTCGCCTTATTTTTCATACTTCTTAGCATGTCTATATCACCCTGTGGGAGAAGTGCTCCACAAGTAGAAGCTTCCAGAGGGATGGCAGTGATAGGTTGTGCAAGCTCTGTCAAAAGCCCGACGAGATTTGCATTCTTCTCTCTCTCTTCCTTGATCTTTTGGGCTTGCTTGTCATAGCGGGCCTCTATTGCCCGGCTGGCCTCCTTCAATAAGTCCAGTTCTCTTTGTGTATCCCTCTTCCCCAAAGGTACCTCCATCACCATATATTCTGCAACACTTATTGTTGCTTCCTCTTTATCTGGGGGAGGTGTCGCAACAATAGCATATGTGTCTCCGCTCGGACCAGTCTGGAGGGAATGGAGGGTTCATGCCTTCTTCTATTTGGGGTCCCCCTATGCCTGTGCCATCATCTTAGCTAGCAAGAGATGGGCTTTCATTTTTTCCAGGGCCTTTCTCTTCTTGGAATCCACCAACCATTGTGGTGGCGAGGGTAACCTTGCTACCAAAGTTTGATCATGTGTATCCCCTTTGGGGTTTCGTTGTTCATCCCTGATGTTTTGAGTCTCTTCAAACTCTTTTCCTATTTTCTTCAGATCACTTGCATCATTTACCTTAGTGTTATCATCATCCTCTACCTCAGTGTCCTTGTCCTTAGTAGCATTGAACTCAACATCTGTATTCTCAGGGATTTTCCCCTCATCTTGTTGTTGTTGCTTATGTTCTTTGGCATCGTCTGTCGGGACATTTTCCTCTGTAGGTGTATTTTCTAGAGGTGACAGATGTGTCTGTCTAATATTTACCAGTTGGGCCATTGAGATCACCTCTCCAAATGTTACCTTCTTTGGGGTAGGAGGAGGCGTCTGGAGCATGGCGACTGAGGTTATGATTTCTCCCGTAGGTCCAGTTCCCTTAGCCGATGTCAGCTACTCACCCTGCACTTGCCTCTCCTCTATGATTTTGGCCTCTGGAACCTGTATCTCCTATACATCTAAGATGTCTATCTATTCTGGCTCCTTTTCTCCTATCCAGACTTCTTGCACTGCAATAGCTTCTTTCTTCAGGATCTCCCCTTTAGTGGGGATCATTATTTATTCCTGGGCGGTGATCTCTTCTACCACCTTCCCGATGTCCCCTTGAAAATTTACAAGTTCATCCATCCCAAATATGTCATCAAAGTCGTCATGTGGAGGAGAGGTCTCTAGGGGATCTTCTGGCTGATTGTCTATCTCGGGGGAGTCTGAGGAGACAATCTATACTTTGGGGATATCTTGCATCCCAAGCTCTGGTTCCACCCTTGGCTGTGGAGTGCTTATCTTTTTCTTCTTCCTCTTTGTTACCAATGGGGGCCCGACATCCAACATAGCTTCCCATTCTTCCTCCGCTCTAGTCCCTATTACTCAGACCTTTAATTCTACAAGTGAAGGGGAATTGAAAGGGCGGGCAGGTCCGGCCATAATAACTGGGGTGGCCAACCGGGTAATCAATTTCTCTTTAATTTGATGGGATGCTTCCATTTGAATCTCCAATTATTTCACAATGAAAATATAAGATGGGACCTGGGATGGAGTCCTGACTTTTCTCTTTCCTCTATCCTCACCTTGCGAGGAAGTTACGGCCCCAGAAGTTGATCCTCACAAAAATTGGGCAACTTTTTGTGTGCTTTTTGGACACGCCTTCTAAAAATATGCATGGTTACATTCAATTATATTGTAGGTGCGGTCCTCAATTGTTGGACCTTTCAGGGTGTCCCAATCCACTGGAGGGAGAGCCATCTTGTCTACTACCTGGGCCTTATACTGTGGGTCCTCTATCAACCCGATATCTGAAAATTCATTGGGGAACTTTCGAAGCTTCAGCCGCTTCATCATCCCTTGCGTCATCCAGAAAAAATGTCAGTTCTGGACTTCAAAATCATCCTGTCAGTCTTCCCAAAAGTCTTCTAAGTGAAATTTGTGGGGTTTTTCTACCAGGGGAAGTGTCGTTGCTATCTTGTCCAATAGATCAAAATTCTTCTACTCCAAATAGAATTCTTCCAGCCCTAAACTCTTAAGTTCACTATCGGCCTCCTTTGTCGCTGCAAGGCTATAGGAATTGTTCCCACAAGTGATTGGGAATGGAATGTTGGTAACCTTCTTTAATGCAAAGAAGTCATGCAGCTCCTGAATCTATCTGTAGTTAAAATAGTTATCCTATCCCCATAATGTTTGGGTAATAGCTAGGGTTTCCCAGAGAAGCTGGTCATCCAAATGTATGTGTGCTATTGAAACTAAATGTAACAGTGGCCATAAGTGCTGACCAAGTTCATTGCTTCCTTTGATAGCTAGTATCTGGCATCTTGAGTGGATTTAAGAATGTTGTAGTAAATGAAAGCATCATTTACTATGCAGAAGCTAAGGAAACTGGCCTCCCATTGGATTTGTGGGAAATAATCCCATGGAGCATTCTAGCCTTGGCCAGTTCTGAACTCGCCCATTGTAAGTAATCCCCAGGTGATGGAGCGTTATTGTGCCAATGCCCATAAGACGTAAGAGGTCATGTAAAATTTGGGGGACCTGGTGACCTTGACGAGCTGAGCATCCATGTGATTGGTGATGATGGTGGCCCAATCAAAATTTTTCCCACCGGAGGTGATACCAAACAAGAAATAGTACATCCATGCTGATAATTCCTGGGTATGGGGCTCTCCAAAGACCCTGCATGAAGTGATGATCCCCATCTATATGCTTTCCTTAAATTATGTTTGGGGGATCTCAAGTTTCATCTTTTTGAAATCTTTCCTTGGCACGTTAAGCCAATTAACATTGAGATACTATCGGGCGATGTGCAAAAGCTTCTAAAATTCCTCCAAGGCCAGAGACTGGGTGATAATGGTTGCATCATCTAATTGGGGGATCCCCAGCCCTAAAGAAAAATTTGCAACATCCAAAGACACCATGGGCGTTGGGTAGCCTATTGGAAATGGGGCGGAGACCATGACTGCCCGGAGAGCTGTGTTGTAGTGTCCTACCAAGGTGAGAATGAGCTCCAAAGCTTGCATGGAGCAGGGGAAGCAGGCGGCCTTAATAATTCTAGAGGTAGCCACATTGAGGGCCAATAGATCTCTGGCCATGTGCTGAATGAATATCATCTTTACTAAGGCCTGCATCTTGTCCCACATTCTGACACTTGTGTCGATAGTCAACTAGAGCTTGGAATCGACCTTCAATCCCAGCATAGTGTCTCCCTTCAGATACTTCATTATTAATGGGATTTTTTCCAAGGCCTTCTCATCCTTCATCCTGATAGTTTCCTTGGTTGCGGCAGTGGTGAGGAGTTTCAGACTCCTGGGTGGGGAAGATGTTGATGCCTCCGATATGATTAATGGGTGATACTCTGGAAACCTACATGAAAAGATGATCATCAATATCGATAATATAATAAAACATAACATTATTCTAGATCTCAGAGATTTTCATGACTACCTTGCATATGTTTTTGAAAGGATGTTAATATGCATCAAACCTAGAGAAAGATATATATAATAAAATGACTTAGGAATTTGATCCATGCCCGGGGCTCCTGAGGATTTTAGCTCATGCGACGGAGTGGAATAAAGACCAAATGAAGACTTGGGACCCAAAGTCCGGAAAACTAACCATTACTGACATGACCGGATGTAAGCCATATTAGGCTGATCTGGGAGCATCACGTGGCCATGCAGTAATGGGATTAATGGAATTAACGCTGATAGTTGTCCAAACACGCGAGAGAAGAATGCCACTTGGGCCGATTTTGAATGCTTGCATGTGGGAAACTTAACCCGCCATTAAGACTGAACTGACGGGGGAGAGAGAAAATCGCCATGGTGAGAACCAGTGAGGTGCCAAGTTTGAACCATGGCGACATCTCTCGGGCAAGCTCCAAATTTGAGTTTTTGATGTGGAGCGCGATGAGCTCACCACAAAATAGGAAGGATATACATTAAATATACAAGAAAAAATATACAGAGGGTCAAAGCACCACAAGGGCTGAAGTACATCTCACAGGCTAACCCAAGGACAAGCTATATAGCTATGTACATAAACCACTAGACTACACCGTATATAAATTCTATTCACACCAATTTACAAATGCACAGAGGGCGGACAACCCTCTGGAAGAGCCATCCTACCAACAGGAGGCAACAGCATGGACAAAACCAAAAATAAAAGAAAAATAGAGGACGGAATGAAAACAAAAACTAGAACGAACGCAAAAAAACAAAGCAAAAACCAAAAGAACAAAACCATAAGGGAGAACCGAAGGACCTACCTGAAAAACATGGGGAGTGTAGAGGAACAAGCGTGGGAGGAACTATGCAGCTGATTCACCTTTGAATGACCACAACCTGATACTGCTAATTGATGTTAATCAACCGTTAAACATAGAGAGAAAAATGTTTCTTGATCACCTTAATCACCTTTGAATCGCTCTAATTGCTCTAATTATTTTGATCGCGGTAAATGTAAAAATGATTGGTAAAACCTATTTATACCCTTAAGGTAAAAACACGTTGCTTTCCTCCGCAAACCCCAAAAGGAAAACCTCTGAACTCCGAGCCCAGGGGTTCCATGTGACCACATCTTCTAACAAAAGAATACGTGATGACAAAGAATCCCAAAGTCTGGGGTCCGGCAAGAACAAAGAAGACAAAAACTCTAGGACCGGGTCCTGGAGAAAAGAGGACAACAAGCAAAAGAAAACAACCCTCGTGGAAGCAAAACCCAGAGGAAAACAGAAGGAAACAAAGGAAACAAGGAAAAACAAAAGCAAAAAGGGGGGACTCAACATTTTTCCTACAAAATGTAGGGATGGGTATGCAGGGCATAACAAGCTTCAAGTCATCTTTTAAATGACTAAAATTTTGAGAATCTAATTAGTAATAAAAAAACTTATGACAAGTTATATAACATATGATATTTTAAAAATTTGAACAGAGAGGGGGTTGGGATTTATCCCTTGTCAATTGGGCCCTATTGAACCAAATGACCATGGTTGTTCACTAGGGGCCTAAATCACTATGAGAGCAGCTCTTAACCCTTTTGGGATAAATGTATCCAAGAGCATAATATATAGACAATCAGTGGCTTAAAATTTTGTCGAGTTCTTGTCATTCATATGAACAATAGCTAAAGATTTTTTGTTTCATCCTATAGAGGTTTGGACTTACTTGCTGGTGCATGATTTTTTAACTACAAATGCAATTACATTTTTTATTTCATTTATTGATTGTTACATTTTTACCTTTTCCTTTCATTTTTTATTTTTAAATGTATGTATAGAGCCCAACGAGCTTGTATTTTCTGTTGAACATAGTCTTTCGTGATATCTTAATTAAATTATCAAATTTGGTTTTTGATGACATAAATTTTTGCCATTAGTATGCAAAGAGAAAATAGTTCTAATAAACCATCGGAACACTACACCAAAATTTAGTTTTTCAATTCAGACCGAAATTGCTAAGCAAGGAGAAACCCGACAACACGGTTTTGAAGTGTAAACCAAAAGTGCAACCAAAACATGATAAAGTGGAACCTGACAGGAGTAAACTGACAGAGGAACCTGACAAGAAGAATATAGTGCAAACCAAGAGAACAAAAAAGAGAGAAACCCGACAGAAATTTCAACCAAGGAACACCAAAAGACAGTCAAACTGATTTCAGAGCAAACCGAGCATTAGACACCGAAAGTCAATTACATCCCGAGAAAAGTGGATCTGACTTCCACATCAGATAAAAAAACTATATTCTATTTATAGAGTTTTTGATTTTTTTTAAATCCATTTCTTGAGGAACAAGAAACATTATTGTAATTTTTTAATCAGTCTAACTTATTAAATACATGCAAACTAGGAGATCAAGGTCAAGTTGTAAACCTTGGATCATAGAGTTAGTTTTGTAATTCATGAAACTTTATTAGGTCAATCTGTGTTATAAATAGATGTTGTAATCATTCATTTAAAAAGGATGAGAGGATGAATGTATCCTACGAGCACATCTATAGATAAGACTGAGAGTTTCAAGAAGCATAACAACAAAATATGAATTTGGTTATCAAGAACCAAGAACACAGGCTACCAAGAAAAAGAGGTATTAATCAATCAGATTAAGTGATACATTTATACATGTAATCTTGAATGGATCTTTAATCAAAAACTTTTAGATTGCACACACTTAGTTCAATGAGTATTTTTGTCTGCATTCTAACAAGTGTAGCAAATAGAAGGAATCCTCTCAAGAAAGGTGGATTTAACAATCCTATTGTGATTCTCTTAACCGAGTGCACACTAAACAATGTTGCTAAACCTCTTAACAGAGTAGACCTTAACAAGTCTCCACATAATACTCCTAACATGGTAGATAATCATAAGTGATCAAATTGTAAGCCTTAACCGACCCCTTCCAATCTGCAGATAGTGAATTTTTTGTGGGTGTCATCCCCACCATAGTTTTTACCTTCTAACAAGGGTTTTCTATGTTACCATATCTTGTGTTATGATTCAAATACTATCATGGATGTTTCTATGAATATTTACGTGTTAAGTTAAATTTTATGAATTGATATATCTTACACAAAGATAGTATAGAATAGATGGTTGGTTATACAATTGATTACACAATGGATAAAGGTTAAAAGAGATAAGAGTTTTAGAGGTACTGATCCACCCCTCCCCTCTCAGTACACACTTCCCATTATTTCCAACAATTGGTATCAGAGCTAGAACTCTTATTTGGAAAGCTTAAAGACTTAAGAGAAAATATCATACAATGGAGAATTACAGACTTGACAAGAGTATTGAGAATCAGAAGCTAGAAATTTAGATCTTCTATTACCAGTATAAGGAAGCTAGAATCAAGATGAGACAGCTGTTAGATGAAACAAATATTATGGCACCTCATTGTAATGAGATAGATTACCAAGAGTAAGAGATAATAGATCTATTTGATTCTTCAGGATCTACTACAAGCAAAGCATCAGACACATCAGAAGAAAGCATCACAAGTCTGAATGAAATCAATCAACATCTGGATGGACAAGTAAAACCTCTGCAAATTGGTCAAGAGACACGGATGGTAAGAATTATTGATGTCATGAACAATGCTAGACAAGCTGAGCAAGAGAGAACACTAGCTATTGATGATAGAAGGAAGATTACTGAAAAGCTACAAGAGAAAGAGTCAGAAATACTATAACATAAAAAATAAAAATAAAAAAGATGTTGTGTGAATGTTTGTTACTAAAATGTAAAGGAGAAAATTGTGGTTTAGGAGGGTTTGAATTGTTAATTATTATTTGGGTTGATTGTATATTGCAATTGTGATTGTGATTAAGGGAAGATAAGATGCTCCTTTCTTTCACCCTCAAATACACAAATAGGAGATCCAACTTTGATCAACCCCAAAGGGTTAATACACAAATGAATCCAATATTTGGAAAGAGACCAAGAAAGGGGATCTTAAATTCTATAAATTGATTGATTAATATGATTAATGACATTAATTGAAAAGAATAGGAGAAAGTACCAACCTTACAAAGTGGTAGATCAAAGATTGTTGTTTTCTGAGATCTGTAGACTATTTCTGGAGATGTTGACAGTTGATACCAAACCAAAACAGAGAGATGGACAAAACCCAGAAATATTTTTCCATTCTGATGTCATCTTACGAAAAAGGTTGACCCTGTACCACTTTTTCCAACTCGATCTGCTCAACTCTGAAAGTGTCCCTGTTCACACAGTCTGAAAGAAATCTGAAAAGGGTATCCAGATCTGGCCTCAGATTTACAGTCCCAAACTTGTACCTACAAGAAAAATGTTTGTTTGTTGGTGGAAAGGGGTTTGCCTTGGTCAAACCCCAGTTTTGGAATTAACCTTAATATATATAATTGAAGATTGCATAAAGAATAACAAAGCAAAACTCAAATTCACCTTGCTTGTAATGTCCTTGTGGCGGATTTGAATCCGTGGATCCACAAGTATGCTTCAAAACATGGAATGCAAAATGGAAGGATGTCTTCAATCTCTTGCTTGTAGATCTCCAACACCAAGTCTTGAATGGATTCTTGAACTTGACAAGGGCTTTGGAAGATGGATTGAGAGATCACCAAAAGGGCACTTTTTGGCTTGAATCCTTCAATGGCCTCCAATGGATCTCCTTCATGAAAATGGATGCTTGAATGCTTGAGAATGGATAGATGCTTGCTTGAAATCATTCTCCTTATCTTTCTTGAATTTCACTTGAAAATCCTTCTCAATTGTGTAATGATGCTTGATGATGGTTTTTCATGCTTAGAGAAAATGAGAGAGAAAGCTCCCTTTTATATGAAGCTAGGGCACAATCTTATAAGGAGGCCTACATAGGATAATTAAATCATCATTTAAGCCTTTACCCCTAGGAGAGGACCTATATTAAATATAATTTAGGAATCAACCAATTCGGAACCTGAAACAGCCGACCTGGAAGCGGGAATGAACTTTTTGTGAAGACCGACATCCCAGAAACCAAAAGTTCCTGGGATTTGGACCCTGGGACAGGGTCGAGGTCAGCCCTATCCTAGGATAGGTCCAAGGTCAACCCTATCCTAGGGCAGGGCTAAGGTTGACCCTATCCTAGGAGGTCGACCCTATCCTCAGATCCCAGGATCACAGGTCAGAAACCCAGAATGCAGAATTTAGGTCAAGAAATGGAGGTTAGAAAGGCAGGTCAGGGGGGAAGCCATGTCAAGATCAAGAACCCATTCAGAGGTGATTTTCATGACCCCAAACCACTCACTCAGAAGGCTAAACCAATCTCCTATGGAAGTGCTTCCATTTTTTGACTATACATTTAGCCCCCACTTTAGCAAGAGTATGAGTTCAACACAAACTCTTGGTAA
>MU226410.1:5879743-5890387 GCA_018584345.1 Thuja plicata
GGCTTTGGAAGAAGATGGATGGAGAGATCACCAAAAGGGCACTTTTTGGCTTGAATCCTTCAATGGCCTCCAATGGATCTCCTTCATGAAAATAGATGCTTGAATGCTTGAGAATGGATGGATGCTTTCTTGAAATCTTTCTCCTTAGCTTGCTTGAATTGCACTTGAAAATCCTTCTCAATTGCGTAATGATGCTTGATGATGGTTTTTCATGCTTAGAGAAAATGAGAGAGAAAGCTCCCTTTTATATGAAGCTAGGGAAAAATATTCTAAGGAGGCCTACATATGATAATTAAATCATCATTTAAGCCTTTACCCCTAGGAGAGGACCTATATTAAATATAATTTAGGAATCAACCAATTCAGAACCCGAAATAGCTAGCCTGGAAGCGAGAATGAACTTTTTGTGAAGACCGACATCCCAGAAACCAAAAGTTCCCAGGATTTGGACCCTGGGATAGGGTCAAGGTTGGCCCTATCCTAGAACAGGGCTGAGGTTGACCCTGTCCTAGGAGGTTGACCCTATCCTCAGATCCCAGGATCATAGGTCAGAAACCTAGAATGCAGAATTTAGGTCAGGAAATGGAGGTTAGAAAGGCAGGTCAGGGGGGAAGCCATGTCAAGATCAGGAACCCATTCAGAGGCACTTGTCATGACCCCAAACCACTCACTCAGAAGGCTAAACTAGTCTCCTATGGAAGTGCTTCCATTTTCCAACTATACAAATACAAAGAATTACAGAACATCATCATGAGATTACAAATCAAATTATTATTATGAGTCAAGAGGCAAACAGAATGAATATAGAACTTGTTGAAAGAATAGAAGATATCGGTGAGCTAAGGGAAGAAAATGAAAAGCTGAAACAAGAAGTAAGAATTCAGCAATAGCATAATGAAATAATCAAGAGAGGTGAAGAAAGCAATAAAAGGATGGATGATTTTTTGGATGGACAAAGGAGAGTCAACAACAACACCGAACTAGGCTATATCGAGAATGGAGAATCACCCAACCAAGCTGATCCAAAGAATGTCTATGCAAATCCAAGACCAAGAAAGATGACATGCAATCACTGTGGAAGACAAGGCCACACATCAAATGTTTGCAGGAGAAAAATGAAAGGTATTCCTAAATCCACACCTTCATTCATAGGAATTTGTTATAAATATAACAAGAAAGGACATAAAGCATATGAATGTAAATCTAAGGTAAAACAACCAAAGAAGGAAACCTAAATGGAAAAATATTGTCCTACTTTCAAAATGCATGGGCACACATCTCTTGAATGCTGGAAAAAGAAAAGGCAAGCATGGAAGCCTAAAGGTCAAGAAACTGCCTATCAACCAAAAAGATTCGGTAACCAATATGTTTGGGATTACAACACTTGGGAAAATTTTACAGCATGTGGAATATTTGGTCACATAGTTGAAAACTATATGAGAAAATGGACAAGAAATTCTATAGGCTTGACTAACCCCTGAATGGCATGTCTACATTATCATAAAGTTGGTCATCTGAAGAAGGACTATAGAGACCGAATGACAGATACTAGCACCTTTGCCAATGGAAACACCATTGAAGACATTAGGAAGATGAGAAACAAAATGTGGAGGAAAGATACAAACACTGATGAAGTTGCACCAAGAAATGCAATTGGTGACAGCTTATCCAATGGATCTGGTGACATCACCACCCCACCTAAGCAGAACAAGAAAGTATGGAAATGCATTATACCAAGTTATATTTTGCATCAGTTCCATTATACATAGTTAAAATACCAAATCAGCATGATTATAGATGCACTATGGTATTACTTTTTATAATTCTATGAATTCAATTTCATTGTTCAATACATATCAAAATGCATTGGTGTACTTACAAAGCTAAGTTGCCTACACTTACCGAGAATCATCAGTTAACATATAAAAGCTAAAGTTGCTAGTGTAAACTGAGATCCGCCGGTAATCATGTGAGTTGACAAAGTTTTCTTTGCCATACACTAAAATCCATCAATGAACATAAAAATTTAAAATCTTCCCCAAAGCATTGCATTTTCACCAAAAGAGAAGTTAGTTTATCACCCGACGACTCCATATTCACACACGAGAAGTTGTTGAGCATTAATGACTTGACTTAGGGAAAATTCTATAAATAAATGACAGAAGGGTTTCATTTCTCACCAAGTGACCAGAGAAAAACCAGAGCATGAAGTGACAACATTGCAGAGCAAATCTGACCTATTTCACAACACTCCAAATAGATCACTTACAGCTAAAGAGGTGAAAAGTAAGTACCAACATAAACTGAGAAATATGTTTATCACTTGTGGGAAAGTCCTAATTTCATAATCAATGGAAACAACATCAAGAACCACTAATATCAAGGGTGTTAAGAAGAACAAGATCAATCTTATCAAGAATTCAACCTATAAGGAACCTCACTATAAAATATGCCCCGAGGTTGCTTCACAACCCGACAATGTTGGAGCGTTTTCCAAAATACCAACTAGGGTTTTGCTCATCAAAGACGTGCGAGCATATATACACTGCAAGATTGCAGAAATTGGAGACCTGGAAGTTAAAAAATCTTTCAAGAAGCTTTTCAAAAGTGATGGCACTATCAAGGATGAGCACAAGCACATCGAGGTAAAAGGGCTCACAAATTCCCTATGTTTCTTGAAGGAGTTCAAGACCGAATGGATTCGGTTAGTACTAAGCAAGATACATGACCAAAAGTTATGGTTGGATGAGCCTAAACTGATAACCAAGGATGTCATACATGCTATCATTGGTTATCCCATAACTGATAAGGTGAAGGCACTGAAGTACCTGCCCAAACTTAAAATTGAGAAGAATACCAGAGCTACATGAGATGGAAGAGGACTAAAATTATCCACCATCAATGATGATGAACTAAAATTGGGAGCATGTGTCTTAGGATATAAGTTATTTCAGGCTAGCAAGATAAATAGCATTACATCCAGAGTAGTGGATACAGCATACAAGATTGTCAAGAAGGGATTGCAGTTGGATCTATCAGAACTACTACTCAAAAAATTAGAAGAGAACATGAAGACAATAAGAAATACAAAGTCAAATTCATGTAAGTTTGGTTCTATGATAATGTGCATATTTTCTATTTCCAAGAATATTTCCCATCTATAGGAAATGTGCAATGGGACACAACAAGACCAATGACCATACAGATTAGTGAGTTCATAAAATCACTAGGAGATATCTTTGATTCAGTCATGGATGAACACTTAGCTAGATTCAAAGATAGAATGCAGAAGAGAGTAAGGATTCCAGAACAGCTAATTGAAAAGTTCAAAACTGACATTTGCTTTATGGTAGACACTGACTACACATACATCAAGCCAGTTGTACCGAGGATAGCATGGCTATCTCCACTTGACTATGAGGTGAACATAGATCAAGCGTCTAATACAATTGAGGCATTGATAAATGATCCATTAGACAAAACATGACCTAAGTTTGGAACTTATGAAGAATCCAAAGAAAGGATTAAAACTAGATTGGTTGCGAAGAAGATTGATAGGAAGAAAGACAAGATGGTTAAGAATTTGAAGAAAATTTTGTTGGTAACAGAAGAAGAAACTAAATAGAAAGAAGAAACTGAGGGAAAGTCACCCGTCGATGAAGCTGAGAAGGAGAGTGACTCAGATTTTAAAGAGTCAGAAACACCACTACCTCCACCAGCAAAGAAGCCAAGGACTATTGTTGCATCCAGGACAAGGAGTCAGACAACAAAGGATGCAAGTCCTTCACCAATTAAGAAAGGTCAAGTAAGGACCTACAAAAGAAAACCTCCAACCAAATAGTCCAAAGCACCAAAGAGGAGAAGAAAACTAATCCTAAATAAGGAAGACATAGAGGACATAGAGTAGGACGAATCTGTCCAAACAAAAAAGAATAAGATTCCAAAAACCATCAATGAAATATGTGCATCAATGATTAAGTCAGGATCAATTACTAAGTCCAAGATCATAAAATGGCTAAGTCTGGACCCCGTGGACCATAAAAAGATTGAGGAGGAAATTATCACAATGATGAGTATATTTAAATATATACCAATACAATTTCATAACAAAATTCCAAAATAGCTATATGAAAGAATATCTGCCAGATGGACTTATGCATTGAAGAATGAAAAGGAGATAAGGGAAAGAGTCCTAGTATTTATTATGCCTCCCGAATCTAAAATGGCAGAGATTAAGGAGATGATGAAGAAACATGGAAAGGATTTCTCACCCAATATGAGAGCTTACAAGATTCTACAAGGAAATATTATAGAGATAGAGAAGAATACTAACAAAATTTAGACTAAAATACTCAATAGAACTACTGAGGAAGCAAGCCCTGAGAGAAAATTACCTCTCACAAATGAGCCACACAATGATGACTCTCCAACTAAACCTAGCCCAGAGCACATACTGATAAATGACATAGAAGATGTCATAATAGTAGAATTGGATAAATAATAATTGAACACAACATGCAACAAGGATATGGATGTTGCTGATGAAATATGGCCAGACAAAACTGTGGATAATATTGTTATTGACATCACCGATGATCCTGCGAATGAGGTAAACAAAGATGAAGATATTACTATTACATCTGATCAACCTAAGGATCAAGATACATCTATTGATGTTGCACAAGTACACATACCGAGCCAGATGTTATTATTGATTCAAGCAATCAATATAATCTCACAGAAGGAGAAGACCCCTGAGCCTGATATAAGCATACCCCAGGATGCAGGAGAAGGAGAAAAGAAGGATGCAGTCGATGAATAGGAGGTTATTGGTGGAGAAAAAAATATGGTGATCAAAATGTTACAAATATAGATCACACACAACAAATAGATGGAGACCAAATAGAAAAATATGCACAAGTGAAAGATAAAGAAGTGAAAAAAGAGAAAGATGAGAAAGATAAGATAGTTGATACCACGCCGAAAGACACCAAAGGAAAAGCTGCAAATAAACTGAAGGTTGATAAGGAGACATCCTCAAAAAACTGATAGGAAAACATTGAGCAGTAAGAAAAATGTACAACACCACAGAAGTCATCTAGTAGCACATCAGACCAAGCAGAAAGGTTGGCTATGGTTTTACATACAGGTGCATCACAGGAGAAAAAGAAGAAGACAAAGAAAAACAAGTTGGAAGTCACACTTGATGAGATCATTGAAATACCAAAGTGTGACCCAACTACAGTAGATTTTGAATCACTCCAAGAATATGGAGAAATATGTCAGAGGAAAGCTTTGCAAGAAAAGCTTAAGAAGCAACACCGAGACTCCTTAGTATTGGAGAACACAAGGGATATCTTAAGCTAGATATTTCCTGACATTGATGTTGATCACAATGACCCCATTCTAGATCAACTTGTCATTCTCATTGATTCTATCACAACACAAATTATAAATGCAGAAAAGGTGATTGAGGAACAAGCAGAACAGAAGTTTCAATACAAACTGACATAAAAGATCAGCCATGAAGTGGCAGAAAATAAGGTAAGGCTTTCAGAGTTATCAAATGAATTAGATCCAATCATTACTGAAGTTGTTTCTTTAATCCAAAATCTATGAACTTTAGAAAATATAAAAAGGATAACAATGATAAAATTGCAAAGATCGATTCCGATCTAAATGCAAGTGCACAAAGTCTAACCATGTATGAAAATGTAATCAAATTACATCATGAGAAGATCATAGAGATTAAAAGGTTAAGACAAGAACTTTGGGAATTAGAGTCATAGTTCAGAGAGGAGGTTACCGAGATATAGTCTTTACTATTACCGAACCTCACACTTCTGCAACAACACATAATTTCAGCAAGGCAACTTATTGAAACCCTTGAGATGTCTGTAGCAGAAAGCATCTAAGACATGCATGCACAGATCACATTAGAGCATATGGATCTTGAACATTTAAAGGAGAAATGGGAGAAGATGATGGAGGAAATGAAGACCTCTCACTCTCATATTTTTTATAAGCTATAGGTATACACCTTTGCCCTTACTATCAAAAAAGGTGGAAATGGACAATGATATGTACAAAAAGGGGAAAAGAAAAAGATAGCGCAAAGGGAAAATAGAAAAGGGAAAAGGAAGAGATAGTATAAAGACAAAGTGTACATACACATATACTATACTATACCAGCATATGCATAGGGGGAGTCATGAAATGACTAAGTAATATACAAGGTGTACATACTATAAACTTTGTTAGTATTCTGCACATATCAGTTTTTGATACTAATGTCAAAGGGGGAGATTGATGCCATTAAGTTTTTCCATTAGTATGAAAAGAGAAAATAGTTGCAAATAAACCATTGGTTACACTACACCAAAAGTCATGTTTTCAGTTCAGACCAAAATTACTAAGAAAGGAGAAACCCGATGACACAGTTTTGAAGTGTAAACTGAAAGTGCAACCCAAACATGATAAAGTGGAACCCGAAAGGAGTAAACCAATAGAGGAACCCAACAAGAAGAATACAGTTCAAACTAAGAGAATAGACAAGAGAGGAACTTTATAGATAGTTCAACCAAGGAACACCAAAAGATAGTCAAACTGATTTTAGGGAAAATTGAGCATCAGACACCGAAAGTCAGTTATATCTTGAGAAAAGTGGATCTGACTTCCACGTCAGATAAAACAACTATATACTATTTATAGAGTTTTGATTTGTTTTAAATCAATTTATTGAGGAACAAGAAACATTATTGTAATTGTTTTAATTAGTCTAACTCATTAAAAACATGCGAACTAGGAGATCAAGGTCAAGTTGTAGACCTTTTATCATAGAGTTAGTTTTGTAATACGTGAAACTACATCAAGTCAATCTATGTTTTAAATAGATGTTGTAATCATTCATTTAAAAATGATGAGAGGATGAATGTATCCTAAGAGCACATTTATGGATCAGACTGAGAGTTTCAAGAAGCAGAATAGAAAAATATGAATTTGGTTATCAAGAACCAAGAACACAAGCTACTGAGCAACAGAGGTATTAATCAATCACATTAGGTGATACATTTACACATGTAATCTTGAATGGATCTGTAATCAGCAATTTTAAATTGCACACACTCAGGTCAATGAGTATTTTTTTTTAATTCTAACAAGTGTAGCAAATAGAAGAAATCCTTTCAAAAAAGGTGGATTTAACAATCTTATTGTAAATCTCTTAACTGAGTGCACACTAAACAATGTTTCTAAAGCTCTTAATAGAGTAGACCTTAACAAGTATCCACATAATACTCCTAACAGGGTAGATCATCAGAAGTGATCAAATTGTAAGCCTTAACCGGCCCCTTCCAATCTGTAGATAGTGAATTTTTTGTGGGTGCCATCCCCACTACATTTTTTACCTTCTAATAGGAGTTTTTTGTGTTACCATATCTTGTGTTATGAGTCAAATACTTTCATGAATGTTTACATATTAATTTAAAGTTTATGAATTGATATATCTTACACAAAGATAGTATACAACAGATGGTTGGTTATAAAATTTATTACACAATGGATAAAGGTTAAAAGAGATAAAAGTTTTAGAGGTACTGATTCACCCCTCCCCTCTCAGTACACACTTCCCATTTTTTCCAACAGTTTTAGTTATGGTAAGGATTGGACATTACTAAAAAGTTCACAAGTCTTTATTACACATTTGGGATGAACTCGGATCTTTACAATATCAAAATAGCTCTACTTAGAATTAGAAATTAAAACTCCAAGGATTCCTATGAGTATCAATATAATTATTCTAAAAGACCTCCAATATATCTCTCATTTCTCTTATTTTCTATCCTTTCTTATTCTTCTTGTAATAGGTTTTTCCTTTTGTTCATTTACTAGGTGTCATAAGGAATTGGGGTATGCCAAATATTAGAAAACTCTAACCACTGGAATAACCAACTACGTGGATACCAGTGGACTCATCAAATATGATAAAAAGGAAAAGAAAGAAAATTTTATAGTCCATGATACCAACCATTTGTTTTTGGTTCTGCATATGGTGATAGTAATATGAGACTACCTACTCATACTCCTTGAGGGAGTCACCTAATTGTGTTATAAATGATGCATACATATCTTACCCTACGACATTTATGTTGGAAAGTTGACACTCAGGGTTTATATGACTAATTTTTTGTTTTCATTATGGCAACAAAGTCATATGAAGTTTTGTCAAGTAAGTTCACAAACTTTGAAGATAAAAAATTGGCTAAGTATAGAAAACAGAACAGTACAGAGATATACAGTTGATCAGTGCACCAACACATGTGCATATGATCGAGTCTGACTATGTACCATTAGACTTAAGCTTTATGATATGTTACTAATCTTAGTCTATACATGCATGGTAAGATATGACAGTATGAAGAAGCTACAGCAAGTTCAAGTGCCACTAGCAGTTCAGAAAATAGAGCATGAAGCCGACTTTAGATTTTGATTAACGTATAATATTTTGTTTTGTAATGGTCATGCACGTATTGTAATATGTTTTTAATTATGTCTTTAACACTCATGTAAACAAACTTAATCCAATTCATTTGGAAGCGTTGTGTATGTTGTTTTTAGGTCGACTAAAGTCTTGTTTTTGGTCGCATCTATTTAGGCATGTATATATACTTAACATACAATTTTGTATTAAGTGTAAGAGTAGAAAATATGTAGAAAATATATCCAGAAGAGTAGTACAAACAAATCAGTATGAGATAGATCTCTTTGAGAGATTAGAGCATCAACGCATAAATGAAACTGATCAGACAATAGTGTCAAAATAGCAGTTCATCTTTTGATATAGTGTATATCTATTATCTGAAGGTTGTAGCCTTCATCCTATTAGGCAGTGAGATCTGGTAGTGAGCCATTCCCCTTTAACAGGTTTTTTTTAAAGACTCTTAACAGGGTCATTGTACTTGCATTGTAAAGACTTCTCCTAATAGGGCAAAGGAACTCTAACAAGTTCATAAGACTAGTACAATCATTTGTGGGTACTAATTCCCACTGGGGTTTTCCTCCAGTCAAGGTTTCACCATAAACATATCTTGTGTTATGTGTTAATGTATTATTTTTCATTTGTTATCTATTTGATTTAAGTTTCAAGTTGCTGAAATAAAGATAATTGACGAACACCGATTTACCCCNCCCCCCCCCCCCCCCCCCCCCCTCTAAGTGTTTCTAAAAATTGGTATCAGAGCTAAAGAACAGTTAATAGATAGCCCAACTGCTATTGAAGAAAAGACCAAAGAAAGTAAACAATTAGATGAATAACTTATGCAAGAAAATATGAAAATCTTGGAGTTGGAAAACATCAAGAAAAATATAGAATCTAAATTGACAGAAGCAAAGAATCATATTGAAAAACTACACACAAGTTCTGATCTAATTCAATCAAAAATCTATGCACAAAACTTAAGAGGAGATACTACTGGTGTTGGATATAGTGTAGCACAAAGTGAAACCAATACAATACAAGAAAGTAAGAAAGTACAAGAAAAATATACATAAGTAAAGGCTACTAAGAATCTAATAGAAGCTAGAGTAGAATCATCTAAAGATGAACACAAGATAGTTAACAAAACGTGTTATGCCTATAACAAGCATGGACATTTGGAAAGAGATTGTAAAGAGGTAAGACCCTTCAATGGTTATTGTTGCTCTTGTAATAAATTTGTTCATAGGGCTATACATTGCAGAACTAGTCAGAGAAATCAGTCATAGCAGAACCAAAGGAACCTGACTCAATACAATCAGAGAAACTATCAGAACATTACATGTCAGATATGTAACTATAATGAACACTCAGCCAAGTAGTGTGGCATGGTAAACAATATCAATAGACCTCCAATCATCTATCACTCATGTAACAAATATGGACATATCTCAAGGTTTTGCAGATCCAGAACACAAAGACAAGAAAAGCCTAAAGGATCATTATTTGAAGAATCTGGAGAAGTCAAGTTTGTAAAAGCTATAGAAGATTCAGGTAAAATATGGGTTGAAGTAAAGAAAGATGATGATGTTAACAAGGTATTAGATGCATCTGTAGTGGATGCAAATTCTACTTCTAGTTATATGACCCTCATGGTCATAGGGAGAGCTATTCAAGCTTTAAACCCCTACATGGCTGGTATACTCACCTCTGAGTATGCGCCTATGGATTCATGTATCTAGTCACAAGTTGAGATAGTATGCATGGACGCACTGCTTGTACTTTGAAAAAAGAAAATATTGAGATTCTTAATGTAAAATGTGTTACAACAACAAGCATTAAATGCAGTAACTAATATATTAGTCAGTAAAATATCTTAACTTTGCATTCGAGATTGAGCATTTAGAGAGCACAGGAGGAGTTATCAACAAAGTGTTGAAGGATAACCGTTGGTTGGTTATCAAAACAAGTTGAAGTTGAAATGGAACCCTAGCACGGACGCGTCATTTCAGAACTCCAACAAAACCCTACTTAAGAAATCAACAAGTATGGAAACCCCTATAGTCTTTGACATCAGCGAAAGGAAAATATTCATGTTTAAAAAGCATCCATTCAAGTCAGTGCTAGATGATTTAGAAGGGGCATTCTCCAAGACTCCGTTAGGATTCATG
>MU226410.1:5891548-5912542 GCA_018584345.1 Thuja plicata
GACATATCTCAAGGTTTTGCAGATCCAGAACACAAAGACAAGAAAAGCCTAAGGATCATTATTTGAAGAATCTGGAGAAGTCAAGTTTGTAAAAGCTACAGAAGATTCAGGTAAAATATGGGTTGAATTAAAGAAAGATGATGATGTTAACAAGGTAGTAGATGCATTCATAGTGGATGCAAATTCTACTTCTGGTTAGATGACCCTCATGGTCATAGGGAGAGCTATTCAAGCTTTAAACCCCTGCATGGCTGGTATACTCACCTCTAAGTATGCGCCTATGGATTCATGTATCTAGTCACAAGTTGAGATAGTATGCATGGACGCACTGCTTGTACTTTGACACAAGCAAAGATTGAGATTCTTAATGTAAAATGTGTTACAACAACAAGCATTAAATGCAGTAACTAATATATAAGTCAGTAAAAGATCTTAACTTTGCATTTGAGATTGAGCATTTAGAGAGCACAGGAGGAGTTAGCAACAAAGTGTTGAAGGATAACCGTTGGTTGGTTAGAAAAACAAGTTGAAGTTGAAATGGAACCCTAGCATGGATGCGTCATTTCAGAACTCCAGCAAAACCCTACTTAAGAAATCAACAAGTAAGTATGGCAACCCCTATAGTCTTTGACATCAGCGAAAGGAAAATATTCATGTTTAAAAAGCATCCATTCAAGTCAGTGCTAGATGATTTAGAAGGGGCATTCTCCAAGACTTTGTTATGATTCATGCATGTAGAGGACATATGCACTTACATCTACTGTAAGAAGGAGTCTATGGGTGACAATAGCATAACAACGCTCAAGGCATCAATGATGAAACTGGATTACTCATCTCAAGGATGAATACAATCAAAGAAACTATCAGAACATTACATGTCAGATATGTAACTATAATGAACACTCAGCCAAGTAGTGTAGCATGGTAAACAATATCAATAGACCTCCAATCATCTGTCACTCATGTAACAAATATGGACATATCTCAAGGTTTTGCAGATCCAGAACACAAAGACAAGAAAAGCCTAAGGATCATTATTTGAAGAATCTGGAGAAGTCAAGTTTGTAAAAGCTACAGAAGATTCAGGTAAAATATGGGTTGAAGTAAAGAAAGATGATGATGTTAACAAGGTAGTAGATGCATCCGTAGTGGATGCAAATTCTACTTCTGGTTAGATGACCCTCATGGTCATATGGAGAGTTATTCAAGCTTTAAACCCCTGCATGGTTGGTATACTCACCTCTGAGTATGCGCCTATGGATTCATGTATCTAGTCACAAGTTGAGATAGTATGCATGGACGCACTGCTTGTACTTTGACAAAAGCAAAGATTGAGATTCTTAATGTAAAATGTGTTACAACAACAAGCATTAAATGCAGTAACTAATATATAAGTCAGTAAAAGATCTTAACTTTGCATTCGAGATTGAGCATTTAGAGAGCACAGGAGGAGTTAGCAACAAAGTGTTGAAGGATAACCATTGGTTGGTTAGAAAAACAAGTTGAAGTTGAAATGGAACCCTAGCACAGACGCGTCATTTTAGAACTCCAGCAAAACCCTACTTAAGAAATCAACAAGTAAGTATGGAAACCCCTATAGTCTTTGACATCAGCGAAAGGAAAATATTCATGTTTAAAAAGCATCCATTCAAGTCAGTGCTAGATGATTTAGAAGGGGCATTCTCCAAGACTCCGTTAGGATTCATGCATGTAGAGGACATATGCACTTACATCTACTATAAGAAGGAGTCTATGGGTGACAATAGCATAACAATGCTCAAGGCATCAATGATGAAACTGGATTACTCATTCAACGATGAATACTCACATCTCACTGATAACCCTATTTTTGAGTATACAAATGTGCATGAGTTCTATGAACTAGAATGGGTTAAAATTATACTCAATAGGATTCATGATGATCTATTTTGGATTGGTGAAGTTCCTGTCTGCATTACTGCTGACCTCATTCATGAGATGACTGGACTCCCTAAGGTTGGACCTGTTCTTCCTACTAGAAAATATGTAAAGAAACAGGTTGAGCAGGCATGCTTATCTAGATGTGATAGGCGCAGGATGACTGTTCATCCCATTGTGGAAGAAGACATTAAACTTATCACCATGATACTTGGTTACAAGTTTCAGCACGCAAGCAGACTGAATAATGTATCTGCAGCTATAGTTCTGGCAGCAATAAGGATGGCAAGAGATAACACACAATAAAATCTTTGTGAGATATTGTGCGCACAACTAATTGAGAACATTAGAGCTATCAATCATGACAGGAGAAAAATATTCAAATTTGGCTCATTGATTATCTACTTATACTTCCACATTATTGGTAAGGTCTCTAATTTGTACCTAGACAGGAGAAAACCTACTATGTCTCAAATTTCATTAAAAGCTACATCAGAAATCAGTGTAAAGGAGTCTATGGATATGGAGATCAAGACATTCAGGAGCAAGATGCAGAAGAGGTTTAGATTACCAGAGAAGGTAGTTAAAAAATACAAGGACACCATATGCTTCATGGTGGAAACTAATTGTACTTGCATGGAAGCAATTGAGCCAAGAACCAAATGGATTAATCCACTTGATTATGAAGTAGAAGAACATTTTTTGGAAGGATATGCAAAAGTTATTTTGTCTGCGCCTAAAGATCCAAAAGAGCGTAGATGGGGAACATACAGAGAGAAGACAAATCAAGTTGATTTTGTCCTATACATTGTAGATAATAAGAGGAAGGCATCAAGGATTACATCCAACATCCTGGAAGTTCATGGTGTCACACAAGAAGACCTAGATAAAGCTACAGAAGCTAAAATTGCAAGAGAACTTAAGAAAACACCTTCAGAGGTCAAAATAGAGAAATCAGATGACATCCACAAGAAGAAAAAGAAGAAGTTTGATGAAGATACATTTGCGCCCTCAACTACTATTGACCTGGAATCCTCTCCACCTTCGGTACCAAGAAAATTGACTAGAAGAAGGAAGCAAGTTCCCACAAGCCACCCATCTTCAAGGACAACACGAAGCAAAGTAAAGAATACTCAAGCCCCTCCTGAGGTAGGATTCAGACCTAGTCTTGAAGTCTTAAGGAACAGAATCATTAATTAAGGAAGACTAGATTCAATTACAAATGTCTATGACAAGTACCAAGAGATAGATAAATTAGAAATACATTCTATGATTATCTCTCATATGATCAAGTTTAAAAGGTCAGTTTTGGAACTCAAGACAGTCATTCCAGACAAAGTATGGAACATACTAGACTTATTGAAAAGACAAGAAATAGAGGAAGATATGAGGATTAGAGAAGAGACATTAGACATTCTTCTTCCTATTTTCTCACATGATGAGAAAGCAATACTGTTAGATTTGGTAAAACCTCATCTAAGAACCAAAACAAGAACTCTTCATATTATGAACAAAGAGTATGAGTTGGTTGGAAAAGAGACTAAAAGAGCATTCGAGCAAGTGTTTTTGGACAGACACATGTATCCATCAATAGCGCCTATAGCTAAAGTGACTCCGGTTCCTTCTAAGAAATAAAAAGAACCAAAGACTCTTAATGTACATATGATAGGTCCATAGGATTCTGTGCCCAAAGTTCCATCACCCTCTGACATAGTCAAAGATTCAGATGAAACCATTGTGATCAATGATGTTAAGATAACAATGACAGCTTCAGATAATGACTTAAATAAATTTGAAAAAGCATGTGTCAGCACTGAAGAAGCGGAGAAGGTGTGCATTGATAATACTCCCTTGTAGCAAGATGAAGTTATTTCCAAAGATTCAACAAATTTGAATAATGAGGAAGATAATCAATCTAATGAACCACCCTCTATGGAGATCACAATAAAAATTGAATGTATGGATGTTAGTCAAAATGCCATATTCACTCCATCTATCAAACCATCAGTATCATTTTTGTCAAGTTTGACCCCTGACTTAGCAAACCTAGATGCACGGGGAGAAGAAGACTTGATCAAAATCAGTGTATTAGCCATGGAGAAAGCCAAATAAAAACAAGTTATGATAAATCCTCTCTTTATAGAGTCAGTTAACATTTTGAATAACTTAGTGCCAACAGAAAATAAATTGGCAAATATTCAGTCAGTTGATGATGTTGATAGCATCTTGACTTGCTTCAAAGAAAACTTCACAAGTCTAGTAGATTCAGCTACTAAAACAGCAGAGGAGAAGTACAAAAAGGAAAGATTGGATGAACTGATAAAGAACTTCTCACTAGATCTCAACTCATTGAAGATTGGTCAAACAATTCTAAAAGAGTTAGTAGCAAAAGGTAGGAAAGTGATAGCTAACTGTATGGACAGAGGAAAATTCACTTCTGAGAACATAAAGAAGATTGAGGAAGTAGACAGCTTGGTTGAAAACATAAGGAAATCAGTTGAAACATCCTCCAAAGACATCAACATCTACAACAACATCTATCAAGGGTAGATAGACAAGATTGAAAAAGCCAAGACAGAGATCAGCAAGATAAGGACCAGGCAAACCCAACTAAGAAATGCACTTGTGCCATCCTTAGTTGTATTAAATGAGAACATCAAACAGATAGATGCAACTATTGTCACATATGATCAAGGCCCCTGCATGGATCTGACAAAAATGGAGAAGCTCACATATGCTTTATGCGCCCATCTTAAGACTATTGATGCCCTCAAGGCATTCTGGCAGCAAGAAATCAAGAATCTTCAGATTGCATACCCAGATGTATACTCGGAGAAAGTACTTAGGGACTTTACTTTTTGGCACCTTTGTCATTAATGTCAAAGGGGGAGTAATGTATATAAAGGAATATGAAAAATATGTACAGTAAACTTACAGTTTTTGTTAAGTCAAAGCATATGTAACTTGGCCATATTTTTTTATTATCATTAATGACAAAGGGGGAGATTGTTGGCAGGTTGACACTCAGGGTTTATATGACTAATTTTGTGTTGTCATTATGGCAAAAAATTCATATGAATTTTTTTCAAGTTCACAAACTTTGAAGATCAAAATTTGGCTAAGTATAGAAAACAAAACAGTACCGAGATATACAGTTGATCAGTGCACCAGCGCACGTGCGTACGATCGAGTCTGACTATGCACCCTTATACTTAAGCTTTATGATATGTTACTAAGCTTAGTCTATACACGCATGGTAAGATATGACAGTACGGAGAAGCTACAGCAAGTTTAAGTGCCACTAGCAGTTCAGAAAATAGAGCATGAAGCCGACTTTAGATTTTGATTAGCGTATAATATTTTGTTTTGTAATGGTCATGCGCCTATTGTAATATGTTTGTAATTATGTCTTTAACACTCATATAAACACTCTTAAGCCAATTCATTTGGAAGTGTTGTGTATGTTGTTTTTGGGTCAACTAAGGTCTTGTTTTTGGTCGCGTCTATTCAGGTATGTATATATACTTAACATGCAATTTTGTATTAAGTGTAAGAGTAGAAAATATGCAGCAAATATATCCAGAAGAGAAGTACAAACAAATCAGTATGAGATAGAGTTCTTTGAGAGATTAGAGCATCAGTGCATAAATGGAACTTATCAGACAACAATGTCAGAATAGTAGTTCATCATTTGATATAGTGTATATCTATTATCTGAAGGTTGTATCTTTCATCTTATTGGGCAGTGAGCTCTGGAAGTGAGTCATTCACCTTTAACAGATTTTTTGTAAAGACTCCTAACAGGGTCATTGTACTTGCATTGTAAAGACTGCTCCTAACAGGGCAAAGTAACTCTAACAAGTTCATAAGACTAGTACAATCATTTGTGGGTACTAATTCCCATCGGGGTTTTCCTATGATCAAGGTTTCCCCGTAAACATATCTTGTGTTATGTGTTAATATGTTATGTTTCATTTGTTATCTATTTGATTTAAGTTTCATGTTGTTGAAATAAAGATAATTGACAAACACTGATTCACCTTCCCCCCCCCCCTCTCAGTGTTTCTAACAATTTAAACTTGTAACCTTTGTTTGAAGAGAACTCTTCAAGAAAGTGTGATAGGATGTCCCTTTTGTTGCTCTCTAAGTTGTTTCCCTTGATGGAAAATCCACAAATCTCCTGGTATATTCACAATGATGTTTTTTATTAGGTATACTCGCATACTTGATGGGCATATACTTGTCATGCTTTGTTTTGATATTAGCATCGCATCAGTCACATTATTGTTATTCCTTGTTGTTTATGGTTCATTCTTAATGCTAGTACACTTTGATTACAATTCATTTTGACAAGTAATTGATGTTATGTTTGATGCACATACATATGATAGGGATACATATGACAGTGATACACAATGATTAGTTTTGACATTCAAGTACACATGATATGGACATATATTCAGTTTGCATAGTCTTATAATGATGATATACTCTTTTTGATAAAGGAAAAATTTACAAGATGAATATCAGTGATCTATTACATTCTTGTAGTTTACATAGTTGATATGCAATCTTATTAGTTGATACATTATGTGTCTTTTTGCACATCATTTATTAATGTTTTATGTATTTTGCCTCTGATAAGGAATTAATATCCTATCAATGATTTCATTGATAAGTTATTTATTTCTCATCGCAAACAATATATAAGCTATTAATAGTCTATTGTATACAAGACTAGCTTGTATCATGTGATAAGATATTAATAAAAAATTATGTTGTCACTTTATGGATATTTATGAGAGTTATGAGCTTTCACTATGGTATATACAAAAGACAATATGTCATAACAATGGAAGTGGTTATCGTTACATGTGACATTATATTTTTCATTTGATATCATATTGTAGTGAATATAGCATTTGATGTAACTGTTAAAAACTTTGGCATGGCATTTACTTAGTTACATGGTAAAGTCATATTCTTGACTTTGGTAATGACAAAGGATTGGTATTATATTATATCCGTAAATGTACCATGGTATAATGAGTGGTAATAATCATGTTTTTAACCTAAGCATGGATCTCAATACGCATTATGAGTATGAGAAAACAACATTATTGAAAGGTCTATATTCGAGTTGATGAAACTTTGTAAAGACATTAGTCGGCATTTGATAAAATATAAACATGGGGCACCAAAGATATTATTTTTGAAAGGCATTATCATTGTGTTGGTTTCAACATCATTGAATTTTTTATTAGTATTATTATGGCATGGCTCAAACCCTAGTCATGGTATGCTTGGGCACGAACATTGTCTACTCACAGTTTTGAGTATGACACTACTCGTTGGACTCTGGATTTGAAGGTGGAAGTGGTTGTGATGGAAGTGTGGTGGTTATTGAAGTGTGTGTGGAAAGATATTCAATACGGTTGCTATATTTATTCGTTGGTTAATTTGTTGGTTAAAAAGAGTGATTTACTGTTATTAGTAGTTAAATATACTACTTGTTATTGGGAATTTGTTAAACACCCTTAATGGGGCATGATGATAGTTAAGATGGGTTATTTTTTAGATTCTATTTTGATGGTTTTCATTTTCGTTTTTTGAAAACCAGTTGCTTACACAGTCTTTTGGAAAAAGATATATTAAGGGTTTTCATTCTATGAAAAGAAGATGTAGGATTTTTGAAGAATATTTTTATGTAAAGGGTTTTATTGTATATTCTTGACAGATACATTCTGGATTTTATTAATCTGCATATTGTGATTTGTATACACGGTCTGGTCACATTTTTATAGACAGGGCACTGTTTAGTGTTGCATGCACATTATTGCTCTTGAATCTCAAGGAAAATAAGATTTTTAGGAAATGTTTTAATTTGATATAGAGATGCTATTTTTTCATTTTTATTATGAACTATGTTTTGATTTTGGTTTCTAATGAGGCATATTATTTGATTCTTTGAGTGAGGCATATTCATCTCTCATTGAGAAAATAGAGGCCAGTAAGGCTCTATAAACGGGGAGTTGTTTAAATAAGCCATTGTGGCACTTTTTGAGTGGTTTTTCATTCCTATGAGGATTTTCCCCTCGTGAAAAACATTGTGTTACAACTCTTATATGATATTTGTTGATCTTACTAAGTTTCTTTATCTACATCATTTCATTTGATGATATGTGTGTTGTTGTTTATGGTTCATTCTATTATGATAGCATCATTGTTTAAAAAGAGTTTTGGAATTGAATTTTAGAACATTGATTCACCTCCCCCCTCTCAGTGTTCTTCATACTCCAACATCTTCAACCCAATCATTTTTAGAATTGAAGAATTTTAAATTTAAGGAAGGATAAATTTCCCACTAAATTAGCAATTTGAGGAATGATTATAAATAAGGATGTGCATGCAATAATCAAAGGCGATATGGGTGTCATATTAATCATGGATCCCTAACAATAATATTAAAAAATCCTCTGCAATGCCCAAGAATACAAATCTGGTGGTTGGAGATTTTGTGCATTAATAGCATTTCTGCAACAAAAACACATCTTCTCACACTTATCATCAGAGTAAATTGGAGTCAACCATTCACAATACAACATACTAGAAAGAAGAGAATTTAAGGGTAAACAATGAATGAAGATGCCCATAGTCAACATAAAAAAAAATGGAGGAGCGGCGACAACGGTCGGGAAGAGAAGCCTTTCGAAAGCACACAGGCTATGACTATGGCGGCCGAACCACCTGGAGATGGCCTCAGAGGTGAAACTCTTTTCAATACCATACAACTTTCAATGGGCATTGGGGAGATTGGAATACAAAGAAACAGGGCAACCTCTCTAATGGGTTTGGGAATGGTAGGGTTTGGGAGAATAGAAGGTTGAAGCCTTACAGTAAGACCCTCCCATCCCAAAATGTTTTAAATTTTCATCAAATAGAAAAAAATTTCTAGCAGCTGAAATACCCTCCTGTTGCGGCTTGTGATTCTCTCTGAGTGAGTGACAATGTTAAACGTGTTACTGCTTTGTCTGTTTTGGTCGATAACCCATATTGGGCTGAGTCTGTAAGCTCTTTTTCTGAGTCACCCTTTGTTTTGAAGTGGATGGGCCCTTGGCCATCCTTAAATTTGGTAAAAGTATGGTGTGCAGCGCAATGGCACTCCTTTTGTTCCATTACACCCCTTACGAATGGCTTTTACATGGTTACGTGCTCCTCAAAACAAGATAAGCTCTAGATCCTTGTCAATGGCCCTTACCTAATTAATGGTCAAGGTGTTTTTATCAAGGACTGGCATCCAAACTTTAATCTCCTTGAGGTAAAGGTCAAAGAAATTCCTATATGGTTTAAACTTTTCAATCTCCCTCAAGAATATTGGGGAGCAGATACTCTGAAAGCTATTGGGCAAAGTCTTGGGACTTTTGTCAGATCAGAGGAGGTCATTAATCACCCAAATCTTTCTATATGCCCTAGGGTTTTAGTCTGGAGACAAGAATGTTATAAATGCACAGATATCATTGTCCTAGGATCTGGTAATGGTGAATGGAAACAACCACTTATAGTGGAAAGTGGGGAGGATAGAGAAGGCTTGAATGAAGAAGCCAAATCTGGAAACAAGGGAAAGGCAAAAGGCTTGGAAGTGGATAGACACATTGATTATATTGTTAGAAGATCGAAGGAGGAAGGTAGCATTGATGAGTTCTTATATATGGAGTGCACGATGGCGGGATGCCTCTACGCTCAAACACAAGAGTCTGAATCAGATTCATGGACTGAAAATAGGAAAAAAGCTATGCACGTGATCTTTATGGGTGATGAGGTCACTGAGGGGAGAGATGTGTTAGCTTGTTGCTCTACACAAGTTGTCTGGGAAACCCCTCTCATGGATGCCCAAGTCACTCCAGGTGTTGCTTCTGGTCTAAGGGGATTGGTAGAGGAGGTGGGACTGGAGCATTCTATACATAATATCATGTCTCTTCCAATATTGGGTCAGTTGGAAAGGTCTGATCCACGCACTGAAGATTGTCAGGAATGGCCCACTGAGGTGGTTGTTGTTATCCCTAACTCCTTGCAGGAAGAAAAGCCTCATGACAATGGCAGTGCTGGTTTAGAGGGGCTGGAAAGGGGACAGAAACTGTAACCACCCTAATTTGGTATGCTCTAACTATAGACCCTATTTTCCCTAAGTGTGATCATACCCCCAATTATGTCTAGACAACTCTTCAATCGACTGGCATAATTCATTTGAATCAGATTTAATTTCCTAAGTGATATAATCACTAAATTTTATTAATCACCTTAGCCAATCAAAACCAATCAATTTTAATTCAAATCATTTCAAATCAAACATGGCTAAGGTAATTAATTTAAAAGAAATTAATAAATCCCTATTATATCTAATCAGTTGTAAAAACCCTATCTTCTAGCTTAAATTAATCTAATTAATTGGCTATAGTCCTAATTAATTATCTAAAGCAATCAAAAGCTTAAATAATTAATTTTCCTATTTTTGAATGAATATATTAATTATAATTTATTTCATTAATATTCCCCTTAACCCTTGCCTAACCTATCTCAACCACCTTAACCATGGGTTCAAACCCATCCCAACCTATTCCCCCCATGCTAAGCCTAATCCTAATCTTAATCCTATCCTAACCCACTTCCTAATGTTGTCACATTCCTAATTTTTTAATTAGGAATCCAACCCACTTGAGAAAGTCAATTTTCTCAAGCTTGACTCCCTCTAAGTCCACCTTCTCAAGCTTGGACTTACACCCCTCACCATGCCTCTTAATTGCTCTCATTAATGCATTATTAATGGAGATTCCTCAAGCCTATGCCTCATCAATGCCTTTGGCATTAATGCCTCTTACACCTTATTAATGGTTTTTACACCTCCATTAATGACCCTTGTCCCCCCTCTCTCTCCTCATTTCTTCTATAAATAGAATGAGTTTTTGAGCTCAAATGGCCTTTAATTTTTAGATTAAAAGTATTGTTATGTTGTTTAGATTAATTGAAAATCCATAATGCATTGTAGTTTTGATATTATGCATTGTTATTATCACACTTTTTAGAGCAAATATGCATGTTTAGTGAGCATTTAGATTAGTTTTAACTCAAATCTTCCATTCTTAGGTTGTATATGTCACTGATTTGTGCATAATCTGAGGGCGTAATTATTGCATTCTTCAAACTCCTCCTAGATAGGAAGCAATAGATCAATTTTAGTATTTAGCTTCAAACCCTTTCTTTTTATGCTTTTCTACTAATATAATGATCTATTGAAGTGTCGTGTTGCAGATAACAGGTCCACTATATCACACACACATTTATGGCACCCACTGTGGGGCTCAATTTCAGATTTTGCCTCATTTCAAGTTCATTTTTTGCTAATTTGTCTTCCTAGATTTTAGGTACATGCTCATTTCTGGTCCTAAAAGCTCACATCCAGGATACGCCCTTGCACCGCAAAAATCTAGGATCGCATCCAGGATTTCCTGAGTCGTTTCTAGTATAGGATCGCATCTGGTCAGCACTCTGTCATATCTGGTAACAGAGGCTCGCATCTGGTATTCTGTAACATATCCTGTATTTCTAGGATCATATCTGGTTAAAAGTTTTGCGTGCCCTATTGCCTAACCTTTAACATTTGGACCAATTTGGTTTTCGATCTTTTGAGCAACCTAACTAGTGTTTGCAGATTGCTATTAGAGATGAAAGAGCGAGAAAAGGGATACTGACTTGTGGTTTTTCAGGTTGTCATCCCCTTATCTTGACCTCCATTTTGTTTTTGTCTTTCAAACTAAGAACACATTTTCTTCTCATTTGTTAAATCGATTAGATAAGTATGATCTTTTCCTTTAAAGGAAAGTCATAAAAACAAACATTGATTTAAAACTTGAAAAAAATTTGGAGTAATTGAACAAGACAAACAAACACACAATTTAAATTTCAATTTGGGATAGTAAATGAACAACTCAAATCACTAAAATTTTGTGGCTCAATGAACAAACACACCGCTTAATTCATTTTGGGATAGTAATTGAATAAGCAAAGCACTAAGAACTGTGGTCAACTGAACAATCAAACTTTGCTTTCAAGTACTTGTGTTTTCATTAAAACTAGGAATATCTAAATCAGGCTCAACATAGCTTGAGGGAATGAACATTGCTTGAAGTGTTTTGGGAGAAAATGGCATGGACTAGGAGAGTATGCTCTTCTTCTTTTGAAGAATCAGTAATCTATAAATCCTACGCTGGCCAATCCTTTGTATGTTTATTAAATAGTATAGGGCCTGCCGGTTGAGGAAAAAATCTCTCGGGAACGACCCAAGTGAGGACAAGTTTTACGCCAACCCTTCCAACTCACTATAAATAATTGCTTCCTCGTAGGCCAAAGCCTCGGAAGACGGAGTCAGTTTTTTTCTTGAAATTTTGACATCATTCCTTGAACATGCTTGGGTATGTGTAGAGCGGAGCCGCTTGAATCTTGCTTGCGAGACTGCACGTATTTGAGTACTCATAGGGCTATACGCCTTAATTTTGTCTTGTGAAATTCTATGGGAGATAGTTTCGAACGGGTTGCCCCATCATAAACAATGAACTTCATAGACAAAACTACCTGATTCATCTCTGAAAGAATGATAATCCTAGTGCAAGGAAAAAAGTAATTACCCCAAGACACTCGTCATATCGTGCCCTCACTTACGTTTGAAGTAAGCTAATATGGCATCATGATTGGAGCCATTGCGTGCTTGGTGATGACCATATTCTGATTATCATTTGAGTGTGTACCTAAGTCAACGAGCAAGGATTTTCATCCTCTACCTAGAAAATAGGGCATAAGGATGTGTTTGTTCCCCTAAAAATACAAATCTGCTTGATATGTCTAAAAATCATTAACGAGATAAAACCTTCAAAACAAGAAACAAAATTCAATCCTTGATCTACATGTATTTTTCACTCACTAGATAGTCTCCGAACACAGTCCCAGATTAAACAAACTTCACGCACTTCCAAAAACACATTTTACAAAACTGACCAAATCTGACAGAACATTAGAAACTCGCATCCTGGATTTTCTAGCTCGTATCTAGTATCTTGGTTCGTATCTGGTATATTGCATCGTATATGTTCATAACTTCATTGCATCTAGGTTTAAAGCTCACATCTAGGGTCATCAGAAGCTTACATATTGTATTTCATGGCTCGCATCTAGGGGCTCGCATCTAGGACAGTGGGCACTTGCAGATTAGTTTCTCAAAAAAACTCAGTATATTTGGATACCCTCTTTTCTCTTTTGTCTGTCCCTGTTGCTTTTTGTGTTCTCCCTGTTGCTGTGTCAAAACACTTTTTCAAATGTCTACCTTGCATGTCTTGTCAATTTCTCGCAATCAGTCTCAATACATGTGGTATATCCACTTTTTACAATAACTTGATTCCCAGCTCACTATCAGGGCATTTTAACCCTTTGACATTGGAATCATTTACTTCTACCAAAATACAAATGACACCTCTACCTAGACACACTCACTTGAATGATTTGGGACTCTACTTGACACTATCGGGAAACTTTGACGAAGTTGAGATCCAAATACATGGTTAATAATAGACACAACAAGTACACTTCTAAAGAATCAAAAGCACCTCCAAAATCATTACACTTTCAGCGAGGAGAAACATCTCATGGTTCCCTGTTTGATTTAGACTCTCCAAAAATGGAAAGAGCCACTCACGAATGGAGTAAGGCTTTTGAGGACTACGATAATGATAAAAACCAAAAGCATGAAGATAGTGATGAGGAAGAAGAACCACGCTTTGACCATCCTTTCTTTGATTCAGGCAGTGAGGAAGACATCACTGAAGAATAATACAGTAAACTCAAACAGAGCAAGAAATTCCAAAAGCCATTGGAAAAGATGATTGGCGAAGATAAAGAGAAATACTTTCTCCATCTAGCACCCACTAGCATAAAATTACCTAAGGATTATGATGTTGAACAACTAAAATAAAAGGAGGCGTCAACTCCTATATCTATTCTTGCCAAACAACTAACCTTGATGCAAACAGAGCTTGCGACTCTCAAACAGGAAAAGACTAAACCCAAAATGAAATACTCTTTGGACTCCATTTGCCCAATCCCTTTTGACAAGAGTATTATTATGTTCCCATTTCCTCCCAACATGGAAAGACCAAAATATGACAAATATACAGGAGAGACCGACCCACATGACCACGTGAGAGAATTATGTGCTCTGAGCATAGAATACATGCATGAACCTACATACCTCATGCGGCTCTTTCCTGGAAGTCTAGGAGGCAACGCCATGGAGTGGTTCTCAAAACTTACACCTAAGGTAAAAACTTTTGAGGAGTTAATTCAATGATTTATCCAACATTACTCCTATAATATCCAACATGATGTGACTATGATGGATCTGTGCAACACTAAACAAAAGACTGGCAAATCCTTTACACACTTTCTACAAAGGTGGAGGAAAATCTTTTCACGGTATTCAAGAGCTATTCCCGAATCTGAGAAAATAGAAATCTTTGTTAATAACTTGGTACCTGAGTTGAACTACACATTGCAAATGCAAGACTCCCCTAGCTTCAACAGGATGATCAAAAATGCCATCCATATCAAAGAAGTCATGGTTAAAAAGGGATAAATCACTCTTCAAAGTGAAAACAAATCTAACAACCCCAAAAACAAACCAAAATGATGGAAACATAACAAAAATGTTGTTAACAATGGAGTGGTGGATGCATCCAATTTTAGTCCTAAACTGAGGTGTTCAACCTAACAAATAGCATGCAAGTAGGCAAAGATGCCAAGGTAACAACCTCCGTACCTAAAGCAAACAACAAGAATAACAGGGGTTTTCCATGGACTTACAAGCCTCAAAGAACATTCACTCCTTTGGGAGAACCTCTTGAGACTATTTTGAAGACACTATTAGACAACAAAGTTCTCACAATCCCAGATTCGAAGCCATGGGAGCCGGAAGTCAAACCAAGGTGGTGGGATGACAATTCTTACTGTGTCTTACACAAGAACAAAGGACACAAGACTAACAATTTTCTTAAACTCAAACATTTTATACAAGACCTTATTGAAGGAGGCAAGATCAAGGTGGAAAGACGCACCACTAACGAAGATCATACAACATTTAAAAAGCCATTCCCTAACTACGAAGAAGCGGAAGCATCTAAAGGAAAAGGAAATGAGGTGAACTATGCCTACTCTAAAAATGATAACGTGATCAACATGCTCGACATTAAAACTAAATCAATTAATTTGGTTACTATCAAAGGTGTTCAAAATACATCTTCACAATCCAATGTGGTGACCCAAAGTCAAGCACAAGTCATGATCAAAGCACCCAATTCCTCCTCAAAAACAAAAACAACTTCCAAACTACCCATTGTCACTATCCCTAAACTGACGGCGGCAAAACAAATAGTTACTCCTATAGAAAAGTACAACCTGGAGGATCAATTTCAACGAACCTCTGCAAAAATTTCCATTTTTGAGTTGCTTAAAATATCCACAGTGCATAGGGAAATTCTTGAACAAGCCTACACGTCGTAAATGTGCCAAAGGACCTTGATATAGACAAATTCCAAGTGATGGTTAATCACATCTCAGCATCGCATTACCTCTCTTTTTTAGAGGAAGATGATAAATCTTTGACACATCCACATAATCAACCCCTTCATATTGAAGTCCTCATTCATAAATCTTGTGTTAGATGCGTATTGATAGACGGAGGCACAAGATTGAATATTTGTACCCTTAATCTGATCAGGAAACTGGGTCTTTCATAATATACCATTGACTCTAGAAGAAAAATCACTATCAAAGCTTATGATGAGGAAGAAAGATCCTCTAAAGGTCTTATTGTTCTACCCATAAGAGTCAGGACGGTTGAAAGGAATGTCATGTGTCAAGTTTTGGATCAACCCCTGGCTTGAAACATACTGTTAGGGAGACCCTGGATTCACAAAATGCAAGCTATACCATCTACCTTCCACCAATGTATCAAGTTCCCACATAATGGGGTGGAAGTGACAATTCCTGCAGATGCCAATTATACTTGCAACAATAACAAGGCAGGTAGTATGGTTCCGCGTAACAAGGAAGCTATGGATGAGATTGCTCTTGAGACTACCAAAGACATGGTGATGAAAAGTTTTTTAAAAACCTTAAAACTTGAAGAAATAGGTATGGGAGAATATAAGCTGGACATGACCCCGTCATTGACAGAACTTCAGGTATCACCAAGACCCTATGGAAAACCTTCCTCATTATTCACACCTACTGCATCTCGAACTCCAAAAATCCACAAAGCCATTGGCATGGTTAAGGCATCCGCATCTTCTTTAGATAACACAAAAGAACAAGTAGCCTTGGCCTGGCTTTACAAGGGAGAACCAAAGGAAGCTGAGGTAAAACATGAGGAAATATCCCTAAAGAAGTATGGAAAAGGATATGATCTCCTCAAGAAAATGGGATATAAAGGAAAAGGACCTTTAGACGACAAAGGAAAAGGACTTATTGAACAAGTACACATGGAATTCAGGGACACCAAAGATAAACGTGGCTAGGCTTCAATAATAAATTGGAAGACCCTTCTTCAAGGGATAGTCCAGTTTCTTACAAATGGAGTGATGAAATAGAAGTAATAGAGTCAGAACCATGGTCCTATGAAATATTATTACATGTTGGCATGGAGAATCTCGAATATCAAGGAGAGCGCTATTTACCAAGCTTTGAAGTACCACAAGACCTTTGCATACCTTTATTAGCACAAACTCCTATTCAAGAGGTAGAAGAAACAATAGAAGACAATCCAACAGTACCATTGGTCGCAATAGCTACTGAAGCCACACCTAGACAACAAGATTTGCATCCTAACTGGGGGAAACTAGTCACAATTTCACATGTCCTTGATTTACCACATTTTGATCTACATGTGGCTAATAGGGTACACCAGGTAACTATTGCTGAATTCTTGAACAGGTCTAATGACGAAGTAACTGACTCTCATGATTATGAGTGGGATGAGCTATATGTTTCCATAGAGGACATTGAAACAGATGTGATTTACATGTTTGTAGCTCCATCAGAATACAGGGAGCATTCTAACATTGCTCCTAACAATGTTGATATTCCTGAAGAAGAGGAGGAATTCCTTCCCTGAATCATTGATGAAGAGATTGGTATTCTCTTAGGCCTAGAAGAAATTCAGAGGTGACAAGCTAGGAGCCTCCTCCTACAAAGAGATGAAGAAGAAGAATACTCCACTGACGAGTCACTAGAGTTTGGTCCACATATAACTAACAACAACTTCGATGATGATGATCTAACTCTTATTTATCTAAACATCGAAGAGATTAACTCAATAGAACATTTCATGTCAGTTAATAGTTTTTACGCTAATGCGATGTTGTCCTTCCCAGAGTCTGACTCCTTGTCTTTGATAAAACTAGACCTAATAGATTGGACTAATACGGATCCTACTACTATCCTCAACTTCCCTAATGAATACACTTTGGCTTGCTATCTAAACACTTGTGAACCTTACCCTTCTTCCACCAATGCAAGGAGTGTGAACATGTCACAGGAGGATATCAAGTTTCTCAGTCAAAAATTGAAAAATAAAAAGAAAAAGAGAATTGACGGTTAAAACCACGTTGTGGCAATGTCAGATTCTAAAATAGTAAAAACAAAAGACGTATCTGATGGTGAAAACCTCTCAGAGGCACCAAAGGATGATATTCTTGATATCCTCCTTGAGCACTTTCAAGAAAGATCTTCAGTTCTAATAGAACCAACACAACCAGATAACTTGGGCACAGCTGAAGATCCTCAAATTGTTCACCTAGCACAATCTTTGTCAGAAGAGGAGAAGACACAATTCACTGAATTCCTGAAAGAGAAAAAGATCAACTTTGCATGTTCATACACAGATATGCCTAGACTGGATCCTGAGTTGATAATGCACCACTTATCTATAGCTCTCGGGATTAAACCTGTAAAAAAAAAATTAAGAAAAATGCATTCTCATGTTGCATTAGTAGTAAAAGCGGAGCTGGAGAAATTGTTGAAAGCTGGATTCATTTGTGTCATCGCTTACAAAGGATGGATTTCTAATGTGGCCCCAGTGTCTAAATCCAATAAGTCTATCAGGATATGTATAGACTTTAGAGACTTAAACAAGGCATGTCCTAAGGATGATTTTCCACTACCTCATATTGATATGATCATTGACCTCACAGAAGGCTACCAAATGTACTCACTAATGGATTGGTTCTCAGGCTATCATTAGATTAAAATTGCCCATGAAGATCAAGAGAAATTTGCATTTACATGCGCATGGGGAACCTTTTTTTGGAACGTCATGTCATTTGGGTTAAATAATGCAGGTGTTACATATAAAGAGAAATGACCACTATATTCCATGATATGATGCATAAACACATGGAGGATTACGTGGATGACACCTTAGCTAAATCCAAATAATGGGCTACTCATATTGATGACTTAAGAAATATATTGGATCGTATGGAGAAATTTCAACTCAGGCTCAATCCAAAGAAATGTGCCTTTGGAATTAATGTGGTTACTATCAAAGGTGTTGAAAATACATCTTCACAATCCAGTGCGGTGACCCAAAGTCAAGCACAAGTCATGATCAAAGCACCCAATTCCTCCTCAAAAACAAAAACAACTTCCAAACTACCCATTGTCACTATCCCTAAACTGATATCGGAAAAACAATCAGTTACTCCTCCTATAGAAAAGTACAACCTGGTGGATCAATTGTAATGAACCTCTGCAAAAATTTCCATTTTTGAGTTTCTTAAAATCTCCACAGTGCATAGGTAAATTATTGAACAAGCTCTACACGCCGCAAATGTGCCAAAGGACCTTGATATAGACAAATTCCAAGCGATGGTTAATCACATCTCAGCATCGCATTACCTCTCTTTTCAGAGGAAGATGATAAATCTTTGACATATCCACATAATCAACCCCTTCATATTGAAGTCCTTGTGGCCCAAGTTTTCCCTTTTTTGTGCAATGGACCTGGTCTGCCCTTTCTTGTTTCTTCTGTCTTGTTTTCCAGGCTTCATGTCTAAACCCTCACAACCTTGTAAACCCCCAGTCTTTCATGCAAATGATGTAATAAACCCTAAGCCTTGGCTCATTCTATTTCATCGTTACCTTTTTAAGTCAGTTAAGACATGTGCCATAAGTCAGGTCGCTTGATTGCTTTACCAGAATCGAATATGCTAAATCATCTCCCGACTTCGCTTTTGCCTTGTGTCGCGTAGTCTCTTTACAAAATGGAATATTCCTTCAGCTTATCAAGACTTAGCGATCTCTCTTTAGTCGGGTTGTCGCTTGATTTCCATGTTATAAGATTTAAAGGGAACGGGACCCACCTTCAGTCGGGTGATCGCGAGAGGAAATGGAAAGTCAAAGAAATGTCTCCTGACCTTGCGCCTACCTCATGTCACATGGTCGCTGGATCAGCTCAGTCAAATAGTTAAGGTTCTTTCTTCAGTCGCGTGGTCTCGTGATAAATGGCGGTTAGTGGATAACAGTCACGACTCAGCGACTAACGGTTTCATGCTAGGGATTTCCCTCAGTCGGGATGTCGCTAGAAGGGACGGTGAGTCAGATTTCCAGAATGCATAAAGTGGACGAAAGAACAGATGACACCTGTCACAGAGCTAATGGTTGTCGCCTGATCGCTTGATGAAGGAAGAGGATCACGCGATAACAAGACTAAGGTATGCATCCCTCAGTCGCGAGGTCTCCTGATGTTTTAAGGGCATAAGGAAATATAAAGTGATTAAAAGATAGCCGTTCGATGAAGAATTAAAGTGATCTGACGGTGGTCGTGAAGTCTGGTGATAAAAGTGCCCCAGGGAAAAAGTCCTTCTGACTAGGCGATTAAGGTATGTCGCGAGGTCGCTGTGAACAAAAAAGGCACGTGCTTCAAGTTAAAGGTAAAGACTCAGGATCACCCGACTCAGCGACTGAAGGTTGTCGTGTTATCTTGAAAGGAGGCATGAGCATCTGGCGATCAGGCAACAATTCGTGATGGTTAAAAGGCAGCAGTTAGGCGCTGGGTCGCTAGAGGAATGGTGAGTTAAGAAAATCTCCTCGCGACTTTGATTTTACACAGTCGGGATGTCGCCAGAAGTAGCTCAGGTTGGCCAGGGGTTAAGAAAAGCGCAGTGTCGCTGGGTTGTGAGATATAACCATGATTAAAGACTGAGTTCTACGACTTAGAGACTAGCCGTTGTCGCGTGGTCACCTGATTTGAATTTGAAATTCTGGCGGCAGATTTGGCACTGTGAACGCTCGGCAGCCAGGGTTTCTCCGTGCTCGTGTTCCAGATTTGATCAGAGTGTGCTAATTATAGGATTATGCAAGAAGCAGTCGGCTAATCTTTGATTAGATCTATTTCAATATCAGTTAAGGGCAGAGGATGCTAGAAGGATTAGATCTTCTCGAAGGGAAAGAATCAGATATTTTTCTAAAGATCAAATTTTGAGGGGATCGGAGCATATAGTTGATAGGTCTGCAGAGCAGTTATTGTATTTCAAAGACTTTTGCGACTCTTCTAGAGGGATATGACCGCTTCTGCAGAAGAACATTTATGTTGATGACTTTCAGGGGGTTAAGCGGTGGCCAGACAGGAAAAGATCTGATCAGGAAGTTATTGCTAAGAATGCAGTTGGCTTCAAAGTTGTATAAGTATCAGTCGAAGACTCATCTTGTAGAGGGTTGGAAGAATGTTGAAGGCATGCTTTGTTAGCAACTTTCTGATACTTGTAGTATTTTTTTCTCCTGTGTCTATTCTTTCATCCATCTACTTCTCTTCTGGTTCTATGACAGCTTGCTGTTATCGTAATTACCTTGTACCTCATTTCGTGTAATTCATGTTTATCCTCTTTTGCAATCAATAACTGTGTAGATGTTTTACCCCTTATTGATCAAGCTGATTCTGGTTCATTGTGTGTTGTGTCTATTTTGCTTGGATTACTGTAT
>MU226410.1:5929720-5942131 GCA_018584345.1 Thuja plicata
TCATTAATATTCCCCTTAACCCTAGCCTAACCTATCTCAACCACCTTAACCCTGGGTTCAAACCCATCCCAACCTATTCCCCCCATGCTAAGCCTAATCCTAATCTTAATCCTATCCTAACCCACTTTCTAATGTTGTCACATTCCTAATTTTGTGATTAGGAATCCAACCCACTTGAGAAAGTCAATTTTCTCAAGCTTGAATCCCTCTAAGTCCACCTTCTCAAGCTTGGACTTACACCCCTCACCATGCCTCTTAATTTCTCCCATTAATGCATTATTAATGGAGATTCCTCAAGCCCATGCCTCATCAATTCCTTTGGCATTAATGCCTCTTGCACCTCATTAATGGTTTTTACACCTCCATTAATGACCCTTGTCCCCCCTCTCTCTCCTCATTTCTTCTATAAATAGAATGATTTTTTGAGCTCAAATGGCCCTTAATTTTTAGATTGAAAGTATTGTTATGTTGTTAATATTAATTGAAAATCCATATTTCATTGTAGTTTTGATATTATGCATTGTTATTATCATACTTTTTAGAGATAATATGCATGTTTAGTGAGCATTTAGATTAGTTTTAACTCAAATCTTTCATTCTTAGGTTGTATATGTCACTGATTTGTGCATAATCTGAGGGCATGATTATGGAATTCTTCAAACTCCTCCTAGATAGGAAGCAATAGATTGGTTTTAGTATTTAGCTTTAAACCCTTGCTTTTTATGCTTTTCTACTAATATAGTTTATCCCTGACTCCTTGCAGGAAGAAAAGCCTCATGACAATGACAGTGTTGGTTTGGAGGGGCTGGAAAGGGGACATAAACCTCTAGATGATTCTAAATATCCCTATGGGTATGATAGTCCTCTTTCACCTAACCATATAAGGAGTAGCAATGAAGAGGAGCCTATCTTCAAAGATATTGAAATATCTCCAATTAGGAATCTTGATAGCTCCTTTGAAGCTGTGAGAGACAGTGGCGGGGAGTTAGTGGCTTCGGGCTCAGATTATGAATCCCAAGATAAGGATGGAATGTGTAATGAACTGGGTTTTTCAGACTCACCAGGTATATTGGACCATAGAAGGGTGGAACAAACACTGTCAGGATTATCTAAACCCAAGCTAGGGGAGAAGAACAAGAGAGGGTGGAAATCTAACAAGTTTCTTCTGGAACTTGCGGGGAATGCTTCTATTCAAGCAAAAAATTTAAGGTTGGGAAAAGGCTACGCCTTTTCCTAGAAGAAATGAAGATCCTCTCATGGAATTTTAGGGGCTTCAATGCCCCTGACAAGATTTGTCTGATCAAGCATTGTCTTGATCAGGTGAGACCAGACATTGTGTTCTTACAGGAAACAAAGATTAAAGATATTGATTTTGGTTGGTTTTTGAAAAGATTTTCTAGATGGAATAGGGCCTTGAGTGGAGCTTAAGTTGCTTTTGGGAGTCTTGGGGTTTTGTGGAACCCTAATATGGTTGATGTCAGAATAGTAGATAAAGGGAGATTCTAGCAGCATTGTGAGATTAGCGCTAAACAGCTTTTGGCAAACTTCTCTGCTTTTAATATTTATGGACCGAATAGTCCAGCCCTTAAATCTCAATTATGGAGAGATATATTAGTCATTTTAAATGTCCATAATGGGGGGCTCTCGATCCTAGGTGGTGACTTTAATTCCATATAATGTCCTTCGGAGAAAAAAGGTGGTTTGGGGTGGGCAGGGCAGAGTCAAAAAGATTTTGATGATTTCATAAATTCCAATGGTCTTTTAGAAGTTAACTCTAGTAATGAAAAATTTACATGGAAAAACCATAGAGGTGGCTTCTTAAAAATTACAGAGAAGCTGGACAAGTTCTTGTTGGCTGGACAATGGGATTGAGTAAATTGGATTTATAATGCAGAGATTGTGTCGTTGACGGGCTCAGACTATTTTCCTATTTGTTTGAAGATTCAAGAGGATGCAACACCTGTATGTGCCCCCTTCAAATTTGAATCAATGTGGCTTTAGGCTGATATTTTCATGGATAAGGTGGATTTCTGGTGGAGAACAGTACCAAAAAGAGAAGGTAATAAGGCTTTCATTTTATTTAAAAAATTACAGTACCTCAAGAAACAACTTAAGATTTGGAATAGAGAGGAATTTAGGAATATTTTTGTGGATAAAATAGCTTTTGAAGCAGATTTAGAAGTTTTAAATTCAAAGGTGATATCTGATGGTATGAGGGAGGAGGACTACTTAGCAGGGGTTAGCCTCTCCAAAAAATGTAGTGAAGTTTTAGCAAAGGAAGAAATTCTCTGGCGGTAGAAATCAAGGGAAACGTGGCTCAAAGAAGGGGATCGTAATACAAGGTTTTTTCATAATGATTCCAAGGTGAAAAGATCTCAGAATAGAATTTTATCAATTCAAGACAGTAATGGAAGGGTCCTTCCTGAGTCTACAGACATTAATAGGGAGGGAGTTAATTTCTTTCAGAATATTTTTGTTGCTCCTACTGTCCCTTTGAATGCTGATTCTAACATCCTTGATCTTATCTCGAGATATATCTCTGATTTGCAAAATTTGGCCCTTATTAAAGCTGTCTCTTTATTATACGTTAAGGCGGCCCTCTTTAATTTGGGAGGGGATAGATCCTTGGGCCCTAATGGTTTTTCTATCATCATCTTCCAAAATGCCTGGGAGATAGTTGGTTTGGAGATGTGGGAAGTTGTGGAAGAATCTTGTGTTGAAGGCTTTATTTTGAAAGATTTCAATAATTCCTTCATTGCTTTAATTCCAAAAAAAGCTGAGAGAGTGTCCTTTGATGACTTTAGACTGACAGCATTGTGCAATACTATTTATAAGGTAATATCTAAAGTTATGGCTAACCGCCTTAAAATACTGCTCCCCTCTATTATTTCCCCTGAACAGAGCGGATTCATGGCTAATAGGTCTATTTATGAAGCGGTTGTGGTTGCTCAAGAAGTAATTCATATGGTCAGAACAACATGGGTTGAGAAGATGATGATCAAGCTGGATATCTGAAAATCCTATGATAATGTCCATAGAGACTTTCTGATGAATGTGTTGAAAAAGTTTGGTTTTTGTGACAGTTGGCTCAAATGGGTGGGCAGTTGTATAAACACTCCTAGAATCTCTGTTATGGTGAATGGAAGCCCCCAAGTTTTTTTGACACAAATAGGGGTATATGCTAAGGTGATCCTATCTCCCCCTTTCTATTTATTATTCTGGTAGAAGTTTTGAGGAGACTTATCTCTATTAAATGTAGATTGGGCCAATGGAAAGGAATTAAGGTGGTGGAGGGTGTTGATCCCATTTCCCACTCACAATTTGTGGATGACACCTACTTAATGGGGGATGCTTCATTAAGGGAAGTGAGGCTGATCAGAATGACTATTGATTCCTACAGTGTTGTGTCGGGTCAGAATGTAATTTGGAACAAATCTGAGGTTTTCTTTTTCAATACTAGTCAGGAAAAACAGAGACAGATATGCGGGCTCCTTGGCATGTGGATGGGGAAGCTTCTGGGTAAGTATCTTGGTATTCCCTTATTTGGTGGATCCTGTAAGTCACATCTATGGAAAGATCTTACTAAGAGTTGTTTAAAATGCTTAGATGGCATGAAGAGTAAATGTCTCTCTTCTGTTGGGCGTATTCTAATGTTACAGTCTGTGGTTTCTGCTATTCATGTGTTCTCAATGAGTTGTCTAAAGTTACCTAAAAATGTGATTTCATGTTTAGAATAGAGCATCAGGAAATTATTCTGGAATGGATCAAGTAATGATGATAAAATCCCACTTCTTGCCTGGGATCAGATATGAAAACCTAAAGTATCTAGGGGTGCTGGTATTAAAAACTAGAACCTAATGAATCTTTCTCTTGGTGCAAAGATGGTTTGGTGTATGTATGCTAACCTGAATATGTTGTGGGATAAAATTATTAGAGCCAAATATCTAGACTCGGTGGAGTCAAATAGAATTCTTACTATTAGGAACCCCCCTAAAGGCTCGGCAATCTAGAATTTCATTTTAAATTGTAGAAAGGTTATTACTAATCACTTGTATTGGCAGGTTGTTAATGGGATATTGACTTCCTTCTGGAAGGACTCTTGGAACGGATATCCAGCCTTGGGTGATAATTCCTCTCTCCATGAGGTGATGAATATTTGCAATGCTACTTGGGGTGATAAATTGGTGGACTATGTAGAAGAAAGACCCCACTCTTTAGGATCTCAGTGGGGATGGAAAGATGGAAGTCAATTGGGCCTCAGTGCCCATCAGTATACTCTCTTAAGGAATTTTTTTGAGTCAAGAGATGTTATAGTAACTAACAAAGCTGACACTTTGATTTGGTGTGCTTCGAAGAGTGAACAATATTCAGTCAAACTTGGGTATAAAATTCTTGATAACCCAAATCTACAAGCTGAGTGGCCTACTAAATTATGTTGGGGAAAGGATTGTCTCCCTAAGGCCGGTTCCTTTGCTTGGCTGGATATAAGGGGATGAATCCTAACAGGAGAATGGAGAAAAAAGTATGGTTTCATTGGTCCTACCAAATGCGTCCTTTGTGGGATAGCAAATGAGGATGTTAATCATCTGTTGGTTCAATGTAAATGCATGTTGTGATATGATGAAGAAGAAGCTGGGATGGTCAGAGCCTCTGCAGAATTCCATTAAGGAGATTTTTCTTAGTTGGCCTTGGGAAAAACCCAAGTCTGTCCTATCTAAGGTATGGCAAATATGTCCTTCAATTGTGGTTTGGGAGATTCGGAAGGAATGAAATCGTAGGATTTTTGAGGAAAAGGAGGAGTCGTTAGGCAGGGTTATGGTTAGAATCAATTCTTCTATTGAAGAGGTCCTAGGGGCTTCGACCTTTCTACTCAAGTCTTCAACTCCCTTTACTTCAGAGGATAAGAGAATCCAAAGAGAATGTCCAACTACATGGATTCATTTTAGGAATGTTGGTTTCCAACATGGGAAGCATAATTCAGGCAGAGACAAGATCAAATGGGAGACCCCGGAATGGGGTTGGCTTAAAGTTAATTTTGATGGTGCTTCTAAAGGGAATCCTAGACCCTTTGGTGCAAGAGTGATAATAAGAGATTGGCATGGTAATATAAGGGCATATGCAGCCCAAAAATTAGCAGAGAGAATGAATAATGTGGCAGAGGTTAAAGCTGTTATTTTGTCTTTAAATTTATGTTTAAATTTGGATTGTCAGAAAATCCATTTTGGAAGAGGATTCTCAGATAATTATTCAGGCTATTTAGAAAGGTTTTACACAAGCTTGGCATCTTCAAAGTTATATTTACTTTGTGCAGGATCTTCTTTCCAAATTTGAGGCCTTTAAAATTAGCCATATTCAGAGAGACAGGAATTGTGAAGCAGACATTCTATCCAAGTGGGTTGTTTCATTTGAAAATACTAATGAGCTCATTTGGGAATATTTTAATAATTTGTGGATAGAGGACTATGTTCACAATCTATAGTTGTTTTTGTTAATTTATGCACGGCCTATGGTAGCCTTAAATGTGTTTTAATTCTCATGTCTTTTCATTGGCATCCCTCGTGGGTGACAAGTTTGTTGGCCTTTTTGGGCTCGTGCGAAAGATGACATTCATCCGTCAATGGCAGAATTCTCATTAATGAATCAGTAAGGTCGGCAGATATAAAATGGCCCATCAATTTCTTTCCTTTGTGTGGCATAAAGTTTATAAATATGGTTTTGGGAATCAGAGGCGGTTTCTAAAGGGCTATGGTTCTAGTTTTGGGTGGAACGCAGTTGCATAAGTAGTAAGTAGTGTGAATATGGAAGCCATGTTTTTAGTGGATACTTGTAAGTAGTAGAAAGCCTTCAAAGGGCTAGTTAAATAGGAACGATTGAGAGGCTTGGTGGAAATTAAGTAGGATAAGATAGTGCGGGCCGTAGGGGATGTTTTAGGGCCCTTCTTTGTTAATAGGAAGAAGAAATGGAGAGTTAACCTTGAGATTATATCAATGGTAATGGCTTGGGGGTTAGAGACTGGGAGAGAGTGTGTGGAGGTGAAATGGTTGGTCTCATATTTTTTTAATAAATACCTACTCTTTGAAATGGACTCCATTCTGGAGTGGACGGTTCCCAGCATAGGTTATGATATTACGGAATGTTTCAAGGATGAAGATGAGGCTCAGGTTTATTGTTTTTTGTCATTCATTCGCTAGTGGGGCAAAGTGGATAAGGGTAATTTCAAAGTAGAATGGGCTCGAGCATGGAGAAATCTGAAGGAAATGGTTGAAAAACACAAAGCTGAGAAGGTTTCTGCGCGAAGTCTGTTACATGTTAAGGTGCCACGCCAAAAGAGGTTGAGATGTGGACAGAAGCGCCTTTAAAGGCCAGTGAAGGTCCTTTGATGAAGGTGGTAATTTTTCTCCTTTTTTCATCTACACCCTTTTTTCTCCCACTATGTGATTAAGATGATGGGAGGCCTACTGCATTAATTCCTCTGGTGTAAGAGGGTTTTGATGATGATAATGTTTTTTTTTTAGGGGAATGTTTTTTCTTGGGAGAATGATAATGATTATCATAAAGAGAAATACATAATGTTGATGTTTGACTCGGGTTTGTGCACATGTCATGGTGGCTCAAATGTTGATGCAACACTTTTTAAATGGTTCTTCCATGTTTTGGTGTCCTGTGCTTTTCATAAGATTGAAAGGAGGATTATTCATGTTTATTCAGGGGTACTCTTTACAGTAAGGTTTGTTGTTTCACGATATAGCTATTATCTTATAAGGTGTAAGGATTTGGTTAGAGGGTTAGTAGCTAGGAGTGCTTTGTTATATTTGAATATATTTCTGTGGTCTATTGTAAAGAATATATGATATACTCTTAATGTAATCTTTTGATGAATATTAATAAAATCATTGTTACCGATCAAAAAAAATAAGAGGATTTAACACCATACAAACCTTGAAACAATATCACTTTTTAGGGTTTGGGCCTTTTGCATAACATCTACCATCAATAAAAACAAGGAAAAATTAATTATCAAACTGAATGGTTTTGAACTTATTCCTTTTGTCCTTTTACAGAAAAGAATATTTGAAAAACAATGGGGCTCGCTAACTTCTGAATATGCTAAAAAACTAATAAATTCTTTATGTTTGGTGAGATTCCTCATAGATGAACTTCCTATTGACAAAACCTAATTTTGACAAACTCATTAGTTTACAAACTACTCATTTTGACAACTCTAAGATTTCATATCACTAGCATGCATCTTGTCAAGATAAGAATATTACTTTTCCACAATCCATAACAATTGATGCCAATATTTCTAGTAAAGATTGTGTTAAGTTTTTTGTATCAACATTTTGGATCACATTATGTGATCCATCTTTAGGATGATAGAATGCAAAGAAAAAAAAGCTTAGAAATATTTTCAAAAATTATCTTTTCTTCTTCTTGATCTTTCTATCATCCTGATGATGGATCACAAAGTATGGTCCAAAATGTTGATACAAAAAACTTAACACAATCTTAAACAAAAATATTGACATCAAATGCAACTTGTCAATAATTTATCCTTTGATAAAACTGGTTTTTGGCAAATTCACCTATATCATTGGTCCTTCATCCAAGCTAGCTCAAAAATTATTTGATGTGATCCTTTTTCCTCCCTTTAGTATGCTTATCTTCCCTCACCTCCTCTTCTTTTCTTGTTCCTATTTACATATATATTATTTTTAAATTTTATTTTTTTATTCTTATTTTAATTTTTATTCATTCATGCAATTTTTTTTCATGATTGCATTTGGATGCGTTACCTTCTTACCTTATACTCCCTCACTCTCTTATGTTTAACTTTATTTTTCTTGGTTCTCCCTAGTCCCCCCTTTTTATTTTGTGTTTCTTCTTTTGAAAATACAAATGAATTCCTACATTTTTGTTAGGGTGTCATATTTTTTATATTATTTTGTGTGCCATAGTATTTTGGGCATTCATTGAACCATATGGTTTGGAGTAGAGCATGAGGCTAGTCTCCATTCAAAATTTCGTTATGCCCATGCAAAGGGAATGGGAGGGGATAAATTTTAATAAGAAAATTTATATGTATGATTGGAGTAGAGAGGCCCTTTTTCTGGTATTATACTTCTCAATATCCATATAGATTTGAAACCATTTGTGATGTTAGTCTATATTATTATCTTGGTGTCTTATTATGTTGTTCATTGGTTCATTGTAGCTAACTATGTTTATATGATTGTCTTGCATGAGTGTTGTTGGATCTTTTCATGCATTGCTTGGTGTTGGTAATTATCACCATTCCTTTATATTTTATAATATTAATTAATTGACATAACTCTTATAACATTATTTGATTATGATTACAAAGTGCAAATTTATTGGATAATAATTTCATACCTTATTTTTTGTACTATAACCATTTTGTGTAAATGATAATTCAGCATGAATGAATGGATGAATTATAATATGTTTTGGAGTGTTTCTTTATCTCATAAATATCATTAAAATAAAATTACTAGTGTTGGTGATGAAAATATTACGTGAGTTAAAATTATTGATGTTCCTTATATTATCTTGTTATTTGATCCTACTTTTGGTTGGGAATGAGTAATATTGGTGTGAATAGGGTGTTTTAACTAGCTAGTTCATCGCATAGGTTCTATATACACTAGTTAGTTTACTTGGGGTACACATAGGATACTTATTACTTGATGTCTCAATCCATAAGATAAAGATACATCATAATATTATGCAATCCTATATCTCACCTTGGTCTATATAACCAAGGGGAACTTTGTGTAATCTTGAATATATTGTAGAATCCATGCTCATTGTATATTTGTATCCTTTGGTAGAATAGAATTTTCCCCTCATATCATATATAATCTTGTGATTTCATAGAGTCTACTAGATCTTGGGTGGATACAATATTTAGCCAGATCGTGTATGTTATAGGGCATTCTATACCAACTCCTATATGGTGTCAGAGCTTTGTGGGATTGCTTCTTATTAGTCTCTATTGTGAGATTTAGATTACAAATATTGGTAGATAAAATTTAAGTGTGCTCTTCTTTTGTATTGAGTGATAACCTAGATAATATAAAAAAAAAAACTTGATAGAAGTATTAGATTTGATGGTAGGGAGGGGTGTGTGGAGGAGGGATTCCTCTTTGTAGTTTTTACTGAAGTTTCTTTTTGTAGCTTGTTAGTACAAATATGAGTTGAGCGTTAAGTTCAAGGTGTCCAAGAATGCTGATTTATCCTCTTTTATTTGTTCAAAATGGGCATGTGAGGCTAGCTCTACAAGGATTTTAAGTTGGGAGGTAAGTAATATATTCATAAGATAGCTACAACTATATACAACTTTTTCAACCTCAACAAGGATGCCCAGAATGAGCATATTGATTGTGAGATTATTCAACTCCTTCTGAGATCCCTAAGGACAACATTGATGAAAAGGAAAATAAACATCAGAAGTAGAGAATCTTGGAAGAAGACCTTTGGGATCAAGACTTTAAGGTCAAAAAAATAGTCAACATTTCCTTTCTTCAAGCAGCCATAAATAAAGCAATGTATGGTTACAATATTGACAAATGGGTTAAGGATGACATTCAGGAGCTGTATGCAAAGTACAAAGAACTTGTAGAAAGAAACGCCTTGCTGGAGGAGATCATAGACAAATGAGGAATGATGCTAAAATGTATCAGCAAGGTAATGAGGTTTTTGAAAAGGTAATTGGTAACACTACTATGTTGGATGATAAGATAAGTAAAATGATTGGTAATAGCATTAATCCTATAACTGAGAAAACCAACAACAACAACATTATGCTGAGGAAGTTGACTACTCTCATCAAATTTGGCATGAAAGCTTCTATTGATAACTTGAAAGCTTTGCACACCCTGCTGGAAGGGAACAGTAATGACAGTGCTAATTTGGAGGAAGAGGGGAAATAGGAACTCCAGATTTCAGGCCTAGATTCTAGAACTAGATCCAGTACTAGAAAGAAGATAGTGACCCAAGTCAAAGATATTACTAATCTTCGGGATTATATCCAGAATATAGAAAATCAGATGGTGGAAATCCATAATATGGAAAACCAGATGGTAGAATTTGAGAAGTGTTTTAAGGTGATGGATTGATTCGAGTGCGAGAATTTTTTTTGGCTCTGCCTTACTGGAAGTTTTTTTGGTATCATCTTTTGTTGTTTTGAGTGTACCTTTTTTTATATATCTAGGGTCTTAGCCATTTTTGGTTTTCTGTCTCTGTCTCTGACAGATAGTTGTCATTTAGGGTTTCTCATGCTTATCTTTTCTTAGCTTTGTTAAAGGGTTTTGGGGTCCCTTCAAAACCTGCAGTTACCATAATCAAAATCTATATACCCTTTTTTGTTAGGAAACATGGTGTCTCAACCTTACAATAATAAAAAGGTATTATTTATAAGAGGTTTTTGTTGATACCTGAGCACAAGGGATTGCAAGGTGGGGTACCTCATTGTGAATCCTAATTGTTTATCGTTAGGTCATAGATTTAACAATAGATATTTTGTGCACTCTGATTTCCCTAGAAGGAAACCCTATGTTATGAGGACATTGTAGTATGATTGAGTATTGTGTTGTATTCTAAGAGCTAATAGTTGTTGAGTTGCCTTTGGATCTTCATTGGTGATAATTATGTTAGAATCTTGATTTTCAAGTATGTTGTAATCTATTATTGATTTCTGAATAATATATTGGGCATCGTTTGAGGGTTTTATCCCGAAACGGCTCTCCCTATATAAATCCTTTTGTTGTGGTATGCATGTTATTTAATTGTTTTTTTTGTTACATTTCTATAACTATTGTAAGATTTGAGAATTTTTTACATATCCCTCCTCTTAAGGTCAATGTTTGAAGTTGTAATTGATTGATGAAACATTATAAGATTGATTAAATTATAATAAATGGGAAGAGTTGTGTCCTTTCTTATAAATAATAATGAATAGACATGTCCCTTCATGGGACATGTCTCTCCTAGCCTCATTCCCAATATAAATGAAAGAGATATTGTTGCATTTGGAAAACACATACAACATAGAGTGATATTACATTTGCAGATATCCTAAAAACTTAACATGGTATCAGAGCCAGACTGCAAATGTAAGTGAATAGTTTGTTGATGGTGAATGTGTGGCTGTCTCAGAAAATATAGTCTCGGTAAAGGAACCATATCTCACAAATCCACCGTTGGATTGTTCTGAATTTCAGATATGTTGGGGAAAAACAAATTTTGAAGACTCCAACCAGAGCGATTGGAGAGATGGTATGGGATTCAAAAGTTATGACAAACTATGTACGGGTCTATGTGAAATTTCTGAAAGTGGCTTTCATTAAAGAGCTATATTAATTTTTTATGATCATGGTAAAGCATTAACAAAGAAGAATGTATTCAAGGAAGTGTGTCTCTTTATAAAAAAAGAATTAATTATAGAGTTTCAACTCTCTTGGAGCAATCAAGTCATTTAACAAGAAGACATGAGTATTGTTCAACGATATAAGAGTGGGAATTGTACATTGTGGGGGGAATAATAACCAATGTTACATTTCCATTTGAACCATCCTTAGTGAAGAGTGAGAAAATGGTGATCATCCACTCTAGGTTGTCTCTCTACATGAAGGTCGTTGACATGGCTAGCAGGTATAACATTATGATCTCCTGCAGCATGTCCTCCACAAACAACATCAAAATTTGATGAGAGTTGGTATTTCCTATATGGCACTAGTACATTTGACCTTAATTTTTGACGACAATTGGTCGAAATTTCGACAGTAATTGGTCAAATTTATGACCAAAACTTTCGTCGGTCTTTTTTTGTCAAAATTTTGACGTATTTATAATTAGTCAAAATTTCAACTAAAACAAAGGTCAAAATTTTGACTATGACCCAAGCTTATAATTGTCGTCATTTTTTAGAGCATTGGTCAAAATTTCGACCAATACTGCCACCAACGAGTGGTCGCAAATTTCGACCAATTCACTAAAAAAATGACGAGAATGCCATGCTTTCCACCAAACCAGTGGTCAAAATTTCAACCATTGTATTGGTCGAAAGCATGGCATTCTCGTCATTTTTTTAATGTATTGGTCGAAATTTGTGACCACTCGTTGGTGGCAATGCTTCTAGAGTTGGTCTAAATTTCGACCAAACATTGGTGGAAATCTTTCATTGGTCGAAATTTCGACCAATGTTAATTTTTTTTTTAAAAAAAATTATTTTTTTTCTTTTTTTAATTTTTTTATTTAAATTATATTTCGATTCAACTGTGTAGTTTTTTGAGTCAAACTCATTGACCTTTGATTCATGAGTAGTGGTTTACACAAACCCATCTCTCATGAGAATGAATGGAACACTTAGCACTCATTGGCTCTGGGTGA
>MU226411.1:0-20202 GCA_018584345.1 Thuja plicata
ATTTCACACAGGCTCAGATTGCCTTTACAATCAACCTTAATTTTTAATCACATACATAAAATGAATTCTTGCAGCCATTAAAACATACTGCAAATCGTTTCACAATTCGGTACACAAACGGTTACCGGCAAACCGGTTTGTCAACCGTGTGTCAAATCTTGCTGTTTCTCCCTTTCGGCAATTTTTTGCCTCCGTTGGTATTGATTTCTCCCTTCGGCACTTTTGCCTCCGTCGGGATTGATTTTGCCGCACGACAATAATGCCCTCTGGGAGTGGTCTTGCCGCACGACAATATTGCCTCCGGGAGTGGTCTTGCCGGTGGTAATGCCTCCTTCGAGAGTAATCTTTCCATTCGGTAATACTACCTCCGGAAGTCTTGCCGTACGGTGATATTGATCACCGGTTGCGATTCTTCTCCTCACCGCACGGTGAGATTGCCTCCACCGTACGGTGGTCTTGCCGTACGGTGAGACACATCCACCGACGGTGGACTTAGGTACTTCGTCGGATCTTTAACAGTATCCAGTTCTCATCGTCACTTGCCGGCACATCGCATGGGGTATATTTACATATATTCAAGTAAAGTAAAAATACTTACATCTTAAACCTGTACATTTCAAACAAGTAATAATTTAAGTTGCAATTCAGGGGGTCACGATCCAGTGGGACAAGCCGTGCCCATTGCTCCAGTACTGTCTGCTGTTGTGGATGACATCCTACAGGTATTTTGGTATTGAATTACTTTCTTTTAAATTGTATAGTAATTCAATTTCAAGTCTTCAACGCATACATTTCAAAAGAGAATTAATACATGTGAATCATTGTATGTACAGGTGACTGCTCGCGACACAACACATCTAAAGTCCCGAGAGCCTGCACATGTTCATCAGGACATTCTATTTCACATGCGTGATTACATGGTAATAAGATATCTCTTGAGAGTTAACTTAAATATATGTATTTAAATGTTAATTCAAAACTTGTAATGTTTTTAGGTAACTTGAATGTATGAACAATTTAAACTGTGGTGTTTTTTTAATAGAGTCAAGTGCATGATGTTGATCCACTCATTGGGACCACACAGACAGAGTCCCAGGACGGACCTCAGTAGGCCACTGGCCACGATGTCCAGCAGGACATTGTAGGACACCCACATGATGTTGTGGTATACAATTAAATGTTTTATAGTTTTACAGTCAATTTAAATGATATATACAATTACTTGCATGCTAGATTAAGGTTTTTTTTATAGAGTCATTTGCATGATGTTGATCCACTCATTGGGACCACACAGATAAAGACCCGGGAGGGACCTCAGCAGGACACCGGTGATGATGGCCACGAGGACATTGTAGGACACCCACATGATGCCGTGGTATACAATTAAATGTTTTATAGTTTTACAGTATAACTTTTTTAATATATTTTTTATAGTATAACTTAATTAAACTTATAAACTATGTTTTTAAATTACAGAGCCATTCACCTGCTGAAGAGTCACCTGGACTAAAGAGGACTCTGGATTTCAGATATTCATGCTAGTAGCTGGACATTGTGCACACATTATTGATAGTTGATATTTCACTATGTACTTTTACAGTTATGGACATTTCATAGTTTATTTTATGGAGCTCTTTCATACTCATGTACTTTACATGTTATGGAACTTTCATATTGAACATGTGTTTTATGTTATGGACATTTCATACTTCAAGTACTTTATTTTATGGACACTAGTTTTTATGGGCACTTGATATTGTGTTATGGACAACTACATCATATTAGAGGCGTTTAATACTTTATGTTATGGAAACATACATTTTTAGATATATATGGGAAACATTATGTTATGGGAATCAAGTTAAATTGTCAATTTTATCTTAGATAAATTATGTTAAACTATATTTTCAATTAATCTTATAAACTATGTTTTTAGATAAATTATGAACTATGGGAATCAAGTTAAATTGTCAATTTTATCTTAGATAAATTATGTTAAACTGTGTTTTCAATTAAACTTATAAACTATGTTTTTAGATAAATTATGTTATGGGAATCAAGATAAAATGTCAATTTTTTAGATAGAAAGATAAAAGTTTAATACATGTAACAAACTTTCTTCATAAGATATTTGAAATAAGATTCGATAACAAACTTAATAATCTTGATAGGTGCATGGTAACAAACTTGCTTCAAAATTGCATTGAAAACTAAATAGTCTATACATCAAACTTGTTTCAAAATTGCTTTGAAAACATAATAGTCTATGAGAAACTTGCTTAAAAATTAATAATCTATAACAAAATAAGTGTGCGCAATAATAAATTGATTTGAAGTTCTTTAACAAAATAACTGTGCCACACATAATTTAACTTTATACTCTAATTTATAGGTGTGCGCAAAGTCTTCAACATAAATGGTGTCATTATATATGATCCACAAAAATTCAAAGTAGGAACCTGCAGTTCAATAGAAAAAATATTTAGTAACTATTCAATTATGTGGACATATTAAATACAAAGACAAAAACGAAAGTAACACTGTCCATATAAGATTAAATCACATGTGAACAAAGGCGATGTAAAAGTGAGACTTACCTATATGTTTACCTATTCCTTATGTAGCATAGACACACCCTCTATTTTTTGCATTGCATCTATAATCATCTCATGTTCTTTGATAATAGAAACATATTCAAAAAGTAAGTTATTTAATTAGGCGGCCATAATTTTAAATATGACTTGACAAAAATGAATGCAACACCACATAAGATTATAGCATGAAGTAAAGCAATGTATTTAAGTGAAATTTACCAATGTTTACCTATTCCATGGTACCATATGCATCCTCTCTTTTTTGTAGTGCATCTATAATCATCTCATGTTCTTCCATAGAAATTGACCACAACTCTTTATTAAGTGGTCTCCCATGATATCTGGATAGCTTTATATTAGTTGCCAAAATCAAATGGGAGTAATGTATAATCTTCCTGTCTTTTTGATATTCTTCAAATGCAGGCAAACCATTCTTCCTTGTTAGGTATTTTCGTAACCAAGTACCAACAACCACCACCGAACCTGTAGGATAATGAAAGCCATCATCATCTTCTCTAGGTTGTACTAACTTATGTTTGGTCTCAACACATCTAGCCAACCAATAGTCAGTTTCCTCTTCATTGTTCTCTGGTGCAACAACAACATTCACATGTCCTGCATATATGGAAATATAATTGAAGACAATAATTAGATGCCCATATAAATTACAAAAACAAACTTATACCTATAGTTGAATTCAACTATAAACTGATATTAAAAATACAATAAATACCTTCTTGTACAAAATTTGAAACATGATCATAGTCCTCTGATGCAAATATTTGATCATTGCCTTCAATTGTTGTTTCATTTCTCTCAAATGTTTCATCAGGTGTTAGCGATCTTTGCTTCCAGTCTTCGACCCATTCTTTATTCTCGCAAGCCTGCTAATCACCTGAAACACAAAATTGACAAAAACATGCAATCTCCCTTGTCCACAAAGTCCATGTACTTGCATTTGAACTTTTAAATGAATGCTATGATGATGATCCACTAATTGTTTGACAATCTAGCCTAGGTGGAATTTCATTTTCCTGAATTAATGAAAAATAATGTTTAATTGAGCGGTTCTCATTTGATGTTATAAACAATTTTGAATTGCACCAATCCACAATAGCACTTGCATCTTTAAATTTGGCCCCATCTTCAAATTTAAGTTGCTCTCTAGCCAAGATTCTCTTCACACATGCACCAACTCCATCGTGTTCTCCTTTACCATGTCCTGCTTCAAAAAAACTCCATATATGTGGTATATTGCTTTCCTTGTGAGCCCTACTAAGCCAATAAAACATTCGGGCAATCTTAAACTGACCCCTACAATTATCAGACCATATGAGATGTTCTGACATGTGGATATCTCTTTCTCTCAAATTAATATAAAATTTGTCAAAACAATTTTGAACAAACTCTGGTGAGTGCATCCGATTATCACTAAAATAGAAATGGTACTCCCTCACAATTTTCCTATCATCCTCTTTACTATCAAGTGCATGTCTATGAACAATATGAACAAATATAGACACTTGGACTGAATTATAGTATTGGTCTTGAGTTTCCTCTTGTGGAGCAAGAGTATAGTTTTCTGCAAAGTCAACCACTGATAGTATAGAACCAATTTGAAATGTATTTCTACAAGTGCAAAATTGACTATCAAGCCATCTAGCATACTAAGAGTGTTTCATGTACTTTGGAACAATCTTACTCTTGAATTCTAACATGAAAGCATGTATGCTAAGTTTTTCTGTGATCAATTCACATCACTTCCCAATTTTACCATCCTATAAAGGATACTCAATATTTTTAAATCTTTTAACATCCAATAATTGTTGGCCAAAATCATTTTCATCACTTTCATGCATGCAATTTGCTATCAATGAAAAATTTTCACAACTAGTGCATTGTCCAGAAATACAAGAACTGAAAAAAAATGTTTCCCCATTCGATCTTTGACAAAACAAACTTGTTGTAAACTCCTTGATTGTCTCAGGTGGTATATAAATGTCACAATTATCTTTAATCATGTTAGCATGTAAAGTGCACCGTATATATCGAAAAACATCATAATGATAACGAAATTGGACATGCATTTTACAACAACAAGATATTCGTTGGTTATTGATTTTCACATACCAGGGCTTGCATTTCTCAAATGATCTTTGACTAAGGGTAATTTTCCCAGGTAAGACAGCCTCATCTGAAAGTTTCTTATAAAATTCAGTTTGGGCTGTGTCTAGTAGATGTTTTGGATGAGGGTCACAAATTTTACACCCAACTCTTAATTTCAAAACATCTCTCGCATTAGGTGAAACCCTTGTATTATCATGCCAAAATTTCTCAACCAATGATCTAATTTTAGGAGTCAACTTCGTGTCAGAATGTGGGAGTCTAACACTAAAACTCCAACATTGGTTTATTAGATCATTTTCAATACTTGATCTTCTCCTAGCTACTCTTGCTAATGTTTTAGGATGCATGTTTAAAATTCCACTAATGTTTTTAACCATCCTTTTTTCCAACATATTTTTGTTGACTATAGCAGTTGTTATGACTCGACGTGTTACATTGCTATCTTTTGACCGACTCGACATTCCAATAGATTGAATGGCATTAGCAACAATATATATAGCATGTTTAATAGATGCATCTCTCAAATTTGTCCTCACTTTAATGCCTAGTTTTTTCATAACTTTTCTTATTTTCCACATTCTCATCAATTGAAGCACAAGTTGACATTGAAATGCTAATTTTTTGCGATAGAAAAAATCTTTGTATATTTTATTAGCATATTTTCTTACTTGTCTCCAAGAACTTATACCAGGTAGACCATTCAAAACATTGTTTTCAATCTCTAAAAAGTATTTGTCATTGTCAACATCATTACAATTCTTAGTTTCATTTCCCTCGTCAGGATTTCAACATTACAAGGATTTTCATTTTGATCAAAAAATTGATTTTGATTTGCATCAACAACAAGATTTTCATTTGCAACAATAGGGGGATTTTCATTTTCAGCAATAATAGGGGGATTTTCATTTCCTAATTCTGTAAGTTGAAATACTACATTCTCCATTGACAAAATTTCCTCTCTAGAGTATGCTTGTAATAAGTCCTTATATTTAGTATCATCTATAATTATACGTTGTGTATCATTCAAATTTGAGTTCGAATCCGTACCTGGGACATCATTAAAAGATACATTTGAAGACATATTGATATTCACCTCTTTCATATTTGGATTTTCTGCATCCATTGTATGTTTCATGCCATCTTCATTGTTTGACTCTTCAATTGTCATGGACCCTGAAGCTTCATTATTTTTCATTTGGTGAAGCCTTGCTCTTCTATCTCTTTGACGTTTGGCCTCTTTTTCTCTCTCCATTTCACTTTCCTCACTAGTCAAAATCCTTTTTTGTTTCTTCTTTTGATGTTGTTTAGATCCGATGATTGGATATTTAAGTTGAAATCACAAGAATGCCTTCTTCAAACCTGCAAAAAGAATCTTCAATGGCTTCAATCATTGAAACCTTAAAATAGTCAATAGAATAATTCTTGAACAAGATCCAAAAAATGCATCATACCTGCAAAATCCATCACTATCGACTGTACCATGAAAGTACATTACTACCTGAGTCACCTCTCATTAACACCGGGTATTTAGATGCTCATCACAGGAGTGAGAGACATTTTAGATGAGCCCATCAAGATGAAAGGTCACAATGTGATGACCAAAGCAACTAGCCTTGTGATGCTCATGTGAACACAACTAGTTTCTTCAGACAATCAAGACCAAGTTCTCCACTTCAAGATCCCTCAAGATACACAAGTGATAGGCTTAAGAGAATTGAACGAGAAATGAAAGCCTATCAAGATGAACAAGCAGCTAAACAAGAAAAGATTAGACAACTTGAGGAGGAAAGTCAAGCTTTAATGGAGATGGAAAGAAGGGCATTCCAAGAGGAAAGAGACAAATTCCTATCCCAACAACTCAATGCACACTACAATAATAGGGGAAACAATAATGGAAACAACTCTCCACCATCTACTGCCCCTGGAACTTCAAGAGGTAGATAATGTTCAAGGTCTCCTTAAACATCTCCAAGTCCTATAAGGAGAAGGGTTTCACCACACAATCACTATAGGAGACGATCATCTCCAAGGAACTCAAGATCCCCCTCCCAACAAGCTCATCATGGATCTCAACATGGAGGAAGTAATGCACACATAGATGCTCAAGATTTCATGAGAGTACAACAAGAACCATTCTTCCAACAATATGTGGAACAATATATTGAGCAAAATAAAGATAAGTTCCTTGAAAGTTTAATCAAAAAGGGTGCAAGGGTCCTTTACAACTTTTATGTGGATAGAAAGATTAAGAAGCAAAACTCATCACGGGAAGAAGAAATTAGACAAATGAAGAAGATGATGGAAAAGATGATGGCTCCTAAGAGCACCTTCAACCTCGATTCTATTTGTCTGAATCCATTTGATAAGAGTGTTAGTATGAAGGACTTTCCTAGGAAGGTTGAAATTCCCCAATACGACAAATATGATGGCAATGGTGATCCTCATGATCATGAAATCAAAGACAAGACCTTCTGGAAAAGATCAAGGAGAATTCAAAAAATAACACATTAGACCAGTTAAAGAATCTTGTGCAAGAAAAATAACAAATTAATCTTTTGATGATCAAAGATATCCAACATGAAAAGGATGCAAGAGATAAAGTTGAAGAGACTCTACAAGAAATGAACATATAGATAGGAAAAATGCAGATTGAACTTAATCACTATAAGGATAAATGCCTAGAATTAGAGAAGTACAATCAAATCATTAAAGGTGAACTCATTCAATCCAAGATACACATTAAGAAGTTACATATGAGTAGTGATAAGATTAATGAATAGAGAGACAAAAAATTAAAGGAGATGTGACTAGAATTGGATACAATTGAGGAGAATGTTCTAAGACTCGTGAAGAATCACATGAAGTGAAAATTGAAGCAAGACCTACTTTTGAAGAACCTAGAGATTAGATCAAACATTTTAGATGTAGATGCTATAGATGCAAAAAACTCAGACAAATGAAAAGATATTGTAGAGGTAAAGGCCATTTCAGACCCTTTACTAGTTATTTTTATAACTATTATTCATATGGAAATAAGAAAGTATAATATAGGAAGCCTGATTAGTTAGGAATAAGGAAAGATTACATCAGAGAAGAATCAATAGACAAGATCACATGCTACAAATGTAATAACCTTGGACATACTGCAAGGTTTTGTAAACTATAGGTCAATCAGGATAGAAGACTACCTGCATGTTACAAATGAAACAACATAGGATATATAACAAAGTTTTGTAGGTATAATGGAATGGATTAAAGAAGAGGACCACCTCCTATGGTTATAACAAAGAATAAATTAGTGACATTAGTAAATTTCTTGATGAGTACATGAATGATTTCAAAAATCATTTAAGGAATCCAACATATAAGAATAGTGGCAAGACATGGACAGTCAAAGAATTCAATAACACATTGGTTCAAGGAGAAATATTAGATGCTATTGTGCCTTCTCCTAATGTTAACATTGTTACATCAACCTAGAAGGCTGAGCATGGCCTTAGATGGAGCATTTGATTAAGATAACATATTATATACATCCCTTGATTCTAAGGAGTGAGCTCATGCAAGCTTAGTTATGGTGTATACAGCCACTACAGAGTTTATATGTGTGATTGCAACATCTGAAGATTCATATCCTATGAGCATAAAATTTAGGATTGACTGGAAAATATGCAAAGTTGAGATAATTAAGTAAAGTGAATTTACTCACTTGGTAATGAATAAAAGACCTCAAAGGAACTTACTTCTTCACCATATTATGAGAAACAACCAAGGATAGTAGAGTTTAGAGAATATCAAACCACCAAGCAGCTACATTGCACGATCAATCAAAGTGGAAGTTTTGAATTTAGTGTGTTTAAGGTATTTCTATCATTCTCTAAAATAGAAAGCTATGAATGCACCTATGATATGTGATGTTGTGGACAAACCTAGATATAAGTTTAAGAAACACCCCTTTAAGTCTTGTGAGGATTACCTTGAAGAAACATTTTTGAAAACTTCATACGAAATCCTTCACATAAAAGATATTAGGGCATACATTCATTGCAAGTATGAGACAATAGGTGATGAAGAGATATTCATAGAAATAGATGAGATGATTGAACAAGATTGAAAAATGAAGGATAAATTCAAACACCTAGATGACCTAACCATTGTGAAGTTGACCCACATGAATGAATTTAGCGAAGTATAATGGTTCAAGATTATTCTTAGAAAATTTCATGACCAATTCATTTAGCTAGGAGGGCAACTTGTAAAGATCTGTAGTTAGTTGATTCATGACATTACTGGGTTAGATAACATTGGAGTTATTACTATAGAAAAAAAGAACACCAAGAAGAAAGTTGAAATCCTAACACATTTAAAATGGGACAAGCAAGCTATGATAGTTAATGATATATTTTGACAGGATGTAAGACTAGTTAAAATTCTTTTAGGGTACAAGCTCTATTATAGTAGCAAAAGGTCCCTAGAATGCACCCTAGAGCATGGAAGGAAAACATGCCCATTGGTATTTAAATATCAAAGAGCTACCAAAGATAACACTACACATGGGTAGATGGTGAACTATTTTCCATGATCAAAATTATACAGAGACAAATGAAAGAAATATTTAGAATCCATGAACAAATGGTTGATAAATACAAGGACACAATCTATTTCATGATTGAAAATAATTGTGTATATTTTGAAGTAGTTGAACCAAGAAAGAAATGGTGCTACCCCATAGGTTACGAAGGAAGTTTGAAGTTCTTATTATGAAAATAAAATATGTCTTGGAATATGAAGTTGACACATTTGAGGAGAGATGGGGAACATATGAAGAAAAATTAGCAAAATTCAGAGAAGAGCATAATAGAGGCATAAGAAAAAGAAAGATAGAAAAAATGGTTGGTGATATGGTAGCTAAGGCGAGGATATCAAAGGAAGAAATGAAACAGGTAAGGACTAAAATGATTGAAGGAACCTCTAGATCAGCAAGCATTATAATTGAATCCCCTCCATCTTCTAAAATAGAAAACATATTAAGTCCTACTTCCAATATAATTGATCTATCTATCACTCCAAAGAATACAAAACAACATGATACATCCGTGAAAATACCTAGAAGATCCACCAGAATAACCAAATCCAATAGCCCTAAGAAAAAAAAGGTTGAAGTGGAAGTTAAAAGGAAAGATGATAAGGAACCCGAGAAGAAAAAGGATAAGGAAGCTGAGAAGAAAGAAGAGAAGAAGGAAGAAAAGAAAATAGAGGACCGTTGGAAACCAAACATAGAAATTTTTCAAAAGAGGATTATAAGAGATGGTAACCTAAAAATATTAAGTAGATACTATGAGAGGTATGACTCCAACAAACAAGAAGTAATAGAAGATATAGTGATTGAACATCTACTTGTTTACAAAAAAAATCTATTGGATATTGGGGGAAGTATACCTAAAGACTTGTATGGTAAATTAGAAATCAAAAAAAAACTTGCACAAATCGAAGATGAAGAAATAATGAATAAATCCATTTGAGGAAATGTTGTCTATAGTTTCTATACAGGAGAGAGAGAAGATAATTAGGGAACTCAAACCCTTACTGAGAAAAAAAGATAGACTTATGAAGATTATGGGTAGAAAGTATGATGAGGTTATTGAAGATACTCAGAAGACATTAGATTAAATACTTATGAGAAATATTCTTGAGAAAAATTCACCTCCTAAGACTACCAAGCCCACATCTATAGGAGTTGGACAAAGCTCCAACTCAGCTGAGGTTAATGTTAAAAGAAGCGAAGTAAGCTCTGATAAGCAACTAGATTTATTTGTTGCTGGTGTTCCTATAGCCCTTGGAACTACGCTTGATGAAAGTCATCCATTTCAAGGAAACATGGATAGTGCAGTGAAAAAAGAAGAAGAAAAATAGGAAGAGGAAGGACAAAAAGAGGAAGAAAAGAAAGACAAAACTAAACAGAGAGAAGATATAGACACAACTAAAATAGAAGAGGTAAGAGTTGAAGTTAAACAACAAACTGGTACTTCCACCACTCTATTGTTCGAAAGTATGTACAAACCTATGATCACAGATGTAGAGAAAATGGATGAGGATGAATTGATGAGATTATACTTCATGGAATTCACAAAGGAAAAAGATAGATCTAAATAGAAAGGAGACAAAAAGGTTAAGGTAATTGCTAGAGAAGTTGATACACTAAATAAAATACTCCTTGTACCTATTATTTTTAAAGGAAAAAATGATGCAGATAACCTTAATATGGAACTAGATATCTTTGAAAATCACTATGAGTCCCTAGTGAAGATCACAGAAGAGAAGGCATAGAAGAAATACCTCGAGAAAAATTTGAAGGAATTATGCCAATCTATTTTATGGGACTTGGGTATTCTGAGATTAACTAAATCAAAGGCCAAAATTTGTGTTGCACATGAAAGGAATTTATGTAGCTACTGTGTAAATCCTATTAGACACATTCAAATATTGAAGATACACTAGTACATTTGAGGTCAAATTTTGATGGTCATTTGTCAAATTTCCAACGCTAATTTGTCAAAATTTTGACACATGCATCCGTCACTATTTTTGTGTCAAAACTTCTGACAAAAGGTGTACCCATCAGTTTACCGACACCGCATAACATCAAAAATTTGCGCTTGCCACAAGCTTCACTATGACATTTCCTATGGTGCATCTATCAGAATTTCAACACAACTACCTATTAGAAATTTACAATCTTTGTCGGAAAAACTTTCGAAACATCTATTGAAAAGTTTCTAGTTCCAACACTTGTAGTGTCAGAACAACGACAGTTGTGCAACATTTCCTGACAGACGTCACTATCAAATGTATAGCACTGCTATTGGAATAATTGTCAAAAATTTATTTTTTCTGACATTTTGTTTTGTCGAATGTTTTCTACCATTATGAGCTTAAAAGTCACCGAATCAGTCAACTGTTCGATGAGAATATATTACAATCATGTAACAAGCCATTCTATCAACTGTTTGAACTAGTGCTTTCCCAAATCCCAATGAGATAGGTACATAAAATCAAAAGGGTGAATTGGAATTCTAGAGGACACTCCCAAGATCCTCCATACCAAGTTTCATTGGTTGATTCCACTCCTGGACCAAGTTGTTAACTTCCAAATGCTCAAAATCTACCAAACACAGAGATGTTTGACTGCAACTCATCCCAAAACAACATTGACCCTTCTGAGTCTTTGGCATCTTCAAGAACATGGATCTAACTTGGAGTCAACCAAATTTTAAGATTTTACAATAGTTAGAATTCAAATTAGAGCCATTTTTGTGTCAAAACCATAGGTAGAAGGGTTTCACAACGTGTAAGTAGAAATTGGTCTATAACTTCCTTCAAACTCCAGCAAATTCCTTCAAACTTCTGGCATATGAAAGGAAAGAGATGCTTCCTAATTACCAGGTTGGTGTTGGGTCTGTACTATTCAATATGAATCTGTACACTATCAGTTTACAGAGAAAATGCACAGACAAGTGGTGTTTTTCTATTGATTTTTGAAATACTTGATTACAAAAATTGTGTCTCCCTCTCAAAATGCATTGGAGGGTATATATAGACCCCCCATAACCAATTTATGGAAGTTGTGAACGTTGGAATTAAAATTCCAACTAACTTTCAAAAGTTTCTCGATTAGCAAGAAAGGTTGCATTTGCAACTTTTGCAAAAATGTTGCATTTTTACAATTTTGTGAGCAACCCAATGAATCCCTCTATACCTATAGGACATGATGACCTCTAGGACCTAAAAACATATTAAATAATCCTATTTTAATCAAATTGAACCATTTTGGCTTAATTAGGACACTTGGTTTATAAATCCACCAAAGTGCCAATTACCGTCACAACTTAGGCTCTTAATTACATTATGACATTTTGGGATCTCCAATTATCCAAACTGACCCTATACTACCTAGACTACCCCTATATCCATCCTTAAAGGATTTGAAATTTTTTTGGCTTGGGTGCCTTGCACCATACTCCTCAGGTCAAAGGAAACACAAGTCTCTTGAGTTGCTAAGTCTGCCACATGGTAGCCAAGCTTTTCAATTGCTTCTTTAGTCATCCAACTTGCATCCTCAAATGGTTTTCCTTTCCATTGGACTAGGTATTCATATTATTTCATCTTCCTTCTCTTCCTTGCTACTCTTTTATCCAAAATTTTGTCAATCTCCACCTTTGGCTTAGAAGGTAGATCTTTCCCAACTTCTTTGATATCTTTCTCCTTATTTCTAGCATGTACATCATCTAAACAAGGACCTTTATAAGGATAAACATCAAAAACATTAAAAATTTTAGATAAAGCAATGTCCTTGGGAGGTTCAATCTTGTAGGCATTATCTCCACACTTTTCTGGAGCCTTGCATGGTCCTAGTTTCTTCATCATGAGTTTGGTTTATTTTCCCTTGGGTAACCTTTCTTTCTTAAGGTTGACCATTACCAAGTCTCCCACATTGTATTGAAATTTCCTTCATCACTTCTGTAAAATCTTCAGCTTGTACAGTTTTCCTCTCTATGCCTTCAATATTTCTCAACTCCATGACCCCCCTTGGATGTGTTCCATAAACAATTTGGAATGGGGAAGTCTTGAACTTCTATTTGTGGGGTCATTAAAAGAAAACTCTCCTTAAGGAATTACTACTTCCCAATTTGACCCATGCTCCTTTGTTAGACATCTCAAGAGATCGCCTAAAGATTTGTTGATTACCTCTGTTTGCCCATCTATTTTTGGATGGTAGGCTGAGGAAAAGAGAGATTTGTACCTAATCTCTTCTGCAAAGTTCTCCAAATATTCCCAATAAATTTTGGGTCTCTATTTAAAACAATGGACAATGGAAGTCCATGCAGCCTTACAACTTCTTTAAAGAAAATTTCAGCAATGTATGAAGCATCATGAGTGGTCTTGCAAGGGTGGAAGTGGGCCATCTTAGAAAATCCGTCTACTACAACGTATATGTACTGTTACATCCAGGTTTGGTTCTTGGCAGACCCAAGACAATGTCCATGCTGATGGATTCCCATGGCTTACTAGAATTAGGTAGTAGTGTGTACAACCCTTTATTTGAAGTCTTTCCCTTGGCTTTTTGGCACACCATGCAACATTCTACAAAAATTTTGACCTTTGTAGCCAACTTAGGCCAGTAGTATAATCTTCTTACAATCTCCAAGGTTTTATCTATTTCAAAGTGACCATCCATGCCTCCACAATGTTTCTGCTTCAAGATGTTCTCTCTCATGGATCCTTTAGGAATGCATAATTGACTACCTTTAAACAACAATCCTTCTTGTAATATGTATTCTGAAAATTCATTATGATACTTACGAGCCATGGATTTGCAAACTTGATAGGCTTCTTTAAAATCTTCATCATCCTTATAGGGCTCTTTCATGCCATCTATTCCAACAATCTCCAACTTGATCTCTTGCACTGTGAGGTTCCTCCTACTAAGTGCATCAACAACCTTATTCGTCACCCCTTTCTTGTATTTGATGCCAAAGGTATATCCTTCTAAATACTCAATCCATTTGATGTGTCTATGACTCAACTTTTCCTTCCTGTTTAGGAAACTCAATGCATGGTTGTCTATATACACAATGAATTCCTTGGGTAATAGGTAGTGCCTCCATTTCCATAGGGACTAGACCATTGCATACATCTCTAAGTCTAATGTTGAATATTTTTGCTTTGCCTAATTTATTTTTTCACTAAAGAAGGCCATTGGCTTGCCTTCTTAGCTTATGACTCCTTCAATAGCCTTGTTGCTTGCATCACATTCTATGGTAAAGATTTTGTTAAAATTAAGGCCAATATTGGTTGATCCACAACCCTTCTTTTCAAGTATTCAAATGACTCTCCTGCATCTTTACTCCAAAAAAAATGACATTTCTTCCCACCTTTAATGGTGTCAATCATTGGTGCATACGCTTGACTGAAACCTTTTATGAATTCCATATAAAAACTTGCTAGCCCATGGAAACTCTTTACCTCTCCCACAGTCCTAGTTGTTGGCCAATTCAAAATTGTCTCCACCTTTGTTGGATTCATCTTTAGACTTCCTTTTGAGATCACAAATCCCAATAATATCAACTCCTACTACATAAAGACACATTTGTACAAATTGATCTTGAGGTTTTCATCTTGCAACTTCTTCAAAACCATTTCCAAGTGCATTAGGTGTTCTTCTCTAGTCTTGCTAAAAACCAAGATATCATCTAGATATACTATAACAAAATAGTTTATAAAAGGTTTCAACACCTCATTTATCAACCTCATAAACATGCTTGGGGCATTTGAGAGGCCAAAGGACATTACTATCCCTTTATATAGCTCTTCATTGGTCTTGAAGGTTGTTTTCCATTCATCCTCAAGTGTCTTATTCTTATTTGATGATAACCACTCTTTAGATCCATCTTAGAAAAGTAACTACCATCCCCTAAACAATCCCTGAGGTCGTCTATTCTTGGCATAGGGAACCTATACCTGATGGTTATCTTGTTTATTTCCCTTTAGTCCATACACAATCTCCAAGTCTTTCTTCCTTCGGGGATAAGAGGGTTGGGATTGCACATGGGCTATTACTCCTTGTGAATCCCTTTTCAAGCAATTCCTACGCTTGTCTTGTCAACTCTTCACTAATAACATACAAACCTCAAAATCATAACAACTTCCATCTCATCAATTTCTATCGACCAAATTTGCTCCATTGTAGGAAAAAGGTGCTAATAGTCTAATTAGGGGCTTGTAACACTCTTGTTCTTTCCTTTCCTATTTGCATCTCATTCCAGTTTACTTGCATTTCATTATCATTGCATTGCATTTGAAGATTCTTGAGGACATTAGCATTTTTTCTCTTTCTCCTCAACTTGTGAATCTTCCATTGTGATCCTTGTGATCTTGCACATAGGAAGCTATGGATCACCATGTGAGGCCTCATCCTTGAGCTCCCTTGCATATAAGGATCCATAGAAGTGTGTCCACTTTTATACACACATTTTTGGCACCCACCATGGGGAAACCCACCTCTTGCATGCTGATTTTGATTATTTTTGGAGCTAACCTTTGTGCGGATTTGTTTGAAGACAAAACCCTATAGTTGCTTTAAAGATTTGATCTTATCTTTTGATCGGCTAAAAAATTTTATGTGAAATTTTTACTACAGGTCAATAATTATCCAGAGAAATCTCAGTCCAAATTTTAGATTTTTTGGATCTATTTTCTGCAAGTTATAATTTATTTATAATTTTTCATTAAAATTCATTTCTAGTTGCAAATTTACAAATTTTTCAGAAAAAATTATATTTTCAGAAAGGTATGAGAATTATATAGGGGGTATGTTGTTTGCGTTTTTAATTTTGATGCAAAATAATGACTCAAAATTTTGATTTCCCAAAACTAGTCTATTTTGACAAATTAGGTTTCTAGGGCACAAATTAGGGTTTTTTCTTAAAAGTTTTACATTTTTAGAAATCTCTCTGATTTTTAATAGGGGTCTCCATTTTTCATTTCCATTTTTGGAGTCAAAATCATAGCAAAAAATTAAAATCTTGTTGACTAGCTCAAAAGCAAAAAAATAAATTATCCTTTGCATGATGGGTTTGCATTTTGATTGTTTGCACATTTTTATTGGAGATTTTATGTTCTAACCCTTTACTTTAACAATTTGTATTGTAGGTTGCCTTTTTTGAATTCAAACAAGTTGCTAAAAAGAATGCATGTCAAAGCTTCAAATGCACAAGGACTACTAACATTTTTGCAAGGCTGCCCAAAGCATAAAAACCCAATCAAAGTGCTTGTTTGTTTATTTTCAATTGCGGCATTTACTAGTTGTTTCTTTTCATAGGAATCTAATTACCTTGTGGGAATATTCTTTGGGGGTGGTAGGATAGTATGCTCTTCACCCATTGGGTGAATCAGAAATCTTGACCCACTTCTCTAAGAGTTGGAAAGCAAGAGGGTTAATTAACTCTGCTTGGAGTGTTTGGGAGAAGTATTAATTTGAGATTGGGGAATATGCTCTTCACCCTTTGGGTGAATCAAAAACCTTGAACCTCAAGTACTAATCCATTTTGTGTTTATTTTAGAATCTTTTAGAGGGCCTTCTCTTGAGAGATCAAGAGGAACGACCCAAGTGGGGAAAACCTTGTCATCATTCACCTTGGTGACGAGTGATTCCGACTCACTATAATCTCAAGGCTATTGGGACACAACACTTGGTAGACACAATGCTTGTCCTTCTTTAATGTTAGTACTTGTGGTATTCTTTCCATAAGGTAAAGGTTAAAGGGGAATGCTTAGGGTACTCTTGTGGCCGTAAGGTCCCAATCCTTTTTAAAGGAGCAAGGGGGTATTGTGAACAAAATTCCCTTACTAAGAACCATAGATAGAAGCCACTCTATTTTTTCTCTTAACTTTTTGGTGCAAAAATTGATCCAAGTGGACTACCTGGATCACCTCAAAATACTCACCATATGTGTTCCTTTGGTTGTATCATTTGACACCTCCATGACAAAGTTAGTATCACTTGTGGGAAACTACATTTGAGAAAGCGAGGGGACATCAAGTTGTGGGCCAAGTTGGGAAGCAATGATCTGTGACCTATGGGTAGATATTACTTGAAGTGTTCTAAAATGTGTTAGACCTGTGTAAATGTTCTCACATACAAACAATCGGTAGCATTCATAAGGACTTTCTTTTTATATATCACAAGTGCTTGTTTTGGGAAGGTTGCTTTTACCCTTGTTTCAAGTGTTTGAAGACATGTTTAAATACCCTACTGTTTGGAAACCTATGTAAATTTTTCTATATGTGTGTCTAAAACCAAAAATGCATCACCAAAATTGAAGACATTAAACTTGTTGGACCAAAAACATCACTTTACACAAAAATTGGAAAACTGTCGCAAGTCATTGTTTTGTATCGCACTGTTGTCTTGAGAAATATCGTACGACATAATTTGCTGGCAAAGTGTCACCTATCTATACTACAGTTTGTCGCACATGGTGGAAAAGTCTGTCACTCTGTTTGAGAAACTCTGTCGCCTATCACAAAAAGGTTTCTTTGATAGCCTGCAAATTATTGCACAAAGTCAGTTTGTTATCCTGTTGTTTTTTTCTATTCCTAACCATTTTCAAGTCTTCCTTGGTCGTTCCAAGTCAGATATTAGGTGTTACAACATGTTTCTCAACATTCAAAATGGTATCAATTTGCACAAAATGACTCTTTGTCCTCTTTCTTCCATATTCTCCATGTTCTTCCAATCTTTCATTCCGATTCTTCTTCTTCTTTCTTACCTCTTCATGTCTTCTTGATTATTTTCTTCTTATTATCAGTTTAGCAGTTCTAGAACCATCAATGATTGGTGAACCGGCAAATCCATTTGCAACTCCTTTGGAAATATTACCTAAATGGTATTTTTTCCCCGTATTTCAAATACTTCGTACAGTACCTAATAAATTATTAGGTGTCCTTTTAATGGCTTCAGTACCTGCAGGACTATTGACAATCCCTTTCTTGGAGAATGTGAATCAATTTCAAAATCCATTTCGTCGTCCAGTAGCTACAACAGTATCTAGTCTACCTTCTTTTGTTTCCTCTTTTCTATCATTTCTTTTCTTGATTCTTCTTCTAGAACCATGGATCTCAAATACCTTGCTAGGGAACCTTCTTTGAGCATGAATGATCTTGAACTCGTTAATCAATTCAAAGATTATTATTTTTCCAACATTATCATAAGTGACAAAGCTAAGAAAAGAGTAAAAGAGAGGATACATGAATCAGATGCCTTTGCTAAGGTTATATGCGCGATCTTGTCATGACCTCCTTCTTCCAAATTTTTTTCTTCTTCAAAAATTCCTTCTTCTTCCAATAGTCTTTCTTCTTCCAATATTCGTCCTTCTTCAAAAAGTTCTTCTTCTTCTAAATCTTATCATGATTCTTCTAAACTTTATTAACATTCCTCATTATCCAAATCTACTTATTCCTCTAAATCCCCACCTTTTTCTTCTTCTTCACAATCCCATTCTTTTTCTTCTACTTCCAAGAGTTTAACTTCTCTTTCTGAGACATACCATAATGAGCAACATGATAATTCTATTAGTACCTCTTCTATGAAGAGTGACACACCCATCTTTGATGACTATGATGATTATGATGACCTTGATGATGGGCCCTATGGCAATACCCGTGATTTCTCTGCTCCTAAGAGTCCTCCTGGTTGTGTGCTTTTGCTTATTGGAAATGGGTCTTCACATTGGATAGATCATGATGGTGATAATTTTGACTATGATTTTGAAAGAGACTATGAGGCTTGTTGTGAATGACATGTTGCATCTCAAGAGAAAAATTTTCATGCTGATTATAAATTTAAATACTATGAGCATAAAAAGTCACATGCTGAAATTAAAGATTACACTCTTGAGACAGATCATATTAATGCTAAAATTTTGTTTGTGATCGTTCCCTTCCATCCCCTACTTCCTCCAATACCCATACATCTCCTAAAGCTTCCAAGTCCATCAAATCTTCCACAAATCCTTCCTCCAACAAAGGTCCTAACTCTTTTCATGCGGTTCCCTATAGTTATTATCAAGAGAAACCTCTTAAAGATACTCAAGCTAACCTTCACTCAATTGTAAATGCTTTTGATATTAATGCTAAACCTAAAGATCTCAAGCCTTTATATGCTATAATTTCTACTTTAGCTAGTCTTTCCACATCTCTTCCAAAGTCTTACATAAAATTCCAACATGCTTCCTTGTCCTTAGAAGTGGATCTATGTCAAGATGATTCTAAAAACTATAAAGAAAAGAGCATAAAGAAATATCAAGATCAAGAAACCTCCATATCATCCAATTCTTTCCATGATGTCTCTCATCCATTTCATTATATTTCACTATGTCTTAAGTCTTCTCCTAAGAAAGATCAAGTTACTACTTACACCGTTGAGCATACTGACAATCAAAATAACCTTACCACACTTGCGCTTTCCAAAGATGATGTTTCTATTAAGGTTATTAAAAATGGTGTTGTTACTTCCAATGTCAAGCCAATTGAAAAACAAGAGCAAAATCATACGCTTATGGGTACCAAAGATCTTTATCAAGATCAAAGTCTTCCATCTTCTTGTTCTTCTGCTCCATGTTCACTTCCACTTTCTACTCTTCCCAAGTCTTCGCAGGCTTCAAGCAATCCTATAGAAGAAGATGCTCATATTCAAGATGTCCATGATCCTATTGAAAATTTTAATGCTTAGTCTAAAGATGTTGATTTCCTTCGATGTCATAAAGATGATGATGAACTTATTGATTATCCTTTTGCACACTAATACATTTGGCATCGTTTTGCGACGGCTATGTGTCACAATTACGACAGCCATGTGTCGCCAGTGCGACAGTAGTAGACGTCGCTCGTTTTTAGTCGCAAATTACGACGTCTGTCATCACCC